>CM039731.1:30460703-31060703 GCA_022539455.1 Dendrobium nobile
GGAAGTGCGGGAAGACCGTGAGGGTTGCTATGCTAGAAATAGCAGAAATCGGTAAGGAAGGAAATGAAGAGAAGAAGAGGAAGAAGACTAGGGTGAGAGAAGAGAATTGGGTTGAATGAGGACTTTAATTGAGGTAACATTTTATATTTTTCTCATAACTTGATTTTTAGATTAGAATTCATTTATGAATGATAAAGTTTATTCTTTAGCTTATTTACAAAAGAAAATGAGGTTAGGGTCTAAGAGAACAAATTCCTCTTATTACCCTAGAAAATGAGGTGAGATACCCAATCTTTAGTATAAGTAACACAAATAGTTAGTAAAATTTTAATATAATTTTAGTAGCATTATTTCTTATATTAACCATATTATCAGTATATGATCACTTATTCAATCAAGTTTATTTGATATATATTTAGCATGTTGTAACATGATAATTTGGATGTATGCCATGCTAGTCTGAAGTTTAAGGAGAAAAGTCATATTATGGGGATAAGGTGACACAAGTAAAAAGTGAATGACCTTATAAGTAAGTCTTAGTAGGGATTGTACAGGAGGTACCCGACTTTCTCTCTCTTTATCTTCTAAAAAGTTGGAGATTTAGATCCAACCTTGAAGGGAGGAGCCATAAGTGTGCTAAAGCCTATAAACATCATATGACTTGTCTAAATTAGTGTAAAATATATAGAATAAGAAACATGGAGAAAGATGGAAGAGTTTATATAGTGAATTGCATAGTTATATGCATTGATTATTTACACTGCTTATGATTCCTATAATAATTCAAATATTAGTATGCAGATTATTTGCTTCTTGTTCTTGTACTAGGATTATATATTTCATTGAGCATTCAGCTCACCAGTGGATGTATTGTAGGAAAAAAGGCAAGGAGCTAGAGGGGCTCTAGGTAGGAGTGTGACTGCATTATGTACATAAGTTTTGAGTATATATAGAAGACAAAGCAATAAGATGTACATTAAAAACTTTTGGCTATATACATTTTATTTAAAAGTTTTGTAAATCTCTGTACTTTATTTTGATGTATAATAAACATGCTTCTGAATATGAAATATTGAGATAAAATTTCAAGACTGAAAAATTATATAGAAGGAAAAATCCATACAAATACATTTCTCACTAATATCCATTATGAGTTTCTTTAGCTCACAAAGAGCAGATGCCTTGTTGAATGTATTACTACAATCCATTATCAATTGATTTCTCGCTAGTAGGGATGTGACACATGCCTTCTGACTAGATGTTTTTGTTGCAAAAATGGCACCAAGATATTACAGTCACTGCAAAAACCTGTATATTCCCTAATGGTTAAAGGCTCCATTAAATAATGAATTATAGTGTGTACTCGATAAGATATAAAGCTCTTTATTAGTTAAGGTTGACTCGAATTTATCCTCTTAGACAAACATCTAACCCGGGTCTACAAGGTATCCTTTGACGAAGCAACTCATAGCTGCTGACAAGGTTCATTTGGCCAGGTTGGGTTGACTACATTCTCTGATTAAGTGAACTAGAGACCATGACAACCCGGGATAAAGAAATCATAGGATCTAAATCGAGTTTGTCATCATTCCCCCATCATCCGCTTTAAGTATATGATCATAAATTCTAAATTATTAACTCCAAAAATCAAATTCAAACTCTAAAAATCATTGTTATTATATGCTAGGTAATTATTATGACCTATATAATAACTAGTCTTAATTGAAAGTGCTCTCTCATCATCAGGAGGGGTAACTAACCAAAGGGGCTCGGGCCTATGCAAAACCATATCCCGGATCATAAAGTCCTTATAAAATGAGCGTGAAATCTTTGGGTAGTGTCTTATCTAAAAATCCAATATACCTTCTGAAAGTTTACCCTGGAACTTAAACTTGTTAAAACTCTTATCATCAACGAAAAGAAATGGGATAGGTTTAGACACAAATTTTCGGAGCCCACAGTATTGCCATCAAGGATGGACTTGTGGGGAGGAAAACACTCATTTTGGACTTAAGGACACCTTTAAGCAGATGAAGTTCAACTTTAGCCTCAACAAAATCTAAAAAAATTATAGGGCTAGGATGACCAAATCCCATGATCATATGGTTCACCTTAGTAGTTTTAAGGTGGGTGTTGTATGGTTCCTATAATATATATTTTTTATCTTATTTACTAATTATATTTTTTGAAAATTTTAATTATGTCCAACTTAAATTTATGTTATCAAAATAACTTCAAAAAATATGAAATTCTTGAGCTCTAATGTGATTTAGACTTCTTGTGATGAATGGCTTCATTATGGATATATCTTTTTTGAGATGAATATCTTACCTATCTTGATATAAATCTTGAGCTTTCTTTCCCACCATTTAAATCATAAATGCCACTTCAAAACAATTGAAACCAAAATTCTTTAATTAAGTTTGGAGCTGACTTGAAATATAGATTTTTAAAGCTTTGTCTAAAGTTCTATTAATATATTTCCCGTTTCATTGGCAGGCTTTTTCTCCAGCTGTTATGCCCTCACTATCACATATAAATCTCAAAGGAAACCATCTGGATGGTGTTGCACTTGATGATCTACTAAATCTTCTAAGGGGATTCTCTTGTTTACAAGAATTGGAGGTATCGCTTGTATCTGTTTGTAGTTGTGCATGTACATACATGAATATGCACATCATTTGTAGGCTTTCCTCCACATAAATTCAAAATTTATCTTGAGCAGCAGATGCTGACATGGACCTGCTAATATTCATAACTCTTCTATATGTAAATACTTGATACATCCGTTACACACATAAGTATGTTTAACTTTGTAGGTGGACATTCCAGGCCCCCTTGGAAACAATGCGGTGTGGATTCTTGAATCCCTTCCTAGATTATCTTCATTAAATGGAATCAATGCATCAAACATCTTAGACAGTGGAAAACATGTTGTTGATTCTGCTCTTAAACCACGTCTTCCCGATTTTACTTTGGCTCAAACTCTAGTGGATAGGGTTATTGGTGCAATGTGGTTATATTTGATGACATATAGACTTGCTGATGAAGAAAAGATAGATGAAACTTCTGTTTGGTATCTTCCCTAGTCTTTGCTTGAATTTTAGCAGCTATTTTGTTTTTCTAGTTCTATTGGAAATCATTTACTGATGAACTTTGATGATATGGAGGTTATGACTGAATTTTGCAATATCATTGCCTTTCTTCAAAACATGTGGAGCAATTGTACGAGTTCTCTACATTGATGAATGATTAGAAGACAAGTTCTCATTGAGTAAAGTGAATCATGGCAACTGAATATCATCGCTGCATTGTCCTTTCCTCATAAAATAAATCAGCTAACATTAGCCTTGTCCAAATATTTTGCTTTTCTTTTTGAAAAATTTTTCCATTTATTTTTATTAAGTATTATGCGTCTTCTTAACTTTAGTTTATCTTTATCTTTCTGCACTTTTAATATTACTTTTATCTGACCCTTTTATTCCCATTCCCGTTGCATTAACTTGATTGGGGTATTAGATAGGTTTCTTGTCGGAAAATGATTATATTAGGTTGATATGATTTGTTATCCTGATGAATAAGGGCATTATCTCCTTTATCTGTTTCCATTTTTTATCCTCTAGATTGCTTGTTTATATGCCCAACATATTTAGTTAATAATAGACTTATATTATCTTCCTCTCAACAAGGCATTAGGGCAAGAAAATCCTAACCACTCTCTCAATTGATCCTACTAACCGCACATTCCCATTGTTCGCACGATACCTCATCCGCTTGCTTGCTCACGCATTGCTGCATTAGTACCTTATTTTTGTCCCACATGTTGTTGCTAGCTTGGTTGCCCACATGTGCTTATATACATGCAACAAATTGTCTTCTCTTGTGCCCCCTGTTCTTGCATGCACTTGCATTTCATGTTGTGCTACTCACTGCTCTTTCTTCTTTCGCTTCTACTCCTCAATGAGCTGTATTCAATGGTCTGACATTTTTTTTCCTCTTATTTAGCTCTATCATACGTTATCTTATGCCCTTTCATCTCCTCTGCATGATGTGAACCTTCCTGGACCATTGTTATTTCCATTAAGTTCAATGGTACCAATTACCTTCTATAGTTGAGGGCTTTTTATTTTCTTGTTGGTTCTTATAACAAATTCTCTCCTCCATGCATCACATTTGACCAATAATGATACCTTCAAGTTCTTCATACGACAAATATTTGTTTATGTTGTTCTTATTTGGCTATTGAATAGTGTTGAACCATCTATTGCTTTCACTATCATGTTTCATGTGAGATTTGGTTTACTCTACTTATTGGAAAGTATATATTTTATACTATAACATATTTTCTCAACAACTGAAAATTTTGTTTATCCAAGATTACTATAGGCAGGGGTAAATGGGATGAATTACTTTACCTTTTTCTATTGATTCTAATATACGACAACAAAAAATGAAGCATTCTTAGTTGCTAAACTTTTTTGGTAAATGGGATGAATTACTTTACCTTTTTCTATTGATTCTAATATACGACAACAAAAAATGAAGCATTCTTAGTTGCTAAACTTTTTTTTTAAATCTTTATCCATCCCATCAGCATTTATTATCCTAGATGATGACATATTTTACAATTCCCATTCTTGCATTTTCTCTCTTCCCTAGTTGTTGGGTCACTAAGCTATTATCTCATTTTCCACCAACATTTAATCAACTTGCCTCCGATTCAGGTTGACAGAGAATTTTTCATCAACAAATTTTAAAATATTATTTTATGATCGAGTTTGACATAAAAAAAATAACACATTATCTTGAAAGAGAAAATATTAATTCATTATAGACTCAATAACAAAATTTCATTTTATTTTTACATATCTTGAGATTTTTTTTCCTACTCAACATGTTAGATTGAATAAGGTTTATTTTTCTGGGCTATAATTTCTCCGTAGGTGTAAGCCCATGTAATTAATTACATCCTAAGAGTGTTTGAACTTTAATAAACTCTGATTAAAATAATGATTTTTATTTTTTATATCAAAATATTGACCAACATTTTTATATGATTTCAATTATTCTATTTCAAATTTTGATCTTGAAATTTCATGAATGATTGGATCTACTTATTGTTGATTTCATAAAGAGGTCAATGTAGAAAGATGAGTATTTGATTATGAAAAATTCAGAGATAATCATACTATTCTATATTGGGCTTGACATTTTAAAAATTAATCTCATATTAAAGTTGACCAATTTTATTTAGAAGGTTAAGACTTACATTTTAACAATATAAAATTGAGAAAATACCTTGAAAGGTGATGACTTATGATATAACTGATAATAATGTCAGTCTTGGATTATATATCTAAAATTAGAACACCTAATAAGGTTGTAATTCAGATCTAAATCTAATAGAATCACGTGACTTATAAACTAGAAACTTTAATAAAGGTTAAGTTAATCTCATGTTTGATCTTATAATCTTTCTTAGAAAGGACAACCAACTAAATCCTCTTGAGCACTTCTAAAATAATGTATTCTTTGTCTCAATTCATATGCAAGATAGACTAGACTTTTTATTTTTAAAAATAGTATTTATAATTTAAACACTCAAGCTAAGATGCCTGACCATGAGGGATATGAATGTGACTCACCAATACAAGTTTTCTTAAATAATTTAGCCTTAATGTGAGTGCTTTACTTTTATATATAACTCACAAGATTATGCATATGATGTTCATTAGTTAAGAAAATAGATTTGATGTGGATTTTAATTATCATACTTTTCTGGATAAATAATCTAAATACTAGATTGCATATTGAGATCCATAAAGAGGCTTTCCATTTAATTTGATTTTAAAATCTCAGCTTATTTTAGATAAGCCATATAGTTGATTTTAATATTGTTTATATTTTATTAGTAAAATTTACTCCTAAGAGCCTATAGCACATGCCCATATCACCTTCAAACAAATTATATAAAGAAACTTAAAAAAACTTATATAATTTTAATGTGCACCCAAAGTAGGTACAATCGAATCACGTAAATCAACCAAATAATAATAAGAAAGGTTGATTGTGGCTGGGCTCACAATATAATCTTAGAAAAAAAAGCAGCTGAGCTTTCTGCCATATACAATCCAATGTAGATCTATGGATTTAGCCTATGGGCCTGCAAGCTGGGGCTTCTGATCCATTCAGGGCTTCAATTTAAGTTTTTTTTTTTGGTTGTTGTAATCCACAAGCCTACATAACCTTCTAATTTAAGAAAATTATATTTCTGCAGAGAAAATTGACACCCTTTCTTCACAAAGTTAAATTTATTGAGCTTGTAAATATAAAATATGTTGGTTGCCATACACATCAGATATTCACCTAATGCTTGAAATTGATGGTGCCAAACTGATTTCAGCTTCTATTTGTCATGCCTAATGGCCAAGTATTTGTAGCAACATATGCTGGTAAGAGTTGATAGATTATGATTTTTAATTTGTTTGCTCCTTTTGAGCATGATTATCTTTATGGATATATATACAAACATGTGTAATGATTTCATTTAGGACTTGTTGAAATTTGCTTGATTGGGCTAGACAAGTTTGAGGATGAAAGTCTCCTAAAAAGACCTACAAGCTTGATTTAATTTCGATTGAGTTCACTTATTTTGCTAAGTGATAAATCTAGAGTTTGGGTCTAAATAAGAGTTCATTTACTTGATTGGGCAAAGTAATTGTTTTTTCTTTGAGGCCAACAAAGAAGGATGACACTTGCTTGATTGGGTTAGGCAAGTGAGCTTATGATTGAATCAAATAGGAAATACTACTAAGATTTGGTCCTAGCCTATAGGGTTTATTACTTAATTTTGGGTTCAATCAAATGAAAACAAATATTTCAACAGCTTTGGGGCGAATGAAGCATGAGATATCTTAAAACTTTGAGGCAAAGTTATGTGATATGGTTTCACATAACAAGTTTGGGTTGTTGGCTTGAATTAGGTTCAACCAAATGCAAAGAATTAGAAGCTTTGGTCTTTAATTTGAGAGTTTGAAACCAAGAGAATCTCCTAAAACTTAAAGATTTTAAGTATTAATGTCATTTGTTTAGTACGAAATAAATGAGGAATGTTAAACTTTGAGTCCTATGTAAAAGATTTGGTGTTCTTTGTTGACTGAAATGTCAACTAAAATGAAGATGAATATAGATTTTGGCTCTAAAAAAGACATGCAATTTCATAACCCTTTTAAGGGTCATTTGAGAATCATGTTGGATTTAGAAAGACATTAGGCCAAAGAACCTAAATGAGAGAGTTTTGAATTGAGTTTGTTTCATTCTAAACCAAGACAAAAGGATTATCTAAAGTTGTTTCGCTCTTTGGAGAATCCTAAACAAATGCTAAGATTCTTTTTGAAACTCATTAAAAGGATTTATGAAACCTTTTAATGGAGTAATACAGGGCACTAAACAAGGTGAATTTATTTGGAGAAGCCAAATTTGAGTTTTACCTTCATACAGCTCAAGCTACTTTAAAATTTGTTTAAAGTCAACATAAGGTTCCAATGGATTCAAGAAGATGGAATGTTAATTGAGTCTATTAAGTAAGAAAGCTAGGCTTGGGTCCTACGCATAATTGAAGCTTATTTTATTTATTTTTGGGTCAAACAAATAAGCTAAAGAAGCCTAGGATTTCTTACTAAGAATTATCAGCTTTTTTTTTTTATCACTTTAAGGGATTTTTTGGATACCTCTATGTGAGTTTAAGAAAGATTAAACAGAAGGACTATAGACAAGAGAAATTTTAAATTGAGATTGGCTCACTTTGAATTAATCCTAAGGTTTATATAAGGGTGAGCTAACTCCAGGATGGATTTAAGATTCATGAGCTGAATTATTTAAAGCCTTGGAAGCTTTAAAACAGTATCCTTGATGAGAGAAAATTTGTAAGAATTTTCCTATTTATTAAAATGATTTGGACTCATTAAAATAAGGACACACATATATGACTTGGGAAATTAAACGAGATTAATTTTATGTAACCTACTAATTTTTAGTAGATAAAAGGTGGTTTTGCATTTTTAGCAAATTTTCATATTTAATTATGAATTTTACAAATTTTATCAATTATTTATTCCATTTAATTGGTATAGGTTTTAAAAAAGAACAAAGATGAGTTTAATTAATTCCAAACCATGGACCTTTGAGGGTCTATATAACATTTCACATAAATTTTAGAAATTTTAGGATTAAATAACTTCATAAATCATTTCAAAATTTAAAAAATAAATCAAAACTCTATCAAATAACGAAGTCTTATATTTCAATCTAATTTTAGATTGATTAAGTTTCATTAGGAATTTAAAGCAATTTATTTTGCATTTTTTGATTTTTTATATTTAGTTATGAATTTTGGAAGCTTTATAAGATTTTTTAAATTCCTTTTAGATTATTTAAATAGTTGACAGCTGACTGTGCAACTTTTCCACGTAGCGTCTTGTGATTGGATTCATTGTCTTGGAGCAGGAAAACTGGCAGCCACGATGCATGTGGGCATTAAATGGCTTTGATAAGACTTAGGTTGGTAGATTTGGGTTGAATGAATGTGAGTTTAATGCAATAGTGGATATCATATCCATACTCGATAATCTAATGTCTCCTTGATCGTCTTCTTCATTGAGCGAGTAATCTCAATTATCTATGAGGATAGCCATGGACTTTGTTGTTGTCTTTGAAGGAAGTGGATATTTTGATCTCAATCTCCTCATGAGTTCCCTTGCTCCTGTCAATCAAGAGATAGGATTTTTTGACCAAACAACCATCGACAAGAGAGCCTAGGACTTTCTAAGTTTTCAAGGGATTTATCTCACTGGAGCAAATATCTATTGGTGAGACTACAGTAGTACCTTTTGTTTAGCAAAAACATATACCATTGAGAAAGAAATGATGTTTGCAACTACTTGGACTGCACCAGATGTCGACATGGTCATAGGTTTGGTGGAGCTTCTTGCTTTTTGATGCCAAAATACGGCCACAAAAGGGGAAGGAATTAGGATTTCTTTCAATCCCTAAGCTCTCGAAATTTGACCTCATGTCTCAACTCTATCCTCTCTCTTTTGAAAATGAAAAAGCTTCCTCCCAGTTCCTTTTAGAGGAGGGTTCAAAATGGGGTCATTTTGCAGAAAGTCATTCATGCCCCCAAGTCATTATCAATCGATGACTAAAACCTTTTACCTTCCCGATAATGGCTTTGACTTCCTAGAAGGAGCAAATGATCGTGGGAGAAGGGAGCTGAGACCATTGAGCTCAGCAGTTGCTTCTCTTTTGCTTGCTCCAACCGTTGGATCGAATGTCTTTATTGGAAAGGCTTGAGAAGACCAAGGCAAAATATTTGAAAGCTCAATTGGGTAATGGCTAAGCCAAATGGTCTACTTGAGCACCCATTTAGGTAAGGGTTGACCTAGTTTAGATATTGTCGGCTCAATTCACATGAATTAAGCCGATTTGGATTGGATTGAGTAAATGATTGAGTCAACACAGGGCATTGTGGTGCTCATATAGGTCTGTTTGATAGCGAGCATGGCCTTCTATTGGGGCGTGGGAGGGGTGAGGGTAGGTTAGGATTGGGGGGGGGGGGGGGGGGTGTGATTTCTTTCCTATGACACTCTCACTTTAGTTGCACCAATCATCATTTTAAGTTATTTTGGGCAAAATTTGGTTATCATCTTTCTGACCAACAAACTTTTGGGCCATCTATTGTTATTGAGTATTCTCTTATTACCACTATTTATTTATTTTATATCATATTCTTGCAAGAGGACTATAATCATTTGATTCGTAACTCTCAGACCTTTGTATTTGCTTCTCATGTTGTTTCTCCTAGTCCTACGACAACTATCTCCTTAGATATGCTACAAATTTTTCTGCTCTTTTCACATGAACTTTCTTCTTCTCGTGCTTGTGATTGATTGGTCCCTTGTCCTTAGAAAAAGGTTTGGTAGCTCTTTTTTTTTTAAGTTTTGGTAGCTCTTTAAAAATTCTCTCTCTAATGTTTTATTTCTATTTTTTGTGTAAATTTATTAACTTTCACTTTCTCACTAAGTTTCATAATTTTTTGGTAATCTTATATTCCACCCTTCTGTGCCTTTTAGGATCTCAACTTGACAAAGATTTTGTGAAGCAGTTGACATTGGTTTGGCTACTACTTGACTACATTTGTTCCTCACAACCTTTCCTCCATTCTTATCTCTTTTCATTACCATTGTTGGCTAGGTCATCGTCTTCTTGAGCGAGTTCAGTATTTTGTTTTGATTCTTCATTTGTATTCAAGTTTGATTGTCATACATGTGAGATGGATAAACACCATCATGTGTCATGTCCTTTTTTAACTACTAGTGTTCGTCTTCCTTTATTGAGTTAATTCACTCAAATATTTGAGGTCTTTATCCTATCTGTAATCATGTTGGTTTTTGTTATTTTGTCACCTTTATTACTGATTTTTCTTATGTTACTTGGGTTTACTTAAATGTCACTCGAAGGTCCTTCATCTATTTTAAATTTTTTATCAAAAAGTAAAATTAGTTTCCTTCCTAATGAAAACCTTACATATCAATAGCACTTTGGAATTCATTCTTTTTCAATCTTGCATCTTCTGCCATGCTGATGGTATTTTCATCAATCTTCATGCATTTTATCTTTCAATATAATGCTATTATTGAACCCAACAATTGTCACCTCCTTGTTGTTGCCAAGAGATTGATGTTTTGCTTGAATACACATTGTTAGATTCGGGGAATGTTTTCTTGACCATATGTTATCGCATCAATCAAATCTATTCTCCATTTCTCGACACATATCCTCCTCTTCACTTTTATCCTAGTTAATTTGTTTCTGCTTACACCATAAATCTTTAGCTATAGCTACTTTGTTCATGCATTTCAGACACAGGATAAACTCTCTCCCCATTCTATTTAGTGTATTTTCTATGTACTTTTGCACTTAGGGAGATCACAGTTTTTATTATCGCCTTAAATGACATCTATACATGTCCATTGATATAACATTTATGAGACTATACCTTTCTTTTCTCCCTCCACCACTCTTGGGTCATCCTTATCACTGTTTTCTGTTCCTCCAAAAGCTCCTCTTCCCACCTCTACACCTCTATATAGGTATACATCCAATGAACTCAACCTTCATCTAGCCAACATCTCCAATCACTTTTTTTGATTCAATTGAGCATTCACTAATTGATCAACCATTTAACTTATATTTATCTATTGCCCTCTAGTGAGGTAAAATGTAACATATTTCTAATCTTATTCATTATTATATTTCATTTGATCATTTTTTCACTAAGTTTCATAACTTTGCCTTGTCTCTGTCATCTGTATCCATTCCTGGAACATCAAGATGCTGTCCAAAATTCCTTTACAGAAACATGCTTTGGATGTTAATATGGATGCTCTTTTTAGTTGTTATACATGGGATTTGATTTTAATTGCTCGGATGTTCATTGTTGAATTTTTTATGGTGATGTATTTATTGATCACTACAAAATACGGTTAGTTATTAGAGGGTTCACTTAGGTCTATGAGATAAACTATTTTCACATTTTTTCCCCCTATTGCATGACTAAACTATGTCAGCATTCTTTTGTTGACAGCCACCATTCAAGTTTGAATTATGCTACATATGGATGCAGGTATGTTTTCTTTTATGGTGACTTGCATGAGGCAATTTATATGAAATAATCTCCTCGATATGTTGCTCAGGGGAAGAATTATTTATGTACTAAGGAAGGCTATCAAATAGCCTTGAACAAAGTTCACAAGCTTGATTTGACTAACCTTGTAAAGTCCTGATTGATATTGATCTTCAGTGCACTACAAATAATTTTATAAGAAAGTGCATTCACACAATGCATGGAGACAAAATTTCTTAATAAATTTTTAATATTATGGGTTATATAACTGTTTTAATATTTTATTATATGGTTTTTTTTTCAAATGATGAAATTGATAAATTATTATGTTATTTTGGTAAGTTAAAATTATTAATATTTATAACACATTTCATAAATGTTTAGTTCAACGGATTAAAACATCATATTTGAATTATATCAGTAATTAATTTCATATTTTATTTTGATGAAAAAATAGTTATATTTAGTTTCAGGACTAATTAAGCCTTCTAATAAATCTGTAAATATAATATTTTTTAACTTTTATCATTTTAATTAATTAACTGTAGAATGAATTACTTCATTAACTAAAAATCATAAAATATATTAAAAAGTTCCATTTTGAAAATAATTTTTCATCATATGTAAAACTTCAATGATAGAGGGCGCCATCTTTTTGTCTTTTAAATTTGTAAAATTAAATTAAATCTTTTAATATTCAATGAAAATAAATTGATCATCGAAGTAATTATTTATATTAATTAATTAAGAGAGACTGCTATAATTAGAAGAGTGCATACGATATAAGATTATATTATAGTTTAATAGATGTTATTTGACATTTTTCTTCATGATAATTTTTAGATATTTTTTCCCATAAAAGGAATTGCAAATTTAAAGTTTTGGGAGGGGGCTCCAGTTTGAAATGAAACTCTCTTTCTGTTCTAGAGTTTTGGATGAAACTTTTTAATTAATAATATATAAATAGTTTGATTAATAATTGTTAGTTCTATATTCTTTAAAATTGCAGACATTTCTTATTATTTTAGATGAATCTGAAGCCTCTTCTCTCCAAGTTCTTTCTCCATTTTTGTAATTGGAGATCTTTGTTTAGAATTTTTGGTATAGGACTAACCAGTTTTTACAATGCCAATCTTGTATTAGGAAAGTGCAGTAATTTGTGATGCTACACTAGTCTCGCTTGTCCAGTTCCTAAACTTTTAAGCTAACAGTAAGAAATTGATTCCTTTAAATAATCACTTGCTTAAGCTTTGAACTACATTGTCCATATAGGTATGTTATGGATGAATTAGGTTCAGCTTTACGACACAGCGAGAAGGCAAACTTTAGAGTAGCACCTTTTCTATTCATGCCTGAAGGAAAGCTTCAATCAGCTGTGAGGTATTTCTCTTCTGTATTTCTGCTATTCCACTTGGTTTTTTGGCTTATTTTCTGGTAGTTTTGTTGCCGGTTCTTGTTACTTTCTGTTTAACCTTGTCATAATCTTATCTATGTATATTTGTATATTGCACTTATTTTGAATTTCCGTGGAGACTTTTGAATTCCTTGCAAAACTTTTACAATTCGTGATGTTTTACTTATTTTTTTGTTCTGGATGATGCTAATTCCTAGAGCTTCAATAGCCTGTGAAGATTTCTTTAGTTTCAAAACATGCAATATGCATTTTTTAAAATTTCTATAGGACTGCATATAAGCACCACGATTCATCTTCTACATAACAGGTATAGGTTTTTGGTAGATCCAGATTTAAAAAGGGTCATCTTTTAGGCAAGCATGTTAGGTCGGCTTGTTGTGGTAGTATATACTACTAGTGCATGCCTGCATGGTGCCATATTTACCATGGAGTCACTTGTTAGGAAGGCAATATTAGTTCCTACGTTAATCTGATTTCATTTGATGAAATAAGTCAGAAGTTAGGATAATGAATAAAAAAAATTAAACGATAGATTGCATTAGTAGAACAAAGACCAGTTAAATGATATTTAAATTTGATGGGTGTTATACTAACAATTATCATACAATGTTATTTGGAGACAGTTGATCTTGGTGCTTGGATTTGTTATAAAAAAATATGATATTGATGAGAATATTACCTCTAGAGTTTAGGTTGCGTGGTTAAATTTGGGAAGTGCTTCAGGAGTATAATGTGATAAGAAGAAATCACAAAATTGAATAAAATTTCAATTAGTTCGACAATGTTATATTGGTTTGAGTATTGGGCAGTAAAAAAATCGTTAAGAACTAAGTTCATTGTGATGGAATTGAGAATGTTAAGATGGGAATGTGAGAAACTAAGGAGGGTAAATTATAGAATGTATATAGTAGATGAATAATTGGAGTCTCAATCTTTAAAGATAATATTTTTAAAAATAGACACATGATTTGGAGAGGTATGACAAGAGATAAAAAAATACTCTATTAGATGGGTTAATAAAATTAATGTTGGAGAGTTAGGAAGGAGAAGAGTAGATCTAAGGTAACATCGACATAAGCTTATCAAAATGATTTGTCTCGAATAGGTTTGATTTCTCAGGAAACACTTAACAAGAGCAAATGGAAAATGAGGATTCATGAAGTGACCCTAAATGTTTGGGATATGGCTAATAATGATGATGAATTTTATCTGATAAATAAATGAAGTCCATTCTATATATGTTAAACATGATTCTAAAACGGCATCAAGTCATTGGGTCTATTTACACATTTATACGCTCCATTACTCCAATCCAAAATGTAACAATCCGATGGGAGTCAGTGAGTAGCTATTGTATGCATTTTTATATACCACATTCTTAGGAAGTAATATAATGCAATAAATGTTTTCTAGCTTCATTTAGAATGTTACATGCAAACCAAAGACTTAATATTTTCCTTTTGAAGATTTAGCTAAGCTTGCTTTTTACTAAAAAGTTGCGATGGAGGATTTTAATGCGTAATGATCTTACTTTGCACCTATGTTGTTGCTAGCCAAAGAATTAAACTCTTATGTTCCTTCTAATTGTTGTAAATCCTTTTTCCCCTTAAACCATTTCTTGAGCGATTGTGTCTTGAATTCCTTGGAATCTAATACATTGAAGAGGGATGATTTTTGTGGCTTGACTAAATCACAACAGAATTGAAATGTAGTCTTAATGCAGAAGATTGCTTTTTTGTTTTCTTATGTTTTTGCCCCTTTTCCATGAATATGTAGTAATTTCTGGGTTCTTACTATCTCTAATATCTTGCATAAGATACAGTTCTTGAGCTTGGAAAGTCAACAAAGGCTAATGTTTTTTGTTGCTGTGGTTGTTTGTCTTCTTTATATGCTTTCATGCATGGTTGAAGCGTGCTATTTGCAGCTATTCAGTATTGTGGCCAACTCTTGATGTCAATTATGGGGATGAATGTACTCGTGATTTTTTGTTTGGCATTGGAGAGGAAAAACAACGTTCAGCTAGGCTTACGGCATGGTTTCATACACCTGAAAATTATTTTACTCAGGTGCTCGTTTATCAATCTTTCCCTGTAATTCCATAATTCAGTAGGTGTTACTGGAACTTCTTTTCATTGTGCTTTCATTTTTAACAGGAGTTCAAATATTACAAACGCCAACTTGAATCAAAAGGTCTTTGTCCTACCAATAAAGATCCTTCTATAGCCAAAGGTATACTTCCAAGTAACGGGCACCCTCTCTATGTATATACCGACATACCACAAGTAGAGGAATTTTTAAGCCGCCCAGAGTTTGTTCTGAGTAAGTGTTTCTGGATACTCTTCATGCTTATACAAGTTTATTTATTTCGATGATATTTGACATGCTTTTTATGTTCTTTTTTTTCTTATTCATTTTTGGTGAATGCGTATTTCTAGAAGTGTTACAAGAAAATTATGTAGATTCTATCTTGGAGAATTCTAATGCTATTGCTATGAATCTTTGGTTATGTGATGGAGACATTCTTCATGGAAAGTTACATTGAAGTATTTTGCCATTTTTTAATGATTTTCTGTATGCTAGTGATAATCATGCATTTTTTGTCTTGGATATGCTGAATTTTCATCATCTTCATTGTTGATCATATTATTTTTTCTTCAGCAACGGATCCAAAGGATGCTGACATCATATGGGCTAGTATGCAAGTTGATGAGGAAGTAAGAAAGGCGGTTGGGATTAAAGATAACCAATATATAAATCAATTCCCTTTTGAAGCTTGTTTGGTCATGAAACATCATCTAGCTGAGACTATTCATGAGGTCTGTAAATTCCGTGATTAAATGCCATCCTTAATATTATTATTGATTTGAAACTAGCTTTCTTTGCTACTAATAATTCTAATATTTGAAACTTAACCTCTTGAAACTAATTTCATCATGAATTAATTCCAAACAATGATGAATTAGATTTTGACTTTGTTTCTGAGTGAAATCTTTGTAGTTTAGTTCTTGAACATCATGAACTAATCTTTTTTCAAAAGGATGTGAATTGGGAGACACCATGGTTGGCAATTTTGTCAGAAATTCGAAACTCACATGATAGGCTCAAATTCAAAATTAATCTGCTTTGACTTAATTAATTTGGTTCAATTTAATATATGATATGATATGATATATATATATATATATATATATATATATATATATATATATATAACTGTGTGTGTGTGTTTGTTTGGAATTACTGAGATAGGAGGTGTAAGCTTTTGACAGCATCTTGAAGGCATGTGGTAATTGGTTTCAAGTTACTTGGGCATTTCAGTCTTAATCATTTGAAATGCTTCAATGATGCATTGAATAGCTTATTTAGCTTTTTTTCATTTGCTTTATTATTTCAGAAACGTCTTTACATAGAATCCATATATAGTCTGCCTGTTCCCAGATCTCTATTTGCAATTCTTTCGCTGGTGCCAACAATGAAACGTTTATTGCTTCCATAACCTTTGACTTAACGGACATGCGTGATTACCATTGACAAATAAGATGGCATTTATTTTCTTCTGTCAGTACAAGTATGGCATTTATTTGTTTAAGCCATTGACACGATGTATCAGTTTTCTATTTCTGTATGATTCATTTTTTTTGCTTGTTTCTTCCTTTCCCCTTCGTATCCAAACAGGCACATGGTTCTCCTGAATGGCTTCAGCCTACATATAACTTAGAGACGCATCTTTCTCAACTCATAGGAGATTACATTACGAGGAAACGGGTTGGCTTTGACAACTTATGGATTTTAAAACCATGGAATATGGCAAGGACGATTGACACTACTGTTACAGATGACATATCTGCAATCATCCGTCTCATGGAGACTGGCCCTAAAATATGCCAGAAGTATATTGAACGCCCAGCGTTATTCAAGGGAAGAAAATTTGACCTTCGCTACATAGTCTTGGTACGCAGCATGAAACCTGTAGAAATTTTTCTTGCTGATGTTTTCTGGGTAAGCCATATCTTTTACTGAAAAGTAATTATGCTCCATTTAATCATTGTTATATTGAAGATGCTGATATTTTATCATCCTAAATATGGCATTTGTTAATCCTCAATCTTCCCTATCACAGGTTAGGTTGGCTAATAATCAATTCACCTTGGAAAAGAGCAGTCTTTTTGAGTATGAAACTCATTTCACAGTGATGGTGAGTTTTTTCTTGGAGAAAAAAGGTCAAGATTATTCCTGAACTATTTGTGGGGGGGCTATTTTAGTTCCAAACTATTTAAATTATTCAATTTAAACTTTGTTTGGAATAACTTTCTTACTAGTTAGCTTTTCAGACCTCAACTGCAGTTTTTGTTTGGTCAATGTTTTTAACTGCTATCAATAAATTTTTGTGCTAGGAAGTTGCTTTCAACAACAACTTTCAAAATGTTGCTTTCTCCATTGTAGCTTTATAACTACTTTTATTAAAAACTGCAGTCGTCCCAAAATAGACTCTTAGTCATTTAACTCATCAAACATAATTCAGAGTGGTCCCATAGTTATAATTGATGCTTACTTTAATAGAAACTTCATGCAAAGTTCATAAATGAGGTGTAAATGAGGTGGGGGGATAAGGGAATATAACCTAAAAGAAGATATGTAAAACTTCATTTTTCAAAATAATCTTATTCCCTGTTTTATTCATGAACGCTGTGTTGAGATTTCAATCAAATTAAATAGTGATTTTAACAGTAGGATTATTATTTGAGTAGTCTAAGTGTTTAAATTAGACATTTAAATAATATGTGACTATAATGATCTTCCACAAAAAATCCGGGGATCATTTTAATGATTTTTCTCTTTTTTGTTGACTTTGAAATATTAATGGATCTTTTGTTCGCTAGGCTTTTTGCTTTTAATTTGTTGTCAAGGCATTAATAGGGCTAATGTTAGTACATATACTGAATAGACCTTGAGCATAGCCATGCAGCCAGTTAAATTAGGATAACAATTTCAGTTTTTTTTTTTCTTTTAAAGATACAATTTTTACCATATTCACTCAAATTTTTTTCTTACTTATCATCTTTCAAAATATTTTTTAGTTTTTATTTTTTTGAAAAAATTTGAGTTTAAGTAAAACAGGCTGTCTGAAATTGAGCTATTATACAGAATTACATAGGAAGACTAAATCACATGAACACGCCAGAATTTGTGCAGGTGTTTGAAGAGGAACATGAAGGTCATTGTCCGCTTTTTTTCTACTCTAATTCCTGAAAAACTCTGGTAGTTATGGTATTAGTTGGATTTTGCATACTATCATTTGATTATGCATTCTGCACTGCAGTGAAATGGTTTGACATACATCAAAGAGTAAGGACTATAATCAGATCTGTGTTTGATTCAGCTGCCACAGTTCATCCTGAGATGCATTCACCTTTTTCGAGGGCTATGTATGGAGTGGATGTTATGTTGGACCATTTGTTCATGCCAAAGATTTTGGAGGTAAGAATCGCTTATGTTATTTTGTTTTTGGTTGGCTGATTTTACTGCAGCAAAGAAAGTATTCATAAGATTCATTTTCACTAGTTATTTAATACAGTTTTTTTTTTGAAATGGAAACATCAAGCTGCCTTTATACTTTATGCTCATGGTGTATGCTTCATTTCTAATTAGTAAAATTGTGAAATTAAAGTGCCATGTTGGACCAAATGGGATGAAATATTGGTTGGATGCACCAATGATAACATTTGTTTACAATCCAAAAGCTTAATCCTATGAGTAAGTGTCTACATCAAAATATTTTTCAACTATCTAATGTTAGATTAAAACTAACTGTTAGTTATGTGTGGAATCTAATAGTGTTGATCAATCGGGTTGTATTATTGATCCAGATCTTAATTCTGTGGATCGAGCTTGTCGAGGCCTACCACCTAAATTTTTTTCCTAGTACAATCGTACAATGTCACTGCACGATATACTCACCGAATATTTGACCCGACCTGGGTCCGACCTGAAAAAATTTCGGGTTCGGGTCAATCTGTTTTCCATACAGGTCAAATTTAGGTTCACGATTCTAACCCGTTTCTAAAATCGTGTTTGGTTCAAGTTGACCCATAAACTCAAAGGTGACCTGAAATGACCCGGATCCTCGCTTGCGACCTCACTAGTGACCGCACAAGCCGCTAGTCGCGCTTGCCCTCTTGCAGTCCCGTGATCGCATCCACACCTGGACTAGCTCTCTCGCCCGCACCGCGTGACGCATCTGCACCCGAATGGTCAGATCTGCACCCGCACTATGCCTACTTCCCCGCACCCTTGTAAGCTGCACCCGCTCTCATACTCTCGCACCCTAGCTCATTCGCTCGCGACCCCCTCACCTGTATACGCTCGCGCGTTCTCACTTAACTAGGAAAATTCTAGGTCGGGTTGGGCCGGGTCAACTTGGTAACCCGACGGGTCGTGTTTGGGTCTGAAGTGTTTAGCCATTTACAAAACCTGGCCGGGTTTAGAATCAACCTGTTTGGACCCGGGTCAAACTCCAGGTTTGACCCGAACCCGACCTGAATATTCATTTTGACACCCCTAACTCTAGTGTTGCAGCGTTTTCTACTCAGGCTGGTTGAAGACAGGGAGTGGAACGCCGCGGTGGTCTAAACCCTAGCGCTGTGGCATTGTGATTTAGGCTAAAGATAGAGAGTGGAAAGCTACGACACTCCAAACCCAACACCACAACATTGTGAGTTAGTCTTAGTAGTTTTTTTTCCTCATTTTTTATATTTAACTTGAAGGGGTGCATCCCTTGGGGTGGTTTTATGAGTGTTTTTTTATTAGTTCTCTGAATAGAATAAAAGCAAAGTGAAGAGAGACAAAGAGAGAGTGAGAGAGAAAGAGATCTATACAAATTCATCAAAGTTTTCATAGTGGATTTCTTGGTGTGATGTGGCTCAATGGATTTTTCCTGATTTCAGGTTTTTTCACATTAAATCCTAATATTCTTTCTTTTCCGCTGCATTTTCTCTTTCTTGTTTGTGTTCGTTGCGTGATTTATTCCCAACACTAATACCCTTATGTGACTTAATACTACTATTTCTACAACCCCATACTATTAAATTCAATCATGCAATATCAAAATGAAAAACTAATTACCAAGCTATGCCTAGGAATTACACAATTGTATGAAAATATAGGACAATTGTAAAATATTGTAGGATGAGTGCAATTTTTTGTGGGATTAATGCAAATTAAATGTGATGGTGAACTTGTGACGATTGCACTAAGAGGTCATTAAATTGCATACTTGTTAGTGATGATAAACATGCAGTTACTATTGAGCAAAAATACAATAATAAGAATATAATGATGATGAGATGATTGAAGCTCTAGTTTTGTGAACCAATTTACATGAATAACTTTATGAAAGTAAAGAAGATATGGAATCTATGAATAATTTAACCTATGATGAATTTAAGGAAATTGTTGGGTAGGGGGTATAAGTTGAAATTGATCCTATGAGTAATTTGTCATTTCAAAGATCTCCTTTCTTAAAAGACCTTCTCTAAGGTTCATATACTCACACTCAAGTAGTCCTTTAAATCGGGTTGCAAAGCATATAATAATAGTAGAAATCTTAAGAAGCAATTTTTCATTTAATCTCATAACCTTCAGACAATAGCAAGATCAATGGCATTTATAGACAAAAGGAAAGGGCAACTCAAAAACCAAAAAGAGAGAAGGGCGGGATGTTCATGGTAAGAGTAATGGAGGGGTGGTTTTTGAAGAGTTTCTGTTGATTTCCAAAGGTTTCAAGTTGGTTGTAGTGCATGACATCATTAATTCAAGGCAGTTCTCTTATTAATGATGCCATTTTTAATGCAATGAGAGAGGAGAGAAAGGAGGGGGCTATGACAATGAAGTTGATGAAATGGTAAGTCAAAATGGTAATGTGTATGTCAAAAATACACTTATTTTGGCTAGGGATAAAATGATTAGGCTAGCTCATTACTTATGCCCATACTATCAACATCACATTACATAATTGACTATGCATGGCCCACTACACAATAAATGGCCCAACAACATTGTCCTTAATTTAGGCGATTGGCCTTTGAATTACACAATTGCGTGCTAATGTGGGATTTGTAAATTGCACGTTGAGTGTAATCTACTGTGGGATTAATGCAAATTAAATGTGATGGTGGAAGTATGATGGGTATATGTTGAGAACTAATTAATAGGGTGTTCACCAACACAATTTAGTATAAGAGATATTATTCATCACACAACTTTCTAATGAGTGATTGATGATTTTTCAAGTTAAAATGATTGTTTCCATGAAGAGGGAGAGGGGAGATCTTGGTTCATACATGGCATAAGGATGCATTCATACAAATAGTTTTGATTTAGTGATATGCATTATTTTTTGGAATTTTGGTGGTCTAGATAATAAAATTTGGGGAAATTTCCTTTTAGAAAGTTGTAGATCTCCTCCATCCTATAAAATTCAATTACATGTGTATAACATTTAGATATAGAATGATAAAGTTATGGTCGATTTCAAAGAAAGATTAAGTAAGAAACTATTGTTAAACTTATAACTTCAAACAGATTTGGGTGATCATTGAATTTAATTGTTTGGGAGTATTGTCTAGCTCATATTATTATGTTTGATGTATCAATTCATATTATTGATCATCTTATAATGATATTATCCTCAATTAAATATAAACTAAGACTCTTGGAACCTAATTTAAAAATGTGTTAGGAAACTCTTGTGGAATTCAAGAGAAACCTAACAAGGATTGAAGTTCAACGACTTTCCACCATGAATTCTCACACAAATCACACGGAATAACAAGAATAACGTAGTAATTGAGAAGAAAACAACAAGATACAAGTGATCCTTTATTCAAGAGGATGATCAATCTCTCCAAAACTCTCTAGACACCACTAGAGCCCAAGCACCAAGACATAGAAAATAAGACTCCACAAAGCAATGACATAACCCTAATCCTAACCCCTCATACATATTTATAGCATACAACAAAATAATTCAATTACTAATTAAGCCTTCCCTTAAGCAAATCATGCCTAAGATAGACCCCCAATCAGCTGCCCCCTCCTTGACTAAAGCAGCTTCCCCAATTAGCCGCCCCCTCCTTGCCTAAACAACCTTCAATCAACGCCCCTCCCCCCCCAACTCTTCCCAAACTGGCAGGCTTTCAATTAGGCACCCCTACAACCCTTATGTTTTGAGCATTGTGCCACTTTACTCAGCTGCCTCTTCCCCTAATCAAGGCTTGCCTAAATCTTTCTTTTTCCCTTTCAAGCATTGGGCCCCTCAATGAGCCAGCGTCTGGACAAATATGGCAAGACAGCAGCCTTTCTTCTGCTGTAAATCATGGGCTAACCCAAGTATTGGGCTGGCTGGACCAATCCCTCATGGACCAGTCTATCAATATCCCGTTCCCAAAGAATCACCTTGTCCTCAAGGTGAAAAATCGTGAACTGATTTTGCATCCTCTCATAAGGTTCTCATGAAGCATCATATCGAGAAGGCCCCTCCATTTGATCAATACTTCTTTGATCCCTCCTTTTCCCTTGCGTACCCTTGCATCTCTAGTGGTTCCAATACCACTTCCAAATCTTTAGTCAATGTTTTTGGCAATTCTGAATTAACTATGTGATCCTCCATAGCTCTCCTCAGTTGTGACACATGGAATACCAGATGTATGGTCATGATTGGGGGTAGCTTTAGTCGATATGCAACTGCTTTGATCCTGTCTTCTATCTCAAAATGGCCAAGGTATCGTGGGGCCTACTTCTCATTCCTCCTACTAGCCACTATCTACTGCCTGTAGGGACGAAGTTTCAAATACACCCTTTCTCTTACCTCAAACTAAACGGCCTTCCTATGCTCATCTATCTATCGCTTCATAATCTGTTGGGCTCTCAATAGGTGTCTTTTCAGTTCTTATAGTACCCTGCCCCTCTCTTCCAAATATTGCTCCACTGAAAAGACTAACACACTACTTTGCCCAAAGAATACCAAGTGAGACGGATTCCTACCGTAGAATACTTTAAAAGGAGTCATCTGTGATGCTGAATGGTATGAAGTGTTATACTAGTATTTTGCCCATGCTAGCCACTTAGCCCACAATCGAGGTGTCTCTGAAGCAAAGCATCATAGATGTCCCCAAGCTCCTGTTGACCACCTCCGTTTGCCCATCAGTTTGAGGGTGGTAAGCGGTGCTCCTCTTCAGTACAATTCCCTGTATCTTGAACAACTCTATCCAAAAATGATTGAGGAACACCTTGTCTCGATCAGATACTATAGACTCTGGTATCCGTGTAATCTGATCACCTCTCAGATGAAGGCCGCCACTAATGTCACTGCCATGTAAGGATGTTGTAGAGGGATAAAATGAACATATTTGCTGAGTCTATCCACCACTACCAGGATGACCATAAACCCCTCTGATTGCGGTAGCCCATCTTTAAAATCCTTAAAGACCTCTTCCCATACCTTACCTGGAAGTGCCAACGGCTGTAAACAACCCTCCTGGAACCATAGCCATATATTTGTTACTCTGACAAACTTCACAACTGGCCACCATGTTCTCTACGTTCTTGTGCATCCCCTTCCAGTATAATTCAATAACCAATCTCCTGCATGTCTTTTGAACACTTGAGTGACCCCCAACAGCACTCCCGTGGAACTATTGTAGTAGGTACGGGATATGAATGGAGGCTTGTGGTAGCACAAACCTTCTCTGGTATAGAAGTCTCTCACCATCTAGAGAGTATCCAGGATGGCTACTCCTATCCTTCAACAGATCCTCTCTGATTCTTCTCAGCCCCTAATCCTGCGCACTTTCTTCCTTAATGGTTGCCCAATCCAACATCAATGATATCGAAAGGGCTAACTCTTGGAGCTCCCTCACACACCTAAACAAGGCTTTGGACGCCTTATTTTCTAGTTCTGATCTATTGTACTTCTCATCACATCTGAAACATAACTCATTTGCCCGCTTCTTCTACACCACCGCCTCTGTGAGTCGCTTGAAGGTTCCTCCTGGGTGAGCTGCACTGCTCTTCTCCCTAGGGCCTTCTCATTGGAATGATATTGTCTGGGATTTGGGGCTTGAGTTGTGGAGGTGCTCCAGTAGGCTCCTCCCGTGTGACTGCTTATGTTTTCATTCTCCCTTCGATATTTTTCCTCCACTAGCTGAGCCAACTCAATTGTCTCTCTCAGCCACCTAGGCCTCAGTACCCTCATTCTGCCCTTATGTCCTACCTAAGCGCCTTCATGAAATTTTCCTATAAGCCTTCCAAAAAGATTCCCCTCGATTTTCCTGACAACAGTTCAAACTTCTCCTTATACTTCATAACAATCCCCTCTTGAGTTTGGTTATAGAATTGCTCGTGGAGGTCTCTGTCCTGGATGGTTCAGAAATATTTCAACAGGCACTCCTTAAATTATCCCCATGAATACATTGGATATCTAGCCTCTTTCCATTGGAACCAGGCTAGGGCTTTCTCTTCCAAACATAGAACCACCACCATAAGTTTTTCCCCTTACGTTAGCCCATTGATGGCAAAGTAACGCTCCACCAGGTACACCCAACCCTGAGCATCCTCCCCTTCAAAGACCGTCATCTTTAACTTCCTGACTCTCCCCTTCATACCCCATTATTTTCTTCCCCAAGCTTGTCCTCCATTCCACCTATCCCCTTGCCCGGTTGTTTTCCCGACAAAGTCGGATTCCCTCCTTGTTGTTCACTCTTCAGAATAACCCGATCCGCCCACAAACAGGGATCCTCGTGGCGGTCGTTGATGGAAAATACTCTCCACTTCATAGCCATCATCTTGAGTCTCATTTCCTCGTGGTTTCACCCTTGCATTCGTCGCCAGTGCTTTTGATTGCATCTCCAGCATCTTTTTCATCATCTACTCGATGGCCGAGAGTCTTCCCTCCGTCCCGGAATATTTTTTACCTTTACTCTGTCTTTGAGTTGCTCCATCTCACCCTCCAAAACATCCATCTTCTTTGATGCCATAGTTCGGACCTAGGTTCCAATTATGAAAATAGCTAAGAAAAAATGATTTTCCGCCCAAGAAAGGGCTTGATACCAATTTGTTAGGAAACTTGTGGAATTCAAGAGAAAACTTAACATGGATTGAAGTTTAGTGACTTTCCACCACGAATTCTCACAGAAATCACATGGAACAACAAGAATAACATAGTAATAGAGAAGAAAACACCATGATACAAGCGATCCTCTATTCGAGAGGATGACTACTCTCTCTAAAACTCTCTAGACGCCGCTAGAGCGCAAGCACCAAGACATAGAAAATAAGACTCCACAAAATAATGGCAAAACCCTAGCCCTAACCCCTCGTACATATTTATAGCATACAACAAAATAACTCAAAAAAAAAAACAACAAAATAACTCAATTACTAATTAACCCTTCCCTTAACAAATCATGCCTAAGATAGGCCCCCAATCATCCGCCCCCTCCTTGCCTAAAGCAGCTCCCCCAATTCGCTGCCCCTACTTGCATAAACAACCTTCGTTAGCCCATTGATGGCAAAGTAACGATCCACCAGGTACACCCAACCCTGAGCATTTTCCCCTTCAAAGACCGTCATCTTTAACTTCCTGACTCTCCCCTTCATACCCCATTATTTTCTTCCCCAAGCTTGTCCTCCATTCCACCTATCCCCTTGCCCGGTTGTTTTCCCGACAAAGTCGGATTCCCTCCTTGTTGTTCACTCTTCAGAATAACCCGATCCGCCCACAAACAGGGATCCTCGTGGCGGTCGTTGATGGAAAATACTCTCCACTTCATAGCCATCATCTTGAGTCTCATTTCCTCGTGGTTTCACCCTTGCATTCGTCGCCAGTGCTTTTGATTGCATCTCCAGCATCTTTTTCATCATCTACTCAATGGCCGAGAGTCTTCCCTCCGTCCCGGAATATTTTTTTCCTTTACTCTGTCTTTGAGTTGCTCCATCTCACCCTCCAAAACATCCATTTTATTTGATGCCATAGATCGGACCTAGGTTCCAATTATGAAAATAGCTAAGAAAAAATGTTTTTCCGCCCAAGAAAGGGCTTGATACCAATTTGTTAGGAAACTTGTGGAATTCAAGAGAAAACTTAACATGGATTGAAGTTTAGTGACTTTCCACCACAAATTCTCACAGAAATCACATGGAACAACAAGAATAACATGTAATAGAGAAGAAAACACCATGATACAACCGATCCTCTATTCGAGAGGATGACTAATCTCTCTAAAACTCTCTAGACGCCGCTAGAGCGCAAGCACCAAGACATAGAAAATAAGACTCCACAAAATAATGGCAAAACCCTAGCCCTAACCCCTCATACATATTTATAGCATACAACAAAATAACTCAAAAAAAAAAAAAAAACAACAAAATAACTCAATTACTAATTAACCCTTCCCTTAACAAATCATGCCTAAGATAGGCCCCCAATCATCCGCCCCCTCCTTGCCTAAAGCAGCTCCCCCAATTCGCTGCCCCTCCTTGCTTAAACAGCCTTCAATCAGCAACACCCCCCCCCCCTCCTCCTCCTCCTAAACTAACAGCGTTTCAATCTGCTGCCCCCTACAACCCTTCTGTTTTTTAGCATTGGGCCCCACCAATCAGCCGCCTTTTCCCCTAATCAATGCTTGCCTAAATCTTTCCCTCTCAAGCATTGGGCCCCTCAATGGGCCGGCGGCTAGACAAATTTGGCGGGACAGTAGCCCATCTTCTGCTATAAACCATGGGCCGGCTGAACCGGTCTATCAAAATGCTCCTGCACCATCCGTCCAAACTCCAAAGAATTCAACACCATTGAATAAGCTTCTAAGCATAGAAAAAAGAAACAACTTATCAAACTAAAATTGACGCAATAAAATAAAACTCTATGAACTCAAGATCGACTAGCTCAGATACCAAATATGCTGTAGACACGTTATAATTGTAGGATGAATATAATCAAGTTTAGGATGAATGCAAACTAAATGTGATGGGTGGTAGTATGATAATTATATTAGTAGTTTTTTAAATGGCTTACGGTAGAGTGCTGATGAACTCACAACTATTATTAAGCACAAATATGATAATAATAATGTAACAAGGGCGAGATTATTTAATTGTTCTTTAAATCACTCTAGAAGTACAACTCTATGAAAGCAAAGCAAAAATGAAAGTTATATATGATATAACATGTGGAATTTAAGGCAATTGGTGGTGAAGAAGGGATTATGTTGATGTTAACCTCTACAAATAATTTGTCATTGTTTAGATCTCCTTTCATTAGAAGTTTTGCTCTAAGGGGCCTAAACTCATACAATCAAACATGGTTTAAAATTGTGCAATATGAGGCTCGCCTTTGCGCAATTCCAGTAAAAAACGCCTCGATGCTTACGCCTCGAGTTTTTTTATGAGGCTTGCACCTCAACTTGGTTGAGGCACGCCTCGCCTCACTGGCATGAGGCTTATGCCTCATGCTATATATATTAAAACTTACATAAATCTTGAAGTAAATGCCCAACATTGGACTCTATAGGAGAGGAGGAAGGGGAGAGAGCAATTCACCATAATGATGATTCAAATGAAGAACCCCTTAGTGATGACAATGCTGATGACTTAATGAGTTCTTATGTGATATGTCAATACTATTTATTTTTGGAAATTGGAATTATATGTTAATGAAAATAATACTGGGATTTGGGGAAAATAGAATTTTGAGTTGAACTATATTTTATGTTGTCTTATTATTGAGATATTTTGATTTTACTCATATATTATGCTTTTTTATGTTTTATATTATTCACTCATTAATATAAAAATTTTATCATTTTATGTTTACGCAATCTTTTGATTTTGAGGCTTACGCCTCAAAACGCCTTGAGCTTACGCCTCACCTAACGAATGAAAAACGCCTCAATACCCGAATATGCAATTTTAAACATTGCAATCAAATAATCACACTTTAAAGTGCAAAACACACAAGAATAGTGAAATGTCGAGCAATTCTTCATTTATCTAATAACCTCCATCCAAGATCAAAACCATGATATTCATAGACCAGTTAGTGCAAGAAGTAGCTCAAAAGCCAAAATGAGAGAAGGGAGGGACTCTCATGGCATTGGGAAGGGGAGTAGTGGAGCGTGATTTTTGAAGAGTTCATGTGGGTCCTTAAAAGTTTCAAGATAGTTCCAGTGCATATCATTATTTCACAGCATTTTGAAGGCTTATCAGGTATATCATTTTTAATGCAAGGAGAGAGGAATGGGGGTAAAAGTGATGAAATTGATGAGATGGTGTCAAGTCAAAATCGTGATGTGGATGTCAACTTTGATTATGGTGTTTATTGGATGATCTAGAAGGTTCATAATAGATTAATTTTGGCCTAACTAAGTGATGAAAGATTTAGGTTTCGTTTGAGACGGCTTTTTTACTACTTCTTAAAGCAGTTTTTTAGTAGAAAAACTAAAAGTTTTATATTAAAAAGTTGCTTTAAGAATCAGTAAGAAATTTATCTCAAATGAAACCTTAGGCTAATTCATTGATCATGTCAAATAACCAACATCATAGGATGTAGTACACCACAAAAGGCCTATAAACACAAAAAAATGACCCAACAACACAGACTCAGTTTACGTCATTTGACTCAATGACCCAACAACATTTTAGTCAAAAAAGAAAATTAGAAATATTGTGCAGTCTTTCATTAGAAATGAAGGTAGGGAAGTAAAAGCTCAAAAAATATAATCCCTTGGTCTTAGTGGCCATTTGTAGCACCTGTATGTTTACTTTAAGATCTCCAAATGATCCATACTTGTAGAAATAATGTCATTATGGAACTCTATAGAATGTACTAACTAAATTGATGATTAATAATTTAATCTACTGTATTTATTGCTCCAAATTTCAGGTAACATATTGTCCTGATTGCAATAGAGCATGCAAGTATGATACCAAAGCTATTGTTGGAGAAAGGGCTGTTATGAAGGGTCATGAGTTCTTCAATATTGTGTTTGGCTGCCTCTTCCTTGATGAAATGAATCATGTAACGCCATTGTAACTGTGGGATATCAAAGGCTTTTGATGTTTTATAATTCACTTTGTTGAATCAAGAGTTTTTGGCGACTGAGGCCTCATTTGGGATGACTTTTTTATGCTTCTTAAAGCAGCTTTTCAGCACAAATTTTTTTAATTTTTGTACTAAAAAATTGCTTTAAGAAGTAGTAAAAAAATTATACCAAACGAAACCTGAATTGTATAAAGAGAAATACTGCCATTGAATAACTGTATGGGCTATTAATAGTTTGTCAAAATGGTCATGTATGAATTGGTCTCCAACGTGCTGTTTTTTTTTTGGGTGGATTAACACCTTAAATTAGAGGTAACAGGTTAAGTTTGAATCTAATTGACCCGAATATAACCCGTGTAACAAACAAGTCAGAAAGGTAGATACGATCGGAAAATATATTTCGATGAAATTTTTTTATAATTTGTCACCTAAATAGCTTATGTTATTTGATTAAAAATAAGAAGAATATATCAATATTCAAAAGAATTATAAAAAAAAAAAGATTTAAATGGGTCACTATTGTGTCAATAATCAAGTTTTCGTATCAACTTGAATCTCACCCTCCATTAATTAAATGGGCTAGAATTCTAGATCTGAACATAACACATTTATCAAAATAAGACAACTCAAACTCAAATTTTGTAAATTGGGTCTTAGGTTGATTGTTGAATTTCATAATTTTTTGACACCTTTAATGCTCTTATTGTAACATATTTCATAAAAAAATGTGGTGAATTTCAAAACCCCATGCCGAACGTTACTTTCTACATTTCCAAATGTTTGAATTGTCTCTGTTATTCCCATCAAAATATTCACATCTGCGACTTTCAATTACATATATCAACAACATTGAAACAAACTATGCCAAAATCTCTCAAATTCACATCCCACAAATCATAACATCAATTTGAAATTGTTATAACATATTAGCGCATCTCCAACTGAGAAATTCATTTTTCACTCTAAAATACAGTAATACTCTAAAATATAATAATTTATCTCTAATCGAATTTCATTTCCTTACACCCAAAAAAAATATATATATATATATTCTATATATATTATTTTATAATTTTTTTATATTTTTTTCTTAACAAAAAAAATCGACGTCGGTGTTAAGAGATTTTGTTCATTGTTCGGTGCAACTTCCCTTGCGAACTCCCTTCACCTTAACGCTCCGTTAGTCCCACCAATACCTCCCAATGTGCTTCTCTAACATCTTCTTTTGCTTTTCTTCTATAATTTTTGGATGTTGGTGAGGGGAGCTCGAGGAGAGGATAGAAGATTAGGGCACATCATGAAATGTACAAATTGCTCAAGTAATTGAATCCTTTCATTAAAATGTTTGAATCATATTTATAGATTCATAAGTATTTCATTAATGATTTGGATTTTAAATCATTTCCTTAATTTTCCTTCAATTCACACAGCTGAAGATTTCATATGGCTGTTGAATTTTATCCACAATCATTATTTTTCTCCAAGATAAGTCATCAAAACTCAGATTTGATAAAAATTTGTTGAAGATATTTCAGCTTCTCTCCATATTTCAAAGATTTAAAACCAAAGTTTTTTGTTTGAAACGTACTATTTGTTAAAAATTAAGGCTTTGTTTGAGACAGCTTTCTTATTGTTGTTAATTTAAAACAGTTTTTTAGTATAAAAAATTTTTGAACTAGAAATTTACATACTAAAAAGCTATTTTAGAAAATATTAAGCAAGCCGCCCCAAACGAGAGAAATACAACCGGTCAAAAACCGAACGGTCCGAATGTATGCCGAGCAATACCGAGTTTTAGATGGCGTGGCGCATGGTTATTGGTCTCGGAACGCATTCGGACACCGGATGTAATAATTGCTCCCCAAACGAAGCCTAAGGCTTGTTTGGTTTAAAGGAATTGAAATATTGGAAATAACGGGAAATAGAAATAAAAAACAACAAACAAATTTCTCTTTTTTATTTAAATAAATCTTCACCTATAAGTTAGGTTGAGGATGAATTGAGTAAAGATACATATTTTTATTTTATTGAAAGGGAATAGTCTGCTTGTTTCCAATTAAGTGGATATGCAAGCCACAATAATAATACAAAATTTTCTTTATCTCATTTTTATTAGATTTTGATAGTGAATTATGAACAAGAAGCAACTAAAATGTTAGTAACTTTACATGTGGTCATGGCAAGGAAGAGAAAAATACAACAAGACTAAGACATTATTAGATGGAATGTACATCACAACTCCATGGTAGATATATGAAGCTATTGCTGAAAATAAAAACATGATACTAATGTATATTTACGCTAGCGTGTACCATATTCATTTATATATATATCTATGCTTGTTCAATGACAAGTGGAACAATATCGGCCGAAGGCATCCCCACGTCACCATTCATCGCTGACAATCGGCACACTGGACATGTTGCTTGCCGCAACAACCACGAATACACACATGTCACGTGAAATAAATGCCTGCACTCCGGCAATAGTCTTAAGACCTCATCACTATCCTCCTCCTCATAGTTGACAAGGCAAATTGAGCAGCAGTTGAAGGCGGTCACCCGTGGATCTTGATGTTTGGCTTCAGCATAGGTGAGCTTTGGCCAAGTCCTCAGCGTGGCATCGTTGAGCCCAATTTCATTGTTGTATGGCTAGTGGAGGGGCGGGGAAGGGGAGACGGCGGAGCGATAACATAATAAGTAAATGATGAGGATGATGGTGGTGACAACGAAGAGGATGGCGATGGAGATGCCAATAGAGGGGCCTAACTTAGGAATTGTTTGGGAGGTGATGGTGGTGATAGAAGAGCCCACATTGCTCATTGTTGAGGTGGGTAGGGTGAGGGGGAAGGAAGCCATGAGGGGGGAGGAGGGTTTTATAGTGAAAACTTTGGGATTAATATCAACTTTTAATTAAAATTTTCTTAAAAAAAGAACTATTTTCAGCCACACAAGCTTTTAGTCTCTGAAAAGCAAGCCATTCCAAATCGAGAGACTTAGATATGTACTAAACTTTGTTAGGTGAGATTTAAACATTTTTACTTCAAATATATAGTTCCTTATATTAATAATAATTATTTTATAATTTTCATTTTTATAATTTGTTTGTTTTAAATTTGCAGGCAAATAATATAAATTGTTATTTTTTTTTAAGTGCATCACATATGAAGCAAGAAATAGGTCAATGCCGTGGTTGATTTATTAGTCACCTTATACTCAATTAATCCTTCAAAGGCGTTATTGACAATAAACAGAAGCCAAATTTCTATTTCTCCGCACCTTTTGAAAACGCCATTCCAATTCAAACGGTCTGATCCATAAAGTAACTATGAATTTATATGTGTGTGTGTTTTATGTGTGTGCATTTGAATATGTATGCATGTGTGCTCTTATAAAAATATGTATATGGTTGATGTACATGCTTGAATATATCATTATGTATGGATGAGGCGAGGATCATAGTCTAGCAATGGTAGTTTAAGGATTGTAGTTGAACAGATGTCGGTTCGATGATCATAGTCAGATAGACAACGAAGGACAAAAGATCGTAGTCAGTGGGTGATGAAGATCGAAAGGGTCGTAGTTGGACGACAATGGTCAAAAGATTATGGTGGTCAGTCGATGAAGGCTTGCAAAGCAATCTGGCGATAGCATTATTTCGTTGAGTTTGTGTCATTGAGATGTACAGTTTGACTATAAGTTCACAAAAATTTATGTTTAGATGATCCTGAATTTAATTTTGAAAGTTTTCAATTCAAACATGACTCAAGATTCATGCCTGATCCAAGCAATTTTCAATGATGTATCAAGTTAATTTATTATTGGTAAATAATTTAATCTTAATACAATAATAACAACAATACTCAAGCCTTTGTCCCACTACGTGGGGTCGGCTACATAAATCCTTTTTTGACATTGTGTTATGTTAAAAGTCAAATTCTCATTTAAATCTTATAAAGAAATATCATTTCTAATATTTTCTAAACAAGCCTTTTTAGGTCCAGCTTTACACCTCTTAACATAAGTCAAATCTAATACCACAATTTTCCTAACCAGACCATCAGAAGGCCTCCATTTAATGTGACCAAACCATCTATGCCGACTCTCTCTAATATTATCTTCCACTAGGGCTACTCTAACCTTTTCACGTATTTGCTCATTTCGTATCCTATCTCTAAGGGTAAATCCAATCATCCACCTAGGCATCCTCATCTCTGCAACACTTAACATAGTATTATGCTTCTCTTTTATTGGTCAACATTCGACACCATAAAGCATTAAAGGTCTTACAACCATCTTATAGAATTTTCCCTTAAGTTTGAGGGGGAATTTTCTATCGCACAACAAGCCCGATGCATTCCTGCACTTCAACCATCCAACTTGAATTCTGCTGATAATATCACATCTATTTCACCATCACTCTGAACAATAGATCTAGGATATCTAAAATGTATACTCTTATTAATGACTTGATCGCCCAAAATCACAATCCCCTCACTAGGTTTATTGCTACTAAAATTACACTCTATATATTCAGTTTTAGATTTACTCAAGCGGATAACTTTAGACTCTAAGGTTGACCTCCATAATTCAAGTTTACCTTCAACTCCCCCTCTAACCTTATCAACAAAAAGCACACACCAAGGTACATCCTCTTGCAAATGTCTAGTGAGAACATCTATAACTAAAGCAAAAAGATATGGGCTTAAGGCTGATCCTTGCTGTAATCCAACCGAAGTGGGACAATACTTGGTCAAACCACCTTGTGTTTGAACACAAGTAATAGCACATGCATACATATCTGTAATGATTTAAATAGAAGCGTTATTAACTCCTTTCTTTTCAAAAACTCCCCATAACACTTCTCTTGGAACTTTATCGTATGCTTTCTCTAAATCAATAAATATCATATGTAGATCATCCTTACTCTCTCTATATTTCTCCATCAAACCTCTCAATAAACATATGGCTTCCATAGTAGACCTACCCGACATGAATCCAAATTGATTTTGATAAACATTAGTATCACATCACAACCTACGCTCTATAACCCGCTCCCATAGTTTTAAAGTACGATACATTAACTTAATTCTTCTATAATTTGAATACTCATGTGCATCACCTTTATTCTTAAAAATATGAATTAACAAACTCATTCTCCACTGATCTGACATCTTTTTAATCTTTAAAATAATATTAAAAAGTTTAGTAAGCCAAGAAATTCCTTCATTTCATAAGCATTTTCACATCTCTACTGGAATATTATCAGGTCCAACAACTTTTTCACACTTTATTTTCTTTAAAGCCTCTCTAACTTCAGTTTTACTAATACACTGATAAAAACAGAATTTTTTTTTATTTAGAGTGCTAAAGTCACTAAAGTCAATCATATTTTCACATTATTCATTAAAAAATTTAGCAAAATATCTGATCCACCTGTTAAATATCATCTTATAAGAAAATTACTTTTTGATTATCATCCTTAATACACACTTGAACTAAATCCTTACTTCTCTTATCTCTTTATTTGGCTAATTTATACATATATATTTCTCTCTCCTTAGTATCTAATCTATTATATAAATCATTAAAAACTAAGCTCTTTGCATCGCAAATAGCTTTCTTAGGTTCCCTACGAGCCTCTTTATAGTTTCCAAATTATTAGAATTTTTACATCTAAACTAACTTTTATAACAAATCTTCTTATTTTTTTATCTTTTCTTATATATTTGGATTCCACCACCAACTATTTTTACTATTATGAGCTTTTCCCTTCGAAAGTCTAAGCACGTTTTTTGTAATATTCTTAATATCACTAGATACTTTTTCCCACATAACATTAGCATTCTCATGCATAGACAAAATCTTAAGATCTAAAATCTTTCTCTCAAAAATACTTTTATTAAAATTTTTTAAATGCTCACATCTAATCCTAGAAAAATATTTTATTTTATTTTTTATTTTCTGCCTCTTTATCTTAAAATCCAAAATGATAAATTAATGTGAAATTTATGTAATCGAATATTTTACAATCTTGGATAACTTCACATTGAATAACATAATCTTAATACACACTTGAACTAAATCTTCTTATTATTTTAGAATTTAATTCTTCACATTTAATAACTAAATTTCAAAATCTTTATCATAAAATAATAAGATTATTAATTGGATAACTTCACATTGAAGAACATAATCTTAATATTTTATTCCTCTTTATCTTACAATCTTTATCATAAATTTCACATTGAATAATAATCGATGTTGCAATCTAAACGATCTAATTTTCTTATAAGAAAATAATCAATATGTATTTTATTATATCTATTTTTTAAGTGATAAGATGCTCATTTCTTTTATAAAATAAAATTTAAGTTATTAAAAAATCATAAGCTAAAAAAATCTAATATAGTCCTACCACTTTCATTTGCCACTCCAAATCTCTGACCACTATGAATGCTTTTAAAATCATTTACCTCTCTACCAACATGTAAATTTAAATCTTCTCCAATATATAAAAACTTTTTTTTCAAGATGTATCTTTTGTATTAATTCTTCTAAGTCATTTTAAAATTTTAATTTTGAACTCATATCCAAACCTACTTGAGGAGCATAAGCACTTATAATATTAATAATCTTAGCATCAACAACAATCTTTAAAGTTATAATTCTATCTCCAATTCTATTAATTTTTATAACATTATCTTTTAAACTCTTATCTATAATCACACCTACACAATTTCTAGTACGACTCCTATCCGAATATTATAGTTTATATCCTAAACTATCAATCTCCTTAGTCTTCTCTCCAAACCCATTTAGTTTCCTGAATGCACAAAATATTTATCTTCTTATGAATCATAATATCTATTAATTCCATACAGTGCGTCGCTTCCAGGGGACGCCCTAGCATTAACACAATTTTTTAAATGATTCATGTCATGATTATTCGACAAGTTTTACTCTGGTCGTCGACTACCTAACGCAACCCTCCACTTTCTCATCCAGGACTTGGGACTTGACAATGACAATAATTTAATCTTAATAATTAATATTAATTAATTATGATCCAAGATGCTTTATTAGACTAATTATCTGAATTTAACTAAATTTAACACCTACCATACCAAATAGTTTTCAAATTTTAACCTAAATAAGATTCAGTAAATTCTTATTTACAGAATTTACCAGGTCCAACTTGAGTTAAATCTAGGCTTTCGTGTGGCACACAAAGAAGAGACTAACGTAAGGAAGGCAGGTAGAGAGAGTAACGTGTCAATTTTGCCATTCAACCTCTTAACTTTATTTTACTTCTTTGATAATTACTCATTTAAGTTATAATTTATATATATAAAGAATTATAGATTTACAGTAAAATATATATTTGCAAGCAAAAATGTTAAAATCTCACCTAACAAAGTTTAGTACATATCTAAGTCTCTCGATTTGGAATGGCTTGCTATTCAGAGATTAAAAGTTTGTGTGGCTGAAAATAGTTCTTTTTTAAGAAATAATTAATTAAAATTTGATATTAATCCCACTTTATATTGGTATCTCCATTGCCATCCTCTTCTTTGTCACCACCATCATCCTTATCATTTACTTATTATGCTATCGCTCCGCCGTCTTCCCTTCCCCGCGCCTCCACCATCCAAACAACAACGAAATCCTGCTCAACGATGCCACGCTCAGGACTTGGCCAAAGCAAACCTATACTGAAGCCAAGCATGAAGATCCACAGGTGGTCGCCTTCGGTTGCTGCCGATCTACCTTGTCAACTATGAGGAGGAGGATTGTGATGAGGTCTTAAGACTATTGCTGGTTTCTCCTTTTTTTATTTTTATTGGTGGTGTTATACTTTGAAGTACATGGATCTTCTCGTGTTTTGCTTCAATTCCTTTTAATTGGTGATCATGAATATAAAAAATTTACTTGAAGACGATTAATTATTTTGTGCGGAAGCTGAACGTCGTTCGGAGACCAACCAAAATGCGCGCTATGTCACCCCTTTGATTGGTGCTGAGGCTCGGTACCGTGGCGCGGTACCACTGATGTGACACATTTTGGTTGGTCTACATACGGCATTCTGCATCCGGTTTGTGCACAGAATAAAAAAAGTGTTCAGCATTTTCAAAACTTTTCACCAAACTATCATCTACATTGACTTGCATGCTACATACAATAAGATCTTGTTCATGGATGTTGTGCCATGCTTCATGATAATCCTTCTAGTTTGACATGAGGCAAACAAAGATATGTACTACTAATTTTTTGTTCAATAAAGTTTTTAACCCTAAAGAATTTAAAAGTTGACACAATTCAATTGAGTAGAAACATTTCCAAAAAATTTCATTTATTTAACATCAAATCTTAATATAAATTATATTTTTTGTATGTCATTAAATTTTTATGATAAACATGTATGGTTATGCTTTATCTTATGAAAAAATTGTACACCCAAAAAGATAGAGTAATCAAACAAAATATAAAACTTATTCGGGTTCCATAGAAAGTTTTTTCTTTCGGGTTTAAAATAGACCATGTATGTTGGAGTAGGTTTATTTTGTTATCATTGTACAAGAAGCACTATTTCCATCTAAAAAATTATTTTTTGATGGTTTTTTTTTAATAAATATGCACTCGCCTTTAAGAGCCTTGTATGAGTGAAATTATTCTGTGCGGATACGGACGCCGTCCAGAGACGAATTAGAACGTGCCACGTCACCCATTTGTTGTGTATCGCGGTTGCGCGCCGTTGTGTACCGGATGATGTGGCGCGTTCTGATTCGCCTCTGAACAGTCTGATGTCCACACAGAATAATTTGTCCTTATAGGAAGAAGATCTGGAGCACGGCTTTTAGTCGTAAATAGCCTCATATAGTTATTGGAATTATCCATTGTCATATGAACATATAAGAAACAATATTATTTATTAGCAGAATATAAAATAATTATTAAAGATATTTTATTTTATTACATTTCCATTATTCCTCTCTTATCTTTGCCTTATATAAACAGATTTATATCAACCAAAAATCAATCAAATTAAACGAAATCTTATATAAACGCTAACACAATAGCAAAACAAGCCATTCCATAGCAGAAATCGATAAATATAAATTTAATATAGATCCAAAAAGTTATAGATCTACATAAAGAATAATAGATTTGCAATATGTGCTAGACTTTGTTAGGTCAGATTTTAACATTTTTTCCCATATATATATATATATATATATATATATATATATATATATATATATATATATATATATATATATATATATATATATATATATATATATATATATATATATATATATATATATATATATATATATTTGCCCGTTGGATATGGTCCCTTTGACCATAGTTGGTTGGCGACTATGATCGGAGAGATCATTGTGGGTGGGCAACGATGGTCAGAGGGACCGTAGTCGCCGAGCGATGGTGGTCGGAGGGATCATAGTCGACGGGCAACAATGATCGGAGTTGGCGAGCGATAGTGGACGGAGTAGGCGAGCATTGATGGTCGGAGGGACGGTAGTTGGCGGCGACGGTGGATGGATGGAATGTAGGCAGTGGGTAATGGTTGTCAAATGGAACATAGTCTGTGAGAGATGATTGTCAGAGGGACCATAGTCGGCAGAAAATTGTGGTCGGAGGGACCATAGTCGGTGGGCGACAGAGGTCGGAGGTGCTGTATTTGGTGGGTGACAGTGGTCGAAGGGACTATAGTCGATAGGAGACGGTGGTCAGAGGGGACATAGTTGGGGAGCAACGGTAGTTGGAGGGGGCGGTGGTGGTCAAAGGGAGGCCCGACGGTGGTGGCTAGACAAAGGTCTGGCAGTGATGGTTGAGTGGAGGTTCAACAACAGTTGGCTGGCGGGTATCGAGGTGGAGCTTCGGGATTCTTCAAGCCTTATAGCTCTTTTGATATCTAGCCTAAGGTCCGAGCTTCAAAAGTCCAAGCCCCCCTTTCATGTGGGAAGTAGGGGTTTATTTATAGATTTTTTAGAGTGTCATGCTCTCCATCGGACGGCCCATAACGAATTCCTTCAATCATAGAGTATTCATGCAACATTTAAGTGCCTATGATGTCAAAATTAAGCGACCATGGACTCGTTGGATTCATCTCGTTGAGCCGCTCGATTAAACTATAAGCATGTCATATTTAGAGATCTTTTGATCATCTATTTTTTGCTTTAAAGCTTCCAAGCATACTTCGGTCCCTTGATTTGGGCTCATTTTGGCTCGAAGTAGATCAATTTTTGTGTCGTTGAATTCGTCTTACTTAGACATTCAAATTTATTATAAGTTTGTTGAAATTGGAGTATGGATGGTCCCGCGTTTAATTTCATAAGTTTCCAATTTGAATATGCCTCAAGATTTGTGTCCGATCAAGACGATTTTTGGTGATGCATCACTAACATTATAATTAAAAAAACTCTAAACTTATTCATGGAAACTTAGAAAATATCACTTCAAAATAAAGGTAGTAGGAAAAAGAGAAAGTGAGGTACCTCCATATTAAAAAAAAAAAATCAAGCAAATTGGGCCAAAATAGAGGTTCAAGAAACGATGGGATAGGGGAAAAATTCCATAACTAAAAGGTTAACGAGAAGGATTTAAAAACAAAATTTTCGGTATCTAATCGCTGGAAAAATTGCTAAACTTTGGTCTGTCGATTTCTATCATAAGAGTGGTCTTTTTTTTTTTTTTTGTATTAGAAATAAAAAAAAAGGTTTTATTTTATTTGATTGATTTTTTTATAATAAAAATATGTTTATATAAAGGCAAGAGAAGAGATCAATAAAGAAAATATAATAAATTAAAATACACTTAATAATTATTATATATTTTGTTAATAAATAATATTGATTCCTACTATAAATATTAGACATGTTCTAATATGTATATAACAGTGAATAATTGCAACAACTCTAAGGGTTATTTGTTTAGAGGAATTTGAAAATTTGGGAGAGTTGCAAATATGATGTGGGGTAGAATTTTATATTTAAAAAATTTTTATAGTGTTTGATTGTTTGTAAAAGAAATTTGGGAGTTAACATTTTGAATTTATTTTCTTACAAGATAAAATGAATATTTGAAATAGATTTGCTCCCCTCATATGTGCAGTATTGAAGCCCTCTAATGTTATTTGCACTGAGTACCACAAGTTAGTTATAGTTAGGTCTCTGTCATAGCACTTGGATACTACTCAACTCCCTATGCTATTTCAGACCCCTTCGTGGTATCCCCTCGGACTGATTGTTAGCTCTTTCTGTTGGTGCCCAGTGCAAATACATGAAGACCTCATCTGCCATCCAAGGGGTCATTGGTTTTGTCACTTTTTGATGTACTTTGTATGTGTGTGTGTGTGGACATACACAAAATATAGTAGTCTCCTCTCCTTTTATTTTATTTTGTTGAGGTTGATATCATGTACGGGGTCCATACTTGTTTGTACTTCCTTATACTCTTTATGCTTTTTTAATTAATGCAAATGTAAGTTTCAACTGTTGTGGTGTCGTCTGATTGTGCTGGCGATGATAATAGTTAATGACCATGGTTGTGTTGTTGTGGAGACCGGTTGTGGCAAGTGAAGCTTCACATTTTCCATAAATTTTAAATTGCTCAAATTGAGCAAATTCCAAATATATTAAAGATGAACTAGGTGATGAGTTACAAATACATCAAAATCAAAAGATTAATTGAATTTTCTTTTCTTCCAACCAAACATCAAAAAAATTCAAATATGTTATTATTATTATTATTTCAATCGCATTGTATTTGCTAGCAACCAGATAGCCCCTAAATAATTCTAATAATTTTAATGAAGTAATACCCCCTCAAGAAATATATAAGTAACCCTTCTTTTTATACATTCGGTGGGATCGCACCAAAAAAATTTGATGGACCATTGATATTGTTTGCCATCAACGAATGCATATGCCTAAAGTCGGTCGACTATAAGCAATTGATACCAATATGTAATGAACACTTCTATACTATTTGGATCTACTTATGATAACATGATTTGAATATGATAAAACATATATGTTTGTTTAGCATTTACTGATTCTTTTGTGAATTTTTAGAGATATTTTATGCCTCGTTTAATCGCCAATTCCATGATTCTATTTGGAGGGAATTTCAATATATTAAAAATAGAGCTTAGTGCATTCAATTAAATTTTTTTGGATGAATTTATGTCCAATTTAAAAACAGACTTCACATATTATAAGACACTTAACATATATATATATATATATATACCTCATTTTTGTATAAGATCAGAGGGACCCATCCATATCCTCATCTTGTTAATCTGATGATTGATATTTATTCAAGTGTCAGTCATCTAGAGATTCAATTCAATCAAAATGCAGACCTCAATCCAGTTTAAAATCCAAATTCCAGTTCAAACCTCAATCCAGTTCTCAACCCTTACTTTAACACTTGATCAAGTCTTCAATCTAGCTTCATCCATATCTTAATCATTAACAATCATTTAAATGATTATGAATGATCTGGATAATTCAAATGCAAACATTCAAATCCAAAATCCAACTCAAACCCCAAAATCCAGATCAAAATCCAAGGCTAAAGACCTAGGTCTTGAAAGCCTTTTTCAATAAATTTTCAAACATTTCAACCATCAGTCAAATGACCCTCAATTCATTATCTATCAATTGTATATTAATTAAGCATGTCTCTAAGGTCAATCCTCCAAATTTGAGCTCATTCTGAGATCTCTAACCCTAAAAATTAAATTTATTTTCCATGGCTGTGAAACTTTCAAATATTTACAGCCTGTGCCACTAAACTTGCCATCCAATGGATTTTGACCTTAAAGCTTTCTCCAAAGCTTCTAACCACTTTCAAACCCTTGATTATGATATGTTGAGTGGTAAACTATATTTTTGTAGACCCTTTTTGACCCCCAATTGACAAGGGGTCAAAATGACTAAAAGGCCCATTTAGGGCAATTTTTAAGTTTTCTTCAAACTTCAATATGGTCCATTCAAATCAAATCTTGAAACCTCCTCCACTACATTCTAAATATCATTAGGAGTGGATAGTACTCAAACCCAACCTTGGTCAAGCGTATTTGATCAGGTCAACCTAGTGTTGACCTCATTTTTCTCCAAACCTTTGGTCAAGGGGGTTGACCTTGTCAAATTGACCAATCTAAGCCCTGAGGCCCCTCCCATTCAATTCAGCGGGTCAAACTAAGTATGTGGAGTCCAGACCCAAGCCTTGGGTCAACCTGGTTGACCAGGTCAACCTGGGTTGACCTAAATTGACCTAAATCATTTCTATTTGATTTCAAACCCAATTCATGGCTCATTAAGCTCGATTCTCACTTCCCTTGGACTCAGTGGGTTAGACCCAACCTACTGGGCCTAGGCCCATGCCCTGGGTTAATCCAGTTGACCAGGTCAACCCATGTTGACCCATTTGAACCCTTTGAGTCCAAAATGATTTTATATCAATTCAAAGGGTTCTTTAGCTCAACTCCCCCATCCCTTGGACCCATATGACCAAATTGACCAGGCCAACTCATAGCTTGGTCAACCGAAGCCTTAGTTGGTCAAACCTAACCTCTTTTGGTAAAAATCTCTCCATTAAAGGGATTTAAATATTTCCTATTGATCCTTGGACGCAAATCCCGTGCTAATGAGGCTAAAATCCCTCCTAATTAATCTTAGAACAGATCTAGGCCGTTGGTGACGAGTCCATGGCTTTAAATAGAGGCATTAGGGTTTCTTTTAGAGTCTCTTGCGCTTTATTCTCTTTCTAAGCTCTCTCAAGTCACAAGATCTTGGGTGAGAGCTCTCCCAACCCCCCTTCACCTTTCCCGACCTATAACCACCGCCAAGACCTCACCGGCGGTGAGATCTTCGGCCAATCGAGCTCTCAAAGCATCTTAGGTGAATTCCATTCAATCCAAGGCGTATCGAGGCTCGGTTTCAACTAGATATTTGTGCGAGGACAGTCTACAAGTGCAACCATATCAAGAACGTCTGAATCCATCGGGTGGATTAGGTAAAAACCTAAACCCTAGTTAGGAGCACTTAGATCTAATTAACTTTTTAATAAGCAATTTTCAGAGCTTGTGAACACGACCCCTTAATTTTTGTTCATATGCTTGATACATGTTTAAAATTTCATCTGATTTGGTTGGCTAGATCAAAAGAATGAGCTCGAAAACCATTCTAGGGTTTCGATTTTGCTTTAGGCCTGGCGTACGAAATACAGACTGTTGATCGCCTGATCAATGATTGGGATTTCATCATTTAAAATGCTTATCCAACCGCGTATAGGCTTCTGCAGGAGCGAACCATCGTTTGGCTTCATTTGGGCCATCGGTTCGAAAGCATAGGAGATCCAACGGCCCTCATCCCTTGCCCATGTGGATTAGTGGGACGTTTCCGCGAATCTGATGATAAGGCAAAGATTGCTGGCGGCGCAATCATTGCCAATCAAAGCACCGCAGGCAATGATTGCCCCACATTTTGGGAGCAAATCGGAAGCCACCACGTGGCCCTGAGAGTGATTTATACTTTAATTAGCTTATTATTATTATTTTAAATGGATTTTAATTAACAAAAATTTAATAATTAATTAAAATTATTTATTAAGCCAAAAAGTACATATAATATACTGAATTGATCGTATTTATATCATCTATAATATAAAATTAATTTTGATAAAAAATATAATGTATATTTTAAATTAAATTAATTATTAAATATATTTCATATTTAATTAATAATTAAGCATAAGAATAATAAAATACTTTATAAAATTTGGAATTTTGTTTTAAAATGATACTTTGATATATCTAACATATTTTGATTAAATATTTAATATAATTTTATATTTAATTATTATTAAGCATTTATTAAGTATTATTATATAATTATTTTTAGTAATATCCATTTTAAATCAATAAGTAATTTTAAATAAAATGTTATTATTATTATCATTATTCTTATTATTTCAAATTGTAGTTATTACTGTTATTTTAATTATTACAATTATTTTAAAATTATTATTATTATTATTATTATTTAGGTTACTTCTATTATATCCTTGCTATTATTATCTTATTATTATTATTATTATTATTATTATTATTATTATTATTATTATTATTATTATTACTACTACTACTATTATTTGAAATATGTAATTATTTTAATCAGAGAAATTGTTTTTTTTCTTTAATCAATTTGAATTAATAATTATTTTCTTTAAATTATTTTATCATTAAGTACATTATCTAAATCCCTAATCAATATGTAATTAATATTTATATAATTTCTAAATTTATGAAAATTATTATTTTAAAAAAATTAGAGATCATTTTCCATAATTTAATTATTAATAAATAACTATTCTTTTTTTTATTATTAATTCAATTAATTAGCTCTTTTGATTTACTTAATTAATAAAATAGGTTAAAATTTTAACTTCTATTTTTTAAATCATTGTTATATTTTAAATTACTTTGAAATTTTAGAAATTTTAGTATTATTATTATTATTTTATTTATATTATTTAAAATAGTAAAGATATATTATTATTATTAAAGTATTTTCTTTCATTATTTATACTAAATATTTAATTAATTTTAAATTAAATTGGATTTAAATAATTTTATCTAAATGAAATTACTTTAAGTTATGTTAAATTTCATTGGTTTTAAAAACTAAGATAATTTCATTTAATAATTAATTTTATAGATTAATTATTTTAACCTATCCAAAAATACTTTTTTAAATAGTTTAAAATTTAAAATTAATATTAAATTCATTTTAAATTCAATTTTGACGTATAATACCTCATATTTTCAGAAAAATATATATTTTCATTTAAAAATATTTTCAATAATCAAAAATGTATTTTTTCTAAATTATTTATCCGTTATTCTATTTTTCTTATTATTATAATTAATAATATGTTAATTATTTTTAAATTCAAAATTATTTTCAAACCTTTTCAAATCCTCCTTTGGATGGCCAATGGATCTCTAAATATTTACATATGAAATTGGTTTTAATTACATTATTTTCTTAAACTTATATTTACATATTAAAAATTTAGGTCTTTTAAAACATTTTAAAATTACCTACATGATTAAATCTCTAATTTTGGATGATCCACTTCATCAATATTTAAACATAAACTATGCATGTGAATGGAATTCGTGGGGGAGAGGATTAGTGGGTTTTTAAATTCCAATCATTTACTATTCGCTTTGATAAGTGTGTTTTACTCTTTCTTCTATCATTTTTTGCATGTATAAGACGCACAAGCACTTAACTTAGGCCCTCCTAAATCATGGAAATTGGTATGTTTATTTATTTATGTACTCCCTGTAATATCAGTTCTGCTCCAGGTTCGTCCGGGACGAAGTTGGATCGTCCGGGACGATCGGTACAGGTTGTGCAGAAAATCAGTTTTGGTTGTATGATTCGTCGGGACGAAATTTGGATCGTCTGGACGAAAATTCTCCCGAGGACCTGTCGCCGGGGACGATGATGAAAATTTCGTCTGGACGAGGATTTTCCAGAGCACACATCGTCCGGGACGAAGTGCGATCGTCCAGGACGATCTGAGCATTTCTTAAGGGAAATGAGATATTTTGAGGAGAGAGAAAAATTTTATAAAATATCAGATTTTGATCCGAGGAGAGAGGAAGAAAAAGAGAAAAAGGAAAAGTTGATTTCGGGAAGCCGCGGGTCCGTTTTCGTTCGTCGAGACTGTTGAGGATTTTGCTGTACGCAAGGTAAGGCACATTCCGCCTTTCTCAATTTTCAGAACCGTCGAGTTTGGCGGTGTTTTCTGTCCGGATTTCGTTTCCGTTACCGATTTTCGTCCGTAACTTTTGATTGATTCAGTTTTTACCGCGTAACTTTCTGTATATTGTTGAAGTGCCGAGTGTGCAGTTTTTGGTTATTTTCCGAAGATTTTTGTCCGGGTATTTTTGATTCGGCAGCGTTTTCAGTTGATTACATTTTTCTGTGAATCCGTAAATTCTCTGTGCAGTAGAATAAATGTTCTGGAATATGATTATCTACGTTCTGTGCGAATTTGGTAAATTTTCTTTGCAGGAAATTTTGTGTAAATTCCGTCTACTGTCGTTGTGCTGCCCGATTTTTTGTCTGATTTCTGATTTGCCCGGATTTCTTCTGAATTGATATGATATCTGTATGTGCTATAAAAAGGGAGTTATAAGGGGCCTGGATCCTATGAGATTCAGTAAGTGTCAGGAAATCTGAAATGAGCTCAAATCTGAAAATCTGATATCTGTTCTGTTCCGGATCCGATGAAATCTGTTCTGGTGCTGTAAGCACATCTGTTCTGGTGCCGTGAGCACAAAGGGAGTTATAAGGGGCCTGAATCCAAAGAGATTCAGTCAGTGTCAGGGAATTTAGCTATTAAATATATATCTGATATCTGATATCTAATTTGATCTGACTCTGCTTTCTGTATCCGTTCTGTAAGCGATAATAAGTTCCGTACGATATGATTTGATATGTCTGATATCTAATTTGATATGATTTCGAATTCAGTATCTGTTCGGTAAGCAATTCTGATTTCTGATTTTGTTAATGTGATATGTCTGATTCTGTCCTGTTTCTGATACGATTTCTGTTCCGTACAACTCTGTATAATTCTGACTCTGTTGATTTATTATGTTCTGTTTGTACTCTGAATCCGTACGACTCTGATTCTGATTTGATATCTGTCCGTATCTGTTCTGATTCTATTCTGTTTCTTTCTGATATGTCCGGTTTGACAATCTGTACGATTCTATTCCGATTTCTGATCTGATTTCTGTCAGATGAGTTTGGTTTTGAATTCTGAAAGTTTTGATTGGAGGTTTGTTGCTTTGCTGAGCTGTTGAGCTCACTCTTGTTTTCTGGTGGTTTTCAGGTTCTGGAAAGGAAGGAAGTCCAGGAGTAGATTTCTGAGTCTGATTCGTATAGGTATTTGTTGTACCTTTTGATTTTTGTACAGTCATGGCTTTTCTGTTCTGTCTTTCTTTCTGTTCAAAAGCCATGCACTGTATTTGTAGATGATTGTATTTGAGGAAAAGACAAGATAGATGTTTTGTTCCGCTGTATTTGGTGATTTATAGTAGCTCTGTTGTTCTGCGTTTGTGTGGCCGTTTTGAGAATTATTTGGAAGATTCAGTTCCGAAACCAATTCCCAAACCAGATCCTGGTTAGTTTGTTTAGGCTGGTCGCGATCCGGTTTGGGCGGGATCCGTCCCCGTCGAATCGGGTCGTGACAAAGCCTTTTGAGTGGTATCAGAGCACTGGTTTGGAAACTGGTTGGATTGTAAGACAGAGCTATAGGAAGTGATCAGTGAGTCTGTCTGGGGTAGTTTTGGGTCGTTTGGCTTTTTATTGTGTTGTTTTCGTGTTGTTTTTGTGATAGTTTTCCGGATTTTCTGGATTTTTCTGTATGGATCAGCCAGACCCAGACATGACAGACGGGCAGAGTGCCAGTCAGGCAGCACCAGTGGGGAGTACAGCCCCAGTGGCCGGTGCTGATACACTTGCTCAGTTTGCTACACTTGTTGCTCAGATGATGAGCGAGACTCAGAGCAGAGCTGTTACTGTCAGATCAGAGGATATTGATAGACATTTACAGTTATTTTTGAGGTTGAAACCTCCGAGATTTGAGGGCGCTGTTGAGCCCAAAGCAGCCGAGGAGTGGCTGAGGAGATTGGAAAAGACTTTTGATGGGATGCAGTGTCCAGCGGATAGGAAAGTTCCGTTGGCAGTTTTTCTGTTGGATGGAGAGGCTGAGCACTGGTGGGAAGGCCAGCAGGCGGCCAGATTTCAGGGTAGGCTGAACTCTTTGATCACTTGGGACGAGTTCACTGAGGTATTTCGAGACTGGTTTGTTCCCCCTTCTGCACGACAGCAGATGCAGGAGAGTTTTCTGAGACTGGTTCAGGGGAGCAAGACGGTGATGCAGTACGAGGCTGAGTTTACTGCACTAGCCAGGTATGCTCCGCAGCTAGTGAGCACTTCTGCTGAGAGGTGCTACAGATTTCTAAGGGGATTGCGAGATAGTCTGAGGCAGCCCCTGGTGCCTTTTCACATTTCTGATTTCGCTGAGCTTGTGGAGCGAGCTCGTCTGATTGAGAATGATCTGATGGCTACTCAGCAGCGGTGGACTGCGAGTAGGAAGAGATTTGGCGGTGAGGCTTCTGGCAGTGGTTCCTCTAGGAAGAGGAGATTTGTGACTAGTTCTGGATCCGGAGTCAACAGATCTGACTCCAGGAGGAGTGGAGAATCGTCTGGTACTGCTACCAGTACGACGAGTTCAGGATCTGTCAGTGGGGCACCTGTGTGCCAGAGTTGTGGACGGCGACATCATGGCCAGTGCTATAGGATGGCTGGTCTGTGTTTCAGATGTGGTCAGCCTGGACATAGGATTGCAGAGTGTCCACAGGCTGGATTTGATCGACGTTCTGAGTTCCGACCTGAGGGCTCTGTTAGACCTACCGGTTCTGCAGCAGGAAGACCGAGGACTGTTCCTCCTCGCCCTGAGGGATTTTTTGGAAGAGGTGGTAGTACTAGTTCTGGACCACGGAGACCACCTACAGTTCAGAGGGAGCAGAGTAGTTCTGTTGCTTCAGCTCCTGCTCCAGTTCAGCCACGAGTTTACAGCCTGAGTCAGCAGGAGGCTCGTGATGCTCCGGATGTTGTGACAGGTACGATTTATATTTCTGATCAGCCCTGTCGTGTTTTGTTTGACTCTGGAGCTAGTCACTCTTTTCTGTCCGAGCGCTGTTTTGAGCTTTTGCATTTGGATTCTGTTTTGTTGCTGATTTCTCTTTCTGTGATTTTACCGGCTTGAAGTAATTTGATTGCCCGCAAGTTTTGTTTTTGTGAGATTGACATTGCTGGCAAGAAGTGGAAGTCAAACCTGATTTTGTTACCGATTTCTTCGTATGACGTAATTTTGGGCATGGATTGGCTGAGTCTGTATGAGGCTCAGATTGATTGTCTGAAGAAGCAAGTGAGTTTGCTTGTGGCTGGAGAGAGAGTTGTATTTCAGGGATTACGAGGTGTTCTCTCCAGTCTGATTTCTGCGTTGGAGGTGAGCAAAATGTGGAAGAAGGGTTACCCAGTGTTTTTGGCTTCGGTGCGGGATCTGAACCTGGAGGTTGGTTCTGTTTCTGAGATCCCAGTGGTACGGGAGTTTGCCAATGTTTTTCCTGAGGAGTTGGTTGGTTTACCTCCGGATAGAGAGGTGGAGTTCTCTATCGATGTTTTTCCGGGTACAGCTCCTATATCAAAAGCTCCGTACAGAATGGCACCGAAAGAACTTTCTGAGTTGAAAGTTCAGCTTCAGGAGCTAGTTGACAGAGGTTTTGTCCGTCCTAGTGTTTCGCCTTGGGGAGCACCTGTTTTGTTCGTAAAGAAGAAGGACGGGACACTCCGTATGTGTGTTGATTAAAGAGATTTGAACAAGGTCACTATCAAGAATAAGTATCCTTTGCCTCGGATCGACGACTTGTTTGATCAGCTTTCCGGATCTTCAGTATTTTCGAAGATTGATTTGCGATCCGGATACTATCAGGTGAAGGTGAAGGAATCTGATGTGGTGAAGACTGCTTTCAGTACTCGGTACGGGCACTACGAGTTTTTAGTTATGCCTTTTGGGGTAACCAATGCGCCTGCTATTTTCATGGATCTGATGAACCGAGTATTCAGGGAGTTTCTGGATCAGTTCGTGATCGTCTTTATTGATGATATTTTGGTGTATTCTGCTTCTGAGGATGAGCATGCCAGACATTTGAGCATTGTGTTGGAAACCTTGAGGCGGCATCAGCTGTATGCCAAGTTCTCCAAGTGTGAATTCTGGCTGAAGAGTATTTCTTTTCTGGGGCATGTGATTAGCGGAGAAGGCATTTCTGTTGATCCCCAGAAGATTCAGGCGGTTGCTGATTGGCCAAGGCCGACTACGGTATTTGAGGTACGTAGTTTCTTGGGCATGGCCGGGTATTATAGGAAATTTGTGAAGGGATTTTCACAGATTTCGACACCTCTGACGAGACTGACGCAGAAGTCAGTAGCTTTTGTTTGGACACCGGAGTGTGAAGCTAGTTTTCAGAAATTGAAGGACTGTTTGACTTCAGCTTCAGTGTTAGCACTTCCGTCAGGTATGGAAGGTTTTCAGGTCTTCAGTGATGCTTCACTGAAAGGACTGGGATGTGTTCTGATACAGCGTGGTCAGGTAATTGCTTATGCTTCTAGACAGTTAAAGCCACATGAGAAGAATTACCCGACGCACGATCTGGAGTTAGCTGCTGTAGTATTTGCTTTGAAGATTTGGCATCATTATCTGTATGGCGTCAGTTGTGAGATCTTTACTGACCATAAGAGCCTGAAGTATATTTTTACTCAGAAGGATCTGAACCTGAGACAGAGAAGGTGGCTCGAGTTAATCAAGGACTATGATCTGACTATTCAGTATCAGCCTGGGAAGGCTAATGTGGTAGCGGACGCTTTGAGCAGGAAGTCTTCTGGATTATCAAGTATTCAGCTTACTTCCGATGACTTTCTGATTCGAGATATGGAACGCTTGCAGTTGGAGGTGATTCTCTCCAATGGGTTGGATTTGGCTCAGATGAGTATTCAGTCTAATTTGGAGACAAGGATTCAAGAAGCCCAGAAGTCAGATTCTGATTATTCGAAGTTGATTGCTCAGATTGGATCTGGTAAGACTCCTGAACTTCGAATTTCTGATTCTGGTGCTATTTTCTGCAAGAACAGGTTATGGGTACCTGTATTTGGAGATTTGAGGCAGGAGATTCTGTATGAATCTCATCATTCTGGCTATACTATTCATCCAGGCAGTGGTAAGATGTATGCTGATATGAAACTATTATTTTGGTGGCCTGGGATGAAGAAGGATGTGGCGGAGTTTGTGTCGAGATGCGAGGCCTGTCAGTTGGTGAAGGCAGAGCATCAGCGACCAGGTGGACTGTTGCAGTCGTTGCCTATCCCTGAGTGGAAGTGGGAGGAGGTGACAATGGATTTTGCGACGGGTTTTCCTCGATCACGGCAAGGACACGATGCCATCTGGGTAGTCGTAGATCGATTGACGAAGTCAGCCCATTTTCTTCCGATCAGACAGACTGATTCAGTAGAGCGCTTGGCACAGGTTTATGTTAAGGAGATTATCAGATTGCACGGTGTGCCTCGCGTGATTGTATCTGATCGAGACGGACGTTTTACTTCCAGACTTTGGAAGGGCATTCAGCAAGGCTTGGGTACTAAACTGCATTTCAGTACAGCTTTTCATCCTCAGACTGATGGACAGTCTGAGAGGACCATTCAGGTATTGGAAGATCTATTGAGACTTTGTGTTTTAGATTTTGGAGGAAGCTGGGAAGATCATATCCCTTTGATTGAGTTTGCTTACAACAATAGCTTCCAATCCAGTATTGGTATGGCACCGTACGAGGCTTTGTATGGCAGGAAGTGCCGGACTCCTTTGACTCTGACGGAGGTCGGAGATAGACAGACTTTGGGTGCCACTTTTGCTGATGAAACTGTTCAGAAAATTAATTTGATTAAAGAAAGATTGAAAGCAGCTCAGGACCGTCAACAGAAGTATTACAATCAGAAGCACAGGTTCGTTGAGTTTCAAGTCGGTGACTTTGTGTATGTCAAAGTCAGCCCGATGAAAGGTGTGAGCAGATTTGGTCAGGTAAGCAAGCTAAGTCCAAGGTATGTTGGACCTTTTGAAATTTTAGAAAGGATTGGGAAAGCTGCTTACAGACTTTTGCTTTCTGATTCGATGCCCGACGTGCATAATGTGTTTCATGTATCCACTTTGAGGAAGTGGGTATCAGACTCTGGTAAGAAGGTATCTGCTGATGAGGTTGAGATTCAGGAGAATCTGGCGTACAAGGAAGAGCCAGAGTTGATTTTGGCGTACGACGTCCGAAAACTACGAAGTAAACAGATTCCGATGGTTAAAGTCCAGTGGAAGCACCGTACTGCACGGGAAGCCACTTGGGAGAAGGAGTCTGACATGAGACAGTCGTACCCGTACTTGTTTTGACGGAGGTTGGATTGGATAATGTCGAGGACGACATTTTTTTTTAAGTTGGGGAGATTGTAATATCAGTTCTGCTCCAGGTTCGTCCGGGACGAAGTTGGATCGTCCGGGACGATCGGTACAGGTTGTGCAGAAAATCAGTTTTGGTTGTATGATTCGTCGGGACGAAATTTGGATCGTCTGGACGAAAATTCTCCCGAGGACCTGTCGCCGGGGACGATGATGAAAATTTCGTCTGGACGAGGATTTTCCAGAGCACACATCGTCCGGGACGAAGTGCGATCGTCCAGGACGATCTGAGCATTTCTTAAGGGAAATGAGATATTTTGAGGAGAGAGAAATTTTTTATAAAATATCAGATTTTGATCCGAGGAGAGAGGAAGAAAAAGAGAAAAAGGAAAAGTTGATTTCGGGAAGCCGCGGGTCCGTTTTCGTTCGTCGAGACTGTTGAGGATTTTGCTGTACGCAAGGTAAGGCACATTCCGCCTTTCTCAATTTTCAGAACCGTCGAGTTTGGCGGTGTTTTCTGTCCGGATTTCGTTTCCGTTACCGATTTTCGTCCGTAACTTTTGATTGATTCAGTTTTTACCGCGTAACTTTCTGTATATTGTTGAAGTGCCGAGTGTGCAGTTTTTGGTTATTTTCCGAAGATTTTTGTCCGGGTATTTTTGATTCGGCAGCGTTTTCAGTTGATTACATTTTTCTGTGAATCCGTAAATTCTCTGTGCAGTAGAATAAATGTTCTGGAATATGATTATCTACGTTCTGTGCGAATTTGGTAAATTTTCTTTGCAGGAAATTTTGTGTAAATTCCGTCTACTGCCGTTGTGCTGCCCGATTTTTTGTCTGATTTCTGATTTGCCCGGATTTCTTCTGAATTGATATGATATCTGTATGTGCTATAAAAAGGGAGTTATAAGGGGCCTGGATCCTATGAGATTCAGTAAGTGTCAGGGAAATCTGAAATGAGCTCAAATCTGAAAATCTGATATCTGTTCTGTTCCGGATCCGATGAAATCTGTTCTGGTGCTGTAAGCACATCTGTTCTGGTGCCGTGAGCACAAAGGGAGTTATAAGGGGCCTGAATCCAAAGAGATTCAGTCAGTGTCAGGGAATTTAGCTATTAAATATATATCTGATATCTGATATCTAATTTGATCCGACTCTGCTTTCTGTATCCGTTCTGTAAGCGATAATAAGTTCCGTACGATATGATTTGATCTGTCTGATATCTAATTTGATATGATTTCGAATTCAGTATCTGTTCGGTAAGCAATTCTGATTTCTGATTTTGTTAATGTGATATGTCTGATTCTGTCCTGTTTCTGATACGATTTCTGTTCCGTACAACTCTGTATAATTCTGACTCTGTTGATTTATTATGTTCTGTTTGTACTCTGAATCCGTACGACTCTGATTCTGATTTGATATCTGTCCGTATCTGTTCTGATTCTATTCTGTTTCTTTCTGATATGTCCGGTTTGACAATCTGTACGATTCTATTCCGATTTCTGATCTGATTTCTGTCAGATGAGTTTGGTTTTGAATTCTGAAAGTTTTGATTGGAGGTTTGTTGCTTTGCTGAGCTGTTGAGCTCACTCTTGTTTTTTGGTGGTTTTCAGGTTCTGGGAAAGGGAAGGAAGTCCAGGAGTAGATTTCTGAGTCTGATTCGTATAGGTATTTGTTGTACCTTTTGATTTTTGTACAGTCATGGCTTTTCTGTTCTGTCTTTCTTTCTGTTCAAAAGCCATGCACTGTATTTGTAGATGATTGTATTTGAGGAAAAGACAAGATAGATGTTTTGTTCCGCTGTATTTGGTGATTTATAGTAGCTCTGTTGTTCTGCGTTTGTGTGGCCGTTTTGAGAATTATTTGGAAGATTCAGTTCCGAAACCAATTCCCAAACCAGATCCTGGTTAGTTTGTTTAGGCTGGTCGCGATCCGGTTTGGGCGGGATCCGTCCCCGTCGAATCGGGTCGTGACACTCCCTACATTGTTACTTTAAGGGTTAGTCCAAAACCAAATTTTAAACCCATTCAACATAGTGACACCCTAAGGACAATAATTAAGGACCCGTCTAGCAAACTTACAAAATTTCTATGAGCTAGGGTAGACCCTTGATTGACATGAAAACTTCAATATTTAAACTTAGTGACATCCTAAACCTCTCAAAATGTTCTAAAAATTTTTAGTACTCTTTACACCCCTTAATTAATAAACCCTAATTTACCCATTAATTAGGCCCCGATAACTTCTAAAAATTTTAATAATTCAATTTAAACTAAAAAATTAGAAATAATAGCTTAAATTGTTCATAATTTTGCCCTTAACCTTAGATAATTAGAGACTCTTAGGTTAACCTTCATCTAAGCTCTAATTTAACTTTAATTAAAATTCACCTTTTTACCCTAACTAGATAATTAAAAATTATTAAAAAATTCTAAAATTTTCTCAAATACTTGGAAACATCTTCTTAGATCATTTCGGACCTTTAGGGGTGATTCCAATCAGTTTAAAGCTGATTTTGATCAAAATTCTAAAATCACCCCTAATTAGATAATTTTCGATAATTTCTTAATTACCCAAAACTTCTAAAATTCATAACTTTGCCTAAGAAATTCTAAATCTAGCAAACTCAAGCCTAACTACTCCCTTTAAGCCCTAATATTTAACTAAAATGCTAGAATCTCCAAACCTAGCTTATTTCCTATAGTACCCTTTTTGGACCCCTCAGCCTAACGTATAGGAGGACCCGAGATGTTTCAAAATTATCTAATATAATTTGAACTTCAAATATCACTAACCTAAGAATTAAAATTGATCTACAAATTAAATTAACTGAAATGGACTCTAAACCACTAATATTTAAACTTTAATTAAAGTTTCTTTTTAAGACATTTAACAAACCTGAATTTTAGGCAACTTAAACTAAATACTCGACATAGGATCTATCCAGAGCCATACAAGCCTACTACACACACAGATTTGTTAGGGTACCACTTCTAGTTCTAGGATTAGGACCAGTGTTTTTTTTTTCAGCTTTTGTGATGTGATACTCTTATTTGTGGCACAAGTGCTGGTTGACTGTTCTAATATATTTTTTATGATTATTGTGATGTCTTCTTTTGTTACTGTACTTTTTTTGTGATGTGATTTATGCATTAGATTGCTCATGGGCTATGATCGCTTTTATACTAATTCAATCTTATACATGTGATCACACTCATGTAACGCTAATAAAGGGGGCAGTAATGATTTAAAGCTTTTAATATTAATACTGTCTTCTACAGATGCTCCAGAGACTGCTTAGCCCTCTTTAAATTAAAAGAGTGTGGCCAAGCATATTGATTTTTTTGCAAATATTAACTGCTTGGGATGTGATTGATTGAGATATTTTTAACTGCTTAAGATAACCATGCAGGAGTTTGGGTCTAAATTTTTATTTTCAAATATAATGTAATTTGTTATTATTGAGTTATGAAAGTCTTCAAAAGTGCGGTATTTCAAACACTTGGTACCCAAAGAGAATAAGAAAGGTCCCCCTCTCAAAAAATTTCTTAGTCATTTGGGTACCCTTCTGGAGGACGAACCAAACAGAGTCCGAATGAGACGATCTGGAGAAGGACGATCCACTTGAAGACGGAGCCTTGAAGTAAAAATGTCAGGCTTTTAAGACTTGCGTCATTTAGTAGGATTAGAATCCAGATTGTTGTCAGTGGAACCTAACCACCACTATTTTTCTGCAGACCCTAGGTTATACTTATACGGCACTTGCTGTAGACTTTACTTTACTGTATTTTTTTGGATTTATATTGATGTGTTTATTTTTTGTGTGCATTAGAACCTGTCTACTTTTTCTAGGTTTCTTACTTTCATGTGTGTGGCCTGATTTACGCTAGGCTATTTAGGATAAAAATATTTTCTACGCGTAATTGAAAATTAAAATTTTAAGAATTAAACAACATAGAAACCTAATGAGTTAGGGAACTATCGGAACCGTCTGCATAAAATATGGATGCATTTTCTAAACTCTAAACCCTAAACCCTAAACCCTAAACCCTAAACTCTAAACCCTAAACCCTAAACCCTAAACCCTCTTTAGAATAAAACCGTCTAGTTTAGTGAGTTTCTAATGTATCGATGCATTTCCTCTCTCCTTCTAATAAGACACCTCACTGCCTTCAGGTAGAGTTCGAATAATCTGACCTATGAGGATGAAGTACCGGACCTAGGGAGGCCTAGTCTTTTCTAAAAATTATTTTTATAAGCCTATTTTTAAACTCTCAAACATATCTGATTTGGACTTTTCAATTAGCATACATTACATTAGAAACTCACTAAACTAAAATTTTAATTGCATTAGCTCTAGGAGCATTCACCCTACATAAGTCTAGGGCCAATTAGGGAACTATCTAGATGTTGGCCCTACTTCCAAAACATTTAACCTACCTACCTACCTTTCATAAAGACTGGATTATATGGATTTTATACATTTAGGCAGTTAGCTGGCTTCCCTCTTCAGGCAGGGTATAAGCCCAGGTGCATTAGCTAGGACATGGGTGTTAGTGTTGGGTGTACACTGAATCCATCTTAGATCTAGGATTCGAGGCTACTACATTGGGTGTTTTGCAGTATGCCTAAATAGTAGGTAAGTTCATTCTCTTCATGGACTATAAATCCTACTTATCCGCGTCGCATAGATGGTGCCACTTTTATCTTTTTCATCTATATGCTCTGAATGATTGATTTTCTTCCCCTTATTAATGCCTTAGTCTCTCCGGATGTTGGTATGAATCATGTATGTTGACTAAGCCATTTGAGCCCCTTTCTTTCCTTTTGAGTAGGATTTCATAGTCTCCCCTTTGTGTACCAATCCCTTATTCAGGAAGAATAACATTGGATTATTAATCGAGAGTTTTCTCGGGCCATAGGCTCGAGATGTAATTAACCATGGGGGTTTATGCCCGTAGGAAATGGAATTCCATAAAAAATAAACCCCACTCGAGCTTATATATTGTTGGGGCTTGTGAATAGGTTGTTAAACCTAAGTTTATGTCCCAGCGGCTAACCAAGAGGGGGGGGGGGGGGTGAATTGGTATTTAAAAAATTTAACTTCTACTCTTGGATTTTTAGAAAACTTTTTAATTATTAATGCAAGTTAAATTTAAAGTTTAAAAATAAACTTTTCAACCAGAGTAAACAACTTGTAATTAAATTAAATGTGGAAGAAAAATAAGAAAGAACACTTAAATGCGGAAGAAAAATAAGAAAGAACACACTAGATTTATAGTGATTCGGTCAAACCTTGACCTACATCCACTCCCCGGAGGCACCCTCCGAGTATTGTACTAATACCACAAAGTGACTCTCATTTTGCCCCCACAGTAAGGCGGAGAAGCCTGTACAAAATCACTTTCACCTTCCCCGGTGCGGCGGAGGAGCCGGGTCCTTTGACACCAAAGAGATCTTCTTCTTCCCAAAACTTCCCTCAAGACGACCCTTGAATTTGATGGTATTGAGGTGCAAGTTCGTCGGAGCAACCGTGTGAATATCCCCTCCACACTCTCTTGAAATCCCCTCCAAGGATCTTCTCCCTCTCAAACTCCACCCTTTCCTATCTCCCTTTCAAGTTCTCTCTTCTAGTTTTCTCCAAAAGAACGAAGACACAATGACTGCCAAAGATACACTTTGTCGTCCTTTTACACTCTCCAAGTGTCGGCAGAGAACCAGACCGATGTTGTTGAACTTCACTTGAGAGCCTTCAGAGGAGATGGGTAGAAACTTGAAAGAAACAAAGAGATCTTTACTTTAAGTAATCTTGTGAATCCCTCACAAACCCCTCACTTGATCTCTCACTCTTCACTCATACAATCTCTCCCAAACACTCACACTCAATGATCCATCTTAAGAGAAAACAACTCCAAAGGCACTTGTAATAGTTTCTATGACTCCTTATATAGAAAGGACAAGAAAAACCGTCTCAAAAAACTGCTAATTTCAAGTTTTTCTGCGCAGTGGATCGTCCCGTACGAACCTGATTTAGTCCCGTACGAACTGTGCAAAAACTGTCCCGTACAAACCATTTGTGAATCAGTACGAACTAAATTCATCCTGGGATTAAATATGTTCGTCCTGGGACGAAATATGTTCGTCCTGGAACGAAATATGTTCATCTTGGGACAAAAAGTTATATCAAATGTCGGTTCCAAAAACTGCAGAACGTTGCTAGAAACTGCCATCGTCGGTTCCCTTCGTCCTGGGACGAATTCAGTTCGTCTGGATGAAATTTTTCTAGAGAGCAACTCGTTCTGGCACGAATATACTTCGTCCTGAACGAGATTTCTCCAGAGGGAAATTCGTCCTGGATGATCAGAACTTAGAAAAATTTTTCTTCAGTTCCTGTTCGTTCCATTACTCCTACAGGGAGATAACTAACATAATCGTCCCGTATGAACTAAGTTCGTCCCGTACGATCAGTACAAAATATTTAAGATCTCCTTAAGTGTATGTGTTTTAATTCACTCAATTTACAATCACTCCCTTTCAAGTTCATTTCAAAGAAAAGTACAAGCTTCAAATCATAGAGTATTTCATGATGAATTTGATTTGAAGTCTTTATAGTCTTGAGTTTGATTTTCCTGAAATGTTAGTACACACAAGAGCAAAAATAACTCTTCCAAAAAGTATTAGGAGTTAACTATACATAAAACAATAATATTTGAAATCATCAAAACTATAAAAGTTGCAAGAATGTAAAACATGCAAATAGCAACTCTCTTAACATATATCAGGTGGGGGAAACCCAAAACACTGATCAGGTCGTATATATTACTACCCATCAGGGTGCACTGGCAAGAGCCGCTATCCACAATGGTTAGTCGTATGTACGATCTAATCTACCCTTCTATCGGCCTGTTTGCAAGGATAACGGAGGCCTGTGATCATCTCTATCCCTCGGGTGGTGCAGTCGTATACCCTTTGTACTCTGCAGTGTAGCGGTGTTCTTTCGGTGGTCCACACCTACTTTAACCAAATTGCCCTTTAAGGGTCACTTCAATCCAAATGGCATCATCTTTGTATGGGACTACTTCCATTCAACTAAAAATATCATTTTAAATTTGTTCAACTCAAACCCAGGCCCTGAATCAACCTAGTTGACCAAGTCAATGTAGGTTGATCAAATGACCCCTTAAGGATTTAAATGGTCGATTTGACCTAAATGACCTTTCCAGACCCTAGGACCACCTCCAACATACTCAAAATGTCAAGCAAAATATATTGAACTCAAACCCATGTCTTGTGTCAACCTAGGTTGACCCAATAATCCCTTAAGGCCTTAAATGGGTCAACCTAATCTACTTAACCAAGTTAAACCATTTAAGCTCTCAAATCCACTAAAATGCTTGATTTAAATTTATCCCAAATTATTTAGAGTCAAATTTTGATCATTTTGACAAGGTCAACCCAATGCTACTTGGTCAAATCACCTTAAACTTTCATATACTCATTTAAATTTAAATCCCTAGCTATCAAACCCACTCTAATCCTTCCAAGTCAACTCTCAAGACACTCATGCCATCTCACCATCCCATGTGGAAAGTTGACTGGTCTCAAATAATCAACATGACCATTTGAAGTGGTCAAAGTTCTTCAAACATTCAACCCATGGAGTTTTCATCAACATATGCCCTCCCCATGCATGTGGATTGCTGTGAGGAGTACTTGGAAGCAACCCAAGGCTTCTCTCTCTCTCTCTCTCTCTCTCTCTCTCTCTCTCTCTCTCTCTCTCTCTCTCTCTCTCACACACACACACACACACACACACACACACACACACACAATTAAGGATAGCAATTATTAGATGAAGGGATAATATCATATTTTAACTCAAAGCTTTGGCTCTACTCCATCTCATCCAAAACTTCTAATTCCAGCAGCCTTAAGCCCATCCCATTCATCCTCCAACCTCTCCATCTATTTCTAAGGCCTCCCCAAGCTTATCCCCACCTTTCTTCAAGCTAAAAAACCCCATTTAGAGAAGAGAGATAAAGAGGATTTGTTGTAGCAGATTCCAATCTAGTCAGAATCAAGTCCTTAGTCCTTCTAGGAAGTTGAAGATGATCTTTCTAGCTTTCCAACAAGCCCAAGATCATCAAAATACATCAACATGTTAGAAAGTTATCTTTATTTTGTGTTATAAGACCAAACTATGATTTCTCCCAAATCTCAATATATAGAGTATTCAAACTCCATGGATTGAAATATTATGGTATCTTGATTTTATGTTTCAAATTTCATCATTTGGATGGTCGGATCAAAAGTTAATAGCATTTGAAGTTTCAATTCAAAAATGAAATGAAAAATCGTAGTCAATCTGGGCCATCCGTTCATTTGAACTGGGCCGATCAGATAACCTAGATCTGTACACCTTTCCTAGGGTCGAAATATGGTTCTTCAACATGAAGGCACAACGACGTGGCCAAATTCTGGTTGTTGATTCAATCTGCACCGGATCGAACGACCCAGGATGTCTGCTGATGTGGATAAGTGGCACCCTCGATGTCCTTCACATCTCCCATACGAGGAAAGCTGCCATTTTCCCTCTTAAATGATTGGTCGCTCATTTTTTTGAATTTAAATTAATTTAAAAAATCAATTTAAGTGTTCTACACTTCACAAATTTACTAAATATCTAATTTTTTCTAAATTTAATGTTCTTAGGCTCATTGAGACTGTCTCAAGCCCAATTTTATTTTAAAATTTAGTTTGGCTTATTTTATTCACTGTGTAGAGAGTTATAAGTTATTTCATAAAAAATAAATTTCTTTGATAACTCTTAATCCAATGATCTAATTTAGCTCAAATTTGGACATAATAAATTAAGGTGTGCTACCCACATGCCATAAAATTTTCATCTTTGTTTAATGGTTGAATTCTTGCTAATTGAATTTTTAAAATTTTGGGTCAGAATCTGATCCAAGATTTTAAAATTTTATAACTCACACAGTACTTACAATTAGGCTTTCATTTTTCTTTGGTATGTGTAATTTAGTGGCAAGGTTAGATAACCAAAGTTTCAAACCTAATTAAACACCAGTGACATATAGGAAAAATAATTAAGGATAAAGTTTAATCAACTTAGAAAAATGCTAGGGAATTCTACACACACCTAATAAAGGTGAAATTTAATTACAGTAAACTTAATGACAATATACACTATATGTTTAAATTTTATTAAATTTGGAGGTTATTATATCATAAATTAAATAAGTCAAAATTCAACCTTTTTAAGGACCTAAAAAATTCAAAAAACTTTTAATGAATATAATTTAAATCCAAATAATACAAATAATACATCAAACTGTCTATAAGTTAATTGTCATCTTAGGAAAAATAAAAGTCATGTCAGTGGACCTTTAATTGGACTTTAATTTAAATTTTAATGAAAATCAATATTTAATTCAACTAAATAATTAAAAATTCCAAATAAATTCTAAACACTTAAAAACACTCTCATGGGTCATCCTTGACCTTTGGGAGTGATTCCATATAGTTTGGGATAACTTTGGATCAAAACAATCAAAGTATTCCTAATTAAATAATTTTAAAAATTCATTAATCAACTAAACTTTAAAAAATCATAAATAATTCTAGAAAAATCCAAATTGAACAAACTTAGTGTCATTCAACTCCATTTGAGGCCTATTATTTTCTAAAAAATGTCAAACCATCAGAAATAAGTCAAAGTCAAAATGTTAACATTTCAAACAACTCTAGTTCAATTTCAACTCAAACTTTAAAAATTTATAACTAAATGTAGAAAAAAAATCCAATTCTAATAAACTTATAGTCTAATTACTAATCTTAAGGTCTAGTATTTAAGAAAAATATTAAATGTTCAAAAATCAATCTTAATTAAAAAGTCAAATATGACCCCTTTAATTAATGCATTTAAATTATTCAAATAATTCCAAAAAATTAATATTTAGTTTAAAATTTTAGAAAACTTTAATCTAACATTAAAATCACCTTCCAATTATTTTAATTAAAATTTATTTCCCTTCAAACCTGTAATCAGTCAAGCTACTTAATTCATACCAGTTACTACTATGTAACTTGGGCCTACGAGATTATTGACTTAGCCCCAATGAAGGTGAAATAAACTTCATGCCCCTAGTTTAATAAAGGTAGTAATCACTTAACACTTAAATACACTTCAAAATTAATCCAAAATATTAACACTTAAACTTGAATCAAAATTACCTTAAGCTTTAAACAAATTAGAATATCAAATAACTTTAACTAACTATCCTATATAAGATATATCCAAACCACACATCCTACCTCACATACTTTAGATGGTTTGCTAGGATAAAAAACTTTGGTCTTAGGATATATCTAAACACCTACGAATTTTCACTATATGTAGTTTAAAAATTGATTGATTAATGTTATTATTTATTTAATTTATATAATATGTGAATTGATTTGATGGACATTAGATTACCCTTAGGTTAGGGGTGATTTAATTGCTGACATAATCTTAAGTAAGTAGTTATGCTCATACAAAAGATTAAAATTAATAGGGGCAAAATTAAATTTAAACTAATCAAGTTTTTTCTTATGCTTTATTATGCTAAGTCTCCCTTCAAATCAAAATAACATGGTCAAGTGTAGTTGATTTGAACATTTTTTATTTTAATATATAACTTATTGATATGTGATTTTAAAGTATATCTGCTTAGGATAACCCTACATAATGTTTAAGTCTATAATTTTCTATTTTTAAATATAAATTGATTTGAGTTAAGAGTTGTAATATTTAAAGTGATTTAAGATGGGATAAAAATTTAATTTGGAATCTGAATAGGAAAAAACATCCCCTAGTAGAGAGTTCTTATTCATTTGGAGATCCAAATCTGAATAATTTTCAAATATCTAAAGGAAAAAGATAACACACATTTTGAGGGAGGGGTTCTTTTTATTTAGATATTCAGACCCGATGGATTCAAGGAGCCCGCAGAAGGATGAAGAAGTGAAGACTGAGAAAGTTCTCATTCTCAAAGTCACTTAAGTCTTAGGAGTAGAATTCGGATTGTTGTTAGTGGTGCTCGACCATTTTACTTTTTGTGTAGATCCTGAGTTATAATATTAAGTGGCACTTGTCACATGGACTATTAAATTTTTTTAATTAATTTAATTTGATTTGATTGATTTTTTACTTTAATTATAATTAGGATTGTTTATTTTTCTTAGTTTTTTAACTATTGCATGTCATATTTTGATTTAGCCTGGAACCCGATCAGAGGCTCGTGAAAGAACATTAAAAATTTTTTTTACTTTAATTAAATTAAAAAACTTTGAGCTCAGATAGAAACTTTAATGATTTTAAGAAGTAATCCCAGGACCAACTCGTGAGTTCACGTGCATCATATTTCAATCTTCTCTTTCTTGTTAGGCACCTCCCTGCTTATGGATCTTGGCAGGCCACCTAACCTATCAGGGTCCAGTACTATTAAGGGGAAGTTATACAATCTCTATGAAAAATCTATTTTTAAGCATTTTTAAAACAGTTTCATATGTGATTTAAGCATTCATCGAGTTGACCTGCATGCATTCCATTAGAAATAAACTTAAAGTGTCTAAAAATCTAATTACATTTTATTTCAAGCATCAACCTACCCAATATAAGTCAAGGGGCCAATTATGATCTGCTCTAGATGTTATCCCCAACTGGTCAAAACTTAATTAAACGTCCCTACCACTCTTTCACAAATGACCAGACTTATGATTTTAAAGTGACTAGGTGGTTAGCTGGCTCTCCAATTCAGGCCAAGGTAAGCCTAGACTTGTACTGCATTAGCTAGATTTGGACTAGTGATTTTCAGTGCCCAATGAGGTAAGTGTTGACTTTGATTTTGCCACACTCTTAGTCAAAGAGTTTAACTTGGACAATTTGACCAAGCCAAGACCCAAGACCTCTCCCACTCAGTTCCTTGGGTCAAACTGAGTCTGTTGAGCCCAGACCCAGGCCCTGTGTCAACCTAGTTGACCAGGTCAACCTGGTTGACCAGGTCAACCCGGGTTGACCCAAATTGACCCAAACCACTTATACTTGATTTTAAATCGACATAATCTTAAGTAAGTAGTTATGCTCATACAAAAAATTAATAGGGGCAAAATTAAATTTAAACTAATCAAGTTTTTGTATATGCTTTATTATGCTAAGTCTCCCTTCAAATCAAAATAGCATGGTCAAGTGTATTTGATTTGAGCATTTTTTATTTTAATATATAACTTATTGATATGTGATTTTAAAGTATATCTGCTTAGGATAACCCTACATAATGTTTAAGTCTATAATTTTCTATTTTTAAATATAATTTGATTTGAGTCAAGAGTTGTAATATTTAAAGTGATTTAAGATGGGATAAAAATTTAATTTGGAATCTGAATAGGAAAGAACATCCCCTAGTAGAGAGTTCTTATCCATTTGGAGATCCAAATCTGAATAATTTTCAAATATCTAAAGGAAAAAGATAACACACATTTTGAGGGAGCGGTTCTTTTTATTTAGATATTCAGACCTGATGGATCTAAGGAGCCCGCAGAAGGATGAAGAAGTGAAGACTGAGAAAATTCACATTCTCAAAGTCACTTAAGTCTTAGGAGTATAATCCAGATTGTTGTTAATGGTGCTCGACCATTTTACTTTTTGTGTAGATCCTGAGTTATAATATTAAGTGGCACTTGTCACATGGACTATTAATTTTTTTAAATTAATTTAATTTGATTTGATTGATTGTTTACTTTAATTATAATTAGGACTGTTTATTTTTCTTAGTTTTTTAACTATTGCATGTCATATTTTGATTTAACCTAGAACCCGATCAGGCTCGTGAAGGAACATTAAAATTTTTTTTACTTTAATTAAATTAAAAAACTTTGAGCTCAGATAGAAATTTTAATGATTTTAAGAAGTAATCTCAGGACCAACTCGTGAGTTCACGTGCATCATATTTCAATCTTCTCTTTCTTGTCAGGCACCTCCATGCTTATGGATCTTGGCAGGCCACCTAACCTATTAGGGTTCAGTACGACAATCTCTATGAAAAATCTATTTTTAAGTATTTTTAAAACCGTTTCATATGTGATTTAAGCATTCATCGAGTTGACCTGCATACATTCCATTAGAAATAAACTTAAAGTGTCTAAAAATCTAGTTACATTTTATTTCAAGCATCAACCTACCCAATATAAGTCAAGGGGCCAATTAGGGTCTGCTCTAGATGTTATCCTCAACTCCTCAAAACTTAATTAAACGTCCCTACCACTCTTTCATAAATGACCAGACTTATGATTTTAAAGTGACTAGGTGGTTAGCTGGCTCTCCAATTCAGGCCAAGGTAAGCCTAGACTTGTACTGCATTAGCTAGATTTGGGCTAGTGATTTTCAGTGCCCAATGAGGTAAGTGCTAACCTTGATTTTGCCACACTCTTAGTCAAAGAGTTTAACTTGGTCAATTTGACCAATCCAAGACCCAAGACCTCTCCCACTCAGTTCCTTGGGTCAAACTGAGTCTGTTGAGCCCAGACCCAGGCCCTGGGTCAACCTGGTTGACCAGGTCAACCCGGGTTGACCCAAATTGACCTAAACCACTTATACTTGATTTTAAATTGATTCCAGAGCTTTTCGAGCTCATCTCTCTCTCTCTCTCTCTCTCTCTCTCTCTCTCTCTCTCTCTCTCTCTCTCTCTCTCCCCCCCCCCACTGGACTCAATGGGTCATACCCAACCCATTGGGCCCATACCCGTGCCCTGGGTCAACCTGGTTGACCCATTTGAGCTCGATTCAATTTCAAATCAATTCAAACCTTGCTTAGGCTCAAACTCACTTCTCCTCTGACCTAATTGACTGGTTTGACCAAGTCAAACTTTGACATAGTCAAACCAAGCTATTAATAGATCAAATTAACCTATTTAGAGCCCATTCAATAAAATTAATGCCTCCTTAATGACTCTATTTCAAAAACCACTGACTAATAACTCATATTTCCCTCCTAATTGATGATGGATGAGATATTGGCCGTCCATGATAGGGTGAGGCCCTTTAAATAGAAAAAATTAGGTCATGAGGAAGACTCTTTGCTCTTGCTTCTTCCCTAGACCTTCTTAGGCTTTGGGATCTTGTTTGTGCACTCCCCTTTACTTCTTCCACCTCTCCCGACCAAAGCTCGCCATCCAAAGCTCACCGACAACGAGATTCCGGTAAACCCGAGGCTTAGATCGTCCAAAGACCAATTCCCGGTGATCGAGAGCTCGTTTGGATGCGAGTTCAATAGGAGAATTGTACGAGAACAGTCTATAAGTGCAACCATATAAAGAACTCTCGAATCAATCATTTGGATTGAGGTAAAATTGAAACCCTAGTTATATCACTTAGGGTTAAATAGCGCATTATATAGTGTATTTTAGATCGGAAGAATACCTCCCCAGGAATGCTCTTCGTATAGGCTACCTACGTTTAAAATTTTGTTGAATTTCATCACGTATTTTGCAAAAATGAATCGAATTATCATTTTGGCTTTCGGATTCGCCCTAACCCTCAGTTTACGAGATCTGGACTGTAGATCCTGTGATCAACGATCAAAACTGCGGCATTCCGCAGTCTCGTCCAACCGCGGAGTTTGATCCCGCGATTCTGCGCGCGGTCCAACGGGATCTCAGCCGTCGATTCGTTACACGCTGGATCAGACAGCAGGGGGATTATCCTACGTGGCTAACTGATGCTGACCCGCCCGTGGTCATTTCGGCAAGATTGTCGCTGCGATAATGATTGCCACGATCCGTGGATCCAACCAGATCTTGCCGCGTGTCACCCCCGGAACTGCGGGACGAACCCAAACGCGCCATGTGTCACCCCGAGGTTTTTTTGGATTATTTATTTGTTTTAATTTATTTTAAAGATATTTTTTTACTTAATAATTCATAGAAAATCTAATTTTACACTGAAAATTATATATAATATATCGAATTGTTTGAAATTTAATTAAAATTAATTTTGTTTAAAAATAATATGTATTTATTTAGTTATTTAAAAAATAGTAAAAATACTTTTTTTAATATTATTTAATAATTATTATAAAATTAATATTATTATTATTTTAATTATAATATTAATAATAATTATTATTTTGGCATTTTTATTACTATTTCATTATTATTATTATTATTATTATTATTATTATTATTATTATTATTATTATTATTATTATTATTATTAATATTATTAATTTTAAAATTAAAGGTATTTTCAAGGTTAATTATTATTATTATGATTGGTATTATTATCATTATTATTTTATTATCATTATTATTATTTTAAATTAGTTTATTATTATTATTACTATTTTAAGATTATCTTCATTTTAAAAAATTATTATTATTCTTATTATTTTGGTATAACTTTAAAGTAATTATTATTATTATTATTATTATTATTACTATTATATATTACATTATTAGCATTATGTTAAATTCCATTATCTTAATCATAATTGATTTAGGCATCATTATTTTAATTATAATCCTTATTATTATTATTATTATTATTATTATTATTATTACTTTAACTTAAAATTTATTTTCATTATTATCATCATTATTATTCCTATTATGTTATTACTATTTTAAAACCTTATTTATTATTTATTATTATTTTAAAATTAAGATATTTTAATTATAATTACTATGATTATATTATTATATTCTAATTAATTATTATTTTGAGTATTTTTGAATATTATTACTAGTACTTTAAATATTATTTTATTATTATTGATATTGTAACTATTCATTTCATTATTATTACTATTAGCATTGTCATTATTCATTATCATTATTAACATTATTTTTAAAGCGATTATAATTATTAATATTATTCTTGTTAGCCTTATATTGAAATTATTTTTATTGTTATGATTATTATTATTATTATTATTATTATTATTATTATTATTATTTGCTTATTATTGTTATTATTATTATTATGTTTATTACTATTTTCACTATTATAATCATTTTAATAATTTAAATCCTTCTAAATATTATTAATATCATTATTATTATTACTATATTTTAAACTACTTTTGAATTCAAGAGATTTCATTATTTTAAGTTACTTTTACTTAATAGTTATTTTTAAATAATAATAATTTAAAAATTTATTTTAAAGTAGCCTTTAATTGCTTTTGAATGTTGATAAATCATATTTTTTTTCATTTTAAATCGAATTTTGGTGTGCAACCCCTCGTTCTTTTCAAAAAAATGTGTATTTTAATTTAAATTTATTTTCAGAGAGTTTTGTTTGCTGTTCTCGCACATCTTAGTAATTATAGAATTATTTAACTATTTAAATAATTATTTTTAAATTAAAAATTATTTTTAAAAAATCATTTTGAAACCTCGTTAGGGTGGCCAGTGGATTCCCCTATATTTATTTATTATAAATTGATATATTTTTAATTATCTTATTTTTCAAAATCTATATATTTATAAGTATATAAATCATTTTAAAGTTACTTATACATTAAACCCTTATTTTGGGAGATCCACTATTTATGAAATTTTAAATAAGGATTGTACATGTGAAGAGCAATCATGGGAAAGTGGATTAGTGAATTGTTGAGTCTCAATCATTTACTAATCCTTTCATTAAGCGTATTTACTTTCCTTTTATCATTTTTTGCATGTGTAGGATGCACGAGCACTTAGTTTAGGCTCTCCTAGATCTAAGGGCATGGTGTGTTTATTGCTTTTGTGTATCCCCTACATTGTTACCTTGAGGGTTAGCATAAAACTTCATTTTAAATCCCTACAACGTAGTGACACCTTAATGACAATAATTAAAGACCCGTCTAACGAACTTAAAAAAATTCTATGAGCTATGAAAGATCCCTGATTGACATGAAAACTTTAATATTTGAATTTAGTGACATCATAAACATCCCATAATTTTCTATGAATTTTTAGGAGTTTTTAGACCCCTTAATTAACCAACCCTAATTTACCCGTTAAATATGGCCCGATAACCTCTAAAAATTATAATAAATCTATTTTAACTCAGAAAAATATCCATAATACCTCAAATTGTATAGAATCTGATCCATAACCTTAGATAAATAGGCAACCTTAGTTTGACCCCAATTTAACCCTTAATTTTAACTTTAATCAAAATTACCATTTTTCCCCTATTAGATAATTAAAAATTATTAAAATTCCAATTTTTTCCCAAAAACTTGAAAACACTTTATTAGGTCATTCCTGACCTTTGAGGGTAATTCCAATCAATTTGGATCTGATTTGGATCAAAATCATAGAATTACCCCTAATTAGGCAGTTTTAATAATTCATTAATTGCCCGAAACTTGGAAAATTCATAAATTTGCATAGGAAACTCCAAATCCAGCAAACTCAAAGCCTAACTACTCATATTAAGGCCTAGTATTTACCTAATGTATTAGGAACCACAAACCTAGCCTATTTTTTATAGTGATCTTTTGAACCCCCTCAGTCTAGCACCTATGACTTTCCAAAATTGGATAATATAATTTGAACTTCAAATATCACTACCCTAGGAATTAAAAAGTGATCAACAAACTAAGTTAACTAAAATGGACCCTAATTCACTAATATTTAAACTTTAAATTAAAGTTTCCTTTTTTATGGCCTTCAACAAATCTGAACTTTAGGCAATTTGAACTAATAATCATATATAGGATCTATCTAAAACCACATAAGCCTTATACACATATAGAATGGTTTGTTATGGCATCACTTCTAGACTTAGGTCAGATTGGTGTTTACTTTTCTACAGTGTGCCGAGTTTTTTGAGGTTTTATTGCATGTTGTGGAAAATTGAAATTGATGTGTTTGCTTACTTTTACTACGCTCTATGGATTGATGTGATATGTGTTAGATCTATCCATAGGATAGAAATGAAAAATATATTGCTTTTCTTGTAGGTGTCATGCTCATGCAATGCTAAATAAAAGGGGGGCAAAATATCATGATTTCTAATGATGTTTTGTGCAGGTACTTGCTTAGCCCCCCTTAAATAAATGAGGGCTAATTTAATGTCATAATAATAACTGTTACATGTTCTCCAGAGATCGTTTAGCCCTCATAAAGAAATAAGAGCATGGCAAAGAATGTGATTGTGATGAGTTATTTTTATTTCCATATAAACTGCTTGGAATTTTAATTAGGATAATCATGCAGGAGGGTCTAGATTTATTACTTTTCAATTAATGCAATATTTGAAATAATTGTAAAGAGTTGTGAAAATGTACTTTGAGTGAGGATATTTTTATCCAACTCAAATTACAAAAAAAGAAGGCATCCCCAAAGGGGAGAGTCTTCTTCCATTTGGAAGATCGAGTTTGGATGGCTTTAAATATCTAAAGAGAAAAGGCAATACCCACTACAAGGGAGAATTTTCTCTTCGTTTGGATATTCAAGCCGCGACGAATCCAAGGAGTCCAAGGAGGAGAAATCCAAGGAGTCCAAGGAGAATAAGTCCAAGAAGGTTGAAGACTTGAAGACCTAACATCCCACTCAAAATTATTTTCGTCAGTCATAGGCTTAGAAATCTGGGTTGTTAGCAGTGGTGCCCGGCCACTTTATTTTCTGCAGACTCTGGGTTGTAATTAAGGGAAATTGGCTTATGGATATTTATTTAATTGATTTATTTATATTGATGTATTTTATTCATGTTGTGGGCCTCTAGGGTTGTCTGTTTTTCCTAGTTTGTTGGCGATTTGCATGTCAATTTTGTTTTAGCCTGAATTTTGTTAGGCTCTTTAAGGACAAAAAAAACTTTTTCTAAACATAATTAAAATTAAATATTTAAGATTTAAATAAAATAGAAATCTAACAAACCTAGAGAACTGTCGAAGCCATCCGGGGTTACATGCATATTAATGCATTTTTCTTTCTCCTTCTATGAGACACTTTCTCACATGCGGGTAGAGTCCGGATAATCTGACCTATGAGGATGAAGCGGACCTGGGAAAGTCTAGTCTCCTTCTAAAAATTATTTTATAATAAAATAATAAGCCTATTTTTAAAATCTTATGCATATCTAATTTGGAAGCTTTAACTAGCATGCATTGCATTAGCAACCAACTAAATAAAGTTTTAATTGTATTAGCTAGGAGCATTTACCCAACATAATTATAAGGTCAATTCAGAAACTCTCTAGATGTCAGTCTTAAACTTCCAAAAATTGTACCACCCACTCATCTCTCATAAATAACTTGACAGCATGGTTTTAAAATGATTAGGTGCTGCCGTACCCTTTGCATTTGAACCCCATGAGCGATGCTCTTTCGGAGGTCCACAGTAAGTTCAAACTATAAGACCTCAAACTTTTGGGATTATAATCTCATCATTTTAATAAAATTAACAATTCAAACTAAAACTTCTCATCAATTCAAAATTGAAACTCAACACTTAGGATAGACTAAGGTGTTTTTTAAATTATTTCAGAATTTCAAACATCTTCTACTTTTCTTCCTTTGACCTCTAGAAATAAATGTTCAATCTTGATTCAATCCAAGCTGAAATTTAAGTCTCTCTCCTTTGAGATCAATCTTTGAAGAGTCAAAATAAAATTTCTAACCTTATTTTAATCGAGAGTATTCATAGGAAATTCAGCTTTCCTACGATGCAATTAACTACATGACTTGCGCTCATAGGAGATTTAGAAATCCCGATCAAAATTTTCAAAAAATAATTTTTCTTCAAAACTCAATTAATTATCTTTTGGAAAATCAAATTCAGTGATCATTATCATCATATTCAAATAATTGATATTAAATGATATATTTTTTCTCTAGGAAGATCTATAATTCTAATATCATGATTTTAATTATAAAATTAATGATCCATTATTCAAATTTTATAGTCAAGCACTAGATCAAAAATCATTTTGATCCTTCGGGATCATATATTATTTTTCCCTTAATTGACTATGATAATTAAGATAAATTCAAAGTTTTGTAATCCGAACTTACTAGAAAATGATATTTTTGCATCTCAATGTGATATATTATTCATAATAGTGTTCGATTCCAAAACTAAACATTCAGAAATTAAATTATCTCAAAGGAAATTAACCTTTTTCAAAACTGCGACACTTTTCAATATATATATATATATATATATTATTTATGGCGTCATAGGCATGAAAATATGAGGCTTCTTATTAGATTTGACTTCTTTAAGGAATTAGCACATATTTGTAAAAGTATATTTTTTGAAATCATCTTGTGTGCATTTTGCAAATTGCTTTCATCAGAGTATTCTAAACATATTGTAGTTTTTATTTACTATTTTCTCACAATTTTGGATGTCTATTAATTTATAAATTTATTTATGTAAATTTAATAATTAAAACTAAACAAATATCATATTTATGTAGGGTATTTTACGTTGTATGCTATTTTTGACATTTTAGTGAGTATATTGAGACAAATAGAATTCTCATAAAATAATAAATACTTTAAGATGATATTGTAAAAAATGTATATGAATGATGTCATGATTTATACTATTAATATGTTGATACAAATTTATTGCTTTAAACACTATTATTTTGTCATCAATATCAATTTTAATGTATTTTTGTAACAAGTTAGACAATATTCATAAATGTTTAAAGTGTACGTTAATAGCTTTATGCTTATATATTTAAAAATTTATGGAAATGAATATATATGAATGAGTGTAGCTATAACTAAAAGTGGGTCAAAGATAAAATATAAACAAGTGAAAGTGTAGATATAAGAGATGTTGAGAAAAGTTTGAAATATTCCAAAATAAAATGTTAAAATATTATTTTAATACATACTATTATGTTCCTACCATTATCTTCAAATAAATATTTATATTATTATCTCTAACAGGCATCTGCTATATTGACATTAGTTTTTATATGAACACAACTTGATAATCACAACACATGACATAAATAATTTATTTTTTATTTTAAATATGATTTACTATTTATATCATTTATAATAGAATACAAGTTATTTTTTGCTAATATATTAAATTTTGAAGTAGAGTTGCTTAGGTCATCTCCAACCGAGAACTCTATTTTTCACGCCAAAATACCGCAAAAAGCAAAAATGGCATGGTGCTGCTCCAATCCAACGCCATTTTTTTGCTTCTGCGCCAAGGTAACGACCCTTCTCCTTTCCCGCATTTTTCCGGTTGACAGAGAAAAATGGCGTGGCGTTGCACTATTCACCCGCAAGTAAATGGAGGATTTTTTGACGTTCGGTTGGAGCGAAGGAATGACGCCAAACGCTCGTTTGGCGTTCGGTTGGAGATGCCCTAAGCTATTATTGGTCATCCCTATTTTACATGCCTATAATACTTATCTATTTACACACATACCACTTAAAAGCTCTTTATTTTTCTAAAATACCACTCTATTTTCTCTCTCTGTGAAAACCAGCCCGATTTAGGGTGGACGAAGGGGGCATTCCGTCCAGTCGTGGGAGTAGGCTCGGGAAGAAAGAAAGACATTTTCTCATTGGTTTTTCTTGCACGGAATACAGAATAGAGGTCTTCTCTCTGTGAAATGGGGTTTGAGAAACTGGAAAACAGAAAGGAGCGACGATGGGGGATTTGGAGCTTGTTGAGGAGGAAGCATGTGGATTCCTATCGGGTGAAGGTGCAGGAGTGAGGTCACCAGCTCTCTAAAGAACTCTCTATTCTCCAGCTCGTTGCGATAGGTATTGGAAATTTCGAATCTTTTTCTATGATCTTGTTGCTTGGTTGATGCGTTGTGAATTAGATGTAAATTCTAAACTAGCTTGTTGTTGTTGTTGTTGATGGTTGTTCAGGAATTAGAATTACAGGATTATATTTCGTTTTCACATGTCACATTTGGATTTTTATTGAGATTAGATCTATGGTATTTTGTCCATTTGATCTAGGCTTTATGATGGGGTTTTTCTATTTAGGTTATTTTGTGAAGGAGTTTAATTGGAAGGTGGTGCTGTTGTTTTCAGTTTCTTTTGGCGGAGGACGTTGAGGCTGCTAAAGGTGGCCGTGATCCTGAGTGGAGTTCTCCGAAGAATAGTCTTGGCCCTTGGGAGTTTCTTTCCAACAGACAGACGAGAGCAGAGAGGGAGCAAGCGGACGATTTTCATGAACATGAAGCTAAGTTTTGCGATTATAGGGCGGGTTTTGACGGAGGAAGCAGACGGAATGCTTAGGTGGTATGTGTATAAATAGACAAATTTAAGTGTTAGATGAGTAAATAAAAAATTTTTAAGTGTTATGTATGTAAAAATCCCTTATGTTTAACAGTTTATAGTGATGTGATATTTTGTTCTTTAAAAAATATTAATATTGATTTTTAATAATTTTTAAAAATTTGTATTCTATTAATTGTATTAGAAATAAATATATAAATACTTTATTTCAACTTTAATATTTAAATATTAGTTATATAAAGAAAAAAATTAATACATAAATGTACATATAAGATTAGATTTAGGCTTTTTTTGGGACAGTTTTTTTATATTTTTTAAAATAGCTTTTTAGTATTAAATTTTTAATTTTTGTATTAAAAAATTATTTTAAGACGCACTAAGAAGGTCGTCCTAAACAAAACCTTAATTAATATATAAATGTAAAATAGTAAGTGAAGCAACAATTACTTATTGACTTAGGCCTCGTTTGGGACGGCTTTTTTATTGCTTTCTAAAACGGAGTTTTAGTAAAAAATTAAAAAAAATTGTACTAAAACTCCATTTTAGAAAGCAGTAAAAATGCCGTCCCAAACGAAGCCTTAGTTGGTAGCGTAAATTCATCTAAAGTCAGAGGACTGTGTTCTGCTGGTTATGTTGGGCAAGTGTGGGCTTTCAACTATTTATGTTGTGGGCTTTACTATATGTTAAAGGGCTAGCGGTTAGAATGAATTAGATTGTGGCCTTTCTGCTCTTTTTGTTATGGGCCAATTTGGTAGTGGGCTCTGTTTCATGTTAAAGGGTCAGTGGGAAAACTTTAAAAATAAATAATAAATAATAAAAATTAATAAATAATTTATGACATATTATATCAATTATTTTAAATTTTATATAGGCATATTAATCTCTAATATTCTTGGAATACTCATTAAAATCAGATGAAAATTTTTAAAAAAACAAACTTATGTGTAACATAAGGAGTTTATAATTAATTGATTTATTAACATCAACATAGCATTCATCACATGACTAAATTATTCCAAATGAAACCTAAATGCAAAAATTTCAATGGCAGGATAAGAGCGTGGTGTAGAACAGGTGTTTATTTTAGTTCTGCTTCTTCTGTTTTTATTCTCATTGGTACGCCTTAGTTAGTTGCCAAGCTTTGTTTACTGCATCGTTCATACTCGTTGATCATTTTCAGCTAGGCGTGTCAATTCTTGACACGACACAAAATCTGATTAGGATCTGATCTGAAAAAATTCGGGTTTGGGTCAACTCATTTGTGAAATGGGTCGGGTTCAAATTCGGATTTCTGACCCATTTTGAAAAACAGGTCTTGTTCAAGTTGACTCGGAAACCCGCGGGTCAACCTGAAAAGACTCGGATGTCGTGTCTCGTCTTGTCAATCCTGTCACGTCTCGAGTCAATCGGTTGCTCTCGCTTCGGCCTGCCGCCTTTCCGGTCCTGCATCAATCGGTCGCACCGTTGCATCCCGCGAGCTGCCGTTGTCGTTGTCTTGCACGGCCGCATTCCCGCCGTCCCGCATGGCTGCACTCCCATTGTCCTGCACCGGCTGCAGCGCTGCCCTGTCCTCTTTGGCGCCTTCCCCACACTCGCATCTGACGCAGACTCGCGTTCGGACTCAGCCCACGGCATTGGGGTTCGCGAGTTGGGTCGGGTCAACCCAATAACCCGGCGGGTCGGGTTCGGGTGGAAAAATCTAACCCGCTTACAAAAAATAAATCAGATTCGGATCAACCCATTTAAGCACGAACTCAACACGTTGACCCGAATTGACACCCTTACTTTCAGCTCCGCCGCACCACCACCTACTCCCACAAACCGCTGCCAACAACAGGAATGTGAACCCCACCCCACCGAAGAGGGATCTATCCGTTGTATGTACACATATTAAATGATGGGCAATAAGATAGCATCAGTAGATAAGAACTCCGTATTTTATAATTATTTTTAATTTTTTTATTAAAGACTTTTTTTCACCATTTATTATTATATTAAAAAAATTAAGAAAATATTTTATTAGCACTTTTAATAGCCTATTTGGGGTAATTACAGTATTTTATAAAATTTATTATAAAATTGCTATGAAAAAAATAACTTAACAATTCTGACTAATTCATAAGCTATTTAATTGGCTAAAAAATAAATACAATATAAATTGAATATTTTGATGCTTTTTTTAATAAGTGTAAAAAGAATATATGAAATTATTATTTTTATGATTTTAAGTAAAATAAATGTAATGTAAAGTATAAAGAGAGAGGTATGTGGTCAATATTAGCGGGGGCCAGTGGCAGTCAGCTATTGCGGACAATGGCAATCGGCACCGGTGGCAACTAGTGATGGGCGACGGCAGGTGATAGTATTGGGCGGCGGTGGTGGTAGATAGTGTTGGGGCAGCCGACAATGGTGGTTGGTGGTAGCGCTTGGCTGCGACGAGTGGCAGTGGCGACGACAATGGTGGTTAATTGACAATGGAGGGCGGTGGCATTGCTCAATAGTGGAGAGCAGCGGCGAGTGGTGGCGGTTGTCGGTGGCATCCAGTATGACATGTGTGTGTCAATTGCAGGCGGTGGCCTAAATATGAAGAATTCTAAATACAACAAAAATAAACTAGATAGTGAATTCCAAATGCATCAAAATTTTATATTGTATTTATTTTATTTCAAATCAAACATTAATATTCTCAAAACTCCGTACTTCAAACCAAATAATTTCTTAAAAGCAATGAGAAGAGAACGAGAAAATATAACCAAACAAAATTGTGGTTGTTAATTTGTTATCTAAAAATTAAAATAGAAGAAAAAAAACTATTCCAAATAGATTATAAGTGCTTTTTAATAAGCCATTTTTAAAATACTTGCAAAAAAACCTTTAGTATTTTTATTATTTATCTTGCATGCATCAGCTATTGGCCAACCTTGTGCCTGTTGTTGGTATATCCCACGCCAAAGCCAGGTGCCGAGTCGAGTCGAGCTCGAGCTAGGATTTGTTCGAGTCGAGCTCGACTCTCAGATACCGAGCTCGAGCTCGAACTCGAGTCGAGCTCAAAATCCGAGCTCGAGCTCGACTCGTTTCGCTGTCGAGCGGCTCTTCGAGCTCAAAATGTCGTCGTGTACCCTCGTTTGCTGTCGTGCAGACGTTCGTCGTCGTCGCGTACTCGCGGTTTGTCGTCACGTTCGATGTCAAGGTCGCATCCAACGACGACGTCGTCCATCATCACGTCGTTCGCTTTGGGGTTCGTCGTGTTACAGCGTCACGTCGTCGCGTTCAGGTTCGTCGTCGTCGTCCCTCGTCACGTCGTAAGCATTCGGCCGGCGTCGTTTAGAATTTCCGCCTCCAATATTCGCGTCTGCTTCCGCCGCCAGCGTCTGCGTAACAGGAAGCCTAGCTCGGGTTCGTCGTCGTCCGCCGCAATCGTCACGTCGTAAGCGTCCCGCCGGCGTCAGCTGCCTTCAATGTTTTGAACGAAACTGCGTCGCCGTCGTCGTTTACAATTTTTGATTTCCCGCTCGCGAGCTCCGTCCATTTGGATTTCCCACTCACGATTTTGATTTTCCCCTGCTAGCTCCGTAATCGAGCGGCTCGACGAGCCATCGAGGCGATCAATCGACTGTTTGAGCTTGAGCTCGATAAGCGATCAAGCTCGAAATTGTGTTTGAGCTCGCGAGCTCGATAAGCTCGGCTCGTCGAGCCTATTATCGAGTCGAGCTCGAGCCAGCTTGACTCGGTTACTCCCCTAATTGAAGGTAAACAAAATAATTAAAATATTTATTTTTCTAATAAATAAAAAAGATTTCAAAGTGGGCAATTATTCATCTTGAGCTCGTTATGACTTCACCCCAGGGGTGTCAATTCGGGTCAACCCGTCGGGTTCGGGTCGAACCCGAACCCGACCCGTTTGTGCAAACGGGTCGGACATTTCAACCCGGACCCGACCTGGCCGGGTTGCCGGGTTGACACGACCCGACTTGCGACCCGGCAGAGGCGAGGGTTCTGCGGTTCGCCAGTTCGGCAATCGGTAGCGGAGGGTCCGGCAGACGGCAGAGGCGAGGGTTCGCCGGTTCTGCAGCGGCAGCGGCGGTTCGGCCGCGCGGTACGCGGCAGGCGGTCCGAACCCGAGAGGTTTCGGCACTTCGGCACGCGACGAGACTCGCGCGGCAGAGGCGAGGGTTCGTCGTTCGCGTTCGGCACTTCGGCACGCGCGACAGAGGTGGGCTGCGGGTTCGGCACACGTTCGGCGGTTCGGCACTTCGGCTCGAGCAGTCACGCGCACGCGAGCAGCGGGTTTGGCACTTCTTCCCTCGGAAATTCAAAAATTTTTAAAATAAACGGGTTTCCGGGTTGACCCGTCAACCCGCCGGGTCAACCCGAAATGGGTCAAATCTGCGAACCCGAACCCGACCCGTTTATCAAACGGGTCGGGTCCAACCAGGATTTTTCGGGTCGGGTCCGGGTCGGGTCAAAAGTTGACACCCCTACTTCACCCTGCTCAAAGATGAACAATAAATGGTTTATTAAGAAAATTCATGAAGGTAAAGTAAAGAATCTTAATGTATGTACTTAGAATATTTAACGATGCAATTAATTATAAAGTTTACCCTAAAATATCTCAAGGATCGCAAACACTTAGGAAAACTATGTTCAATTTAGGTTCTTATATAATTTAATATTTATATATGAATTTTGTAAAAATATGTGATCAAGTCAACGTCAAGTATTTTACGTGCATTTGAACCTCTAATGCGCATGTTCGTTTCGTATGTAAAATCTTTTGATCGAAACCTCACTTTGTGAAATGGATTGACCGTTGCGTTTGACTCTTCGAGACGAATCAATTGAATCCATTCGTGTTCGAATTGGATGTCATTTGATTTGTGTCGAGGAGTGAGAGTTGAAGATTATTATTATTATTATTAGATTAAAAAAGAGATTTTCTTTTCTTGATTTAATTAAGAATTAAATAAATACAATAAATTAAATGTAGTCTAAAATATAAAATATAAAATTAAATCTCATAGCCATGGTGTAAACAAAGACAATTGCTATTTAACTTAAATAATCATTCAAAATTAGTAATTAAATATTTATAAATTAGAGCTTTTATAGCTTTCATGTTTGATTCGTTTTAGGAAGGCAAATACATATTAGATTGAAAGCTCTTAAGAAATAAAACACATAATTAAAATGCAAGGCTTCTATGCAACCAATCCTATCTATCATGGGGGAATGATAGCATTATTTATGAGCTCTAGGGCTTGGGTTAGCAGCTTTTGCACTTTGAAGATGTTAATTAACATGATTCTTTAAAATATATATAAAAAAAAAACAAACAAATAAAATCCTCTAAAATTTAATTAAAACCTAAACTTAAATCAAAATCTCTTTTAGCTTATAACTAAGAAATAATTTCAAATCTCAATAACTTAAAATATGAAACCTTATAAGACATACCAATGTCACACAATCTTTTTTACACACTAACTTGTTTGCTATGACTACTAACTCTAGTTTTAGGCTAAGTCGTAACATGTTTGGTGTGTTGCAGATACTATTGCCTCGAGGATATCCTTGATGTGTTTGTTTACTTTTAATACTTTGGATGTTATAGCATGCATAATTATATTTTAATTGGGCACTTTAGTTTATTAAACTACATACATATTCTCTATATTCATATATGCATATGCATTTATATTATCTTTCTTTCATTACAAGAAGAGAATTAAAGTATAGTGTATCTAGGCTTGTTTGTAAAATAAATTGAAGTAGAATATACATAGATGCAAATGTATATGTTGAAGATTAAATATAAATGTAAAGTGACTAAAATGTATTTAGATCAAGTTATATACCTTCAAAGAGTTGTAAAAAAGGTTAAATATGATTGCCTATACATATATTGCTCCAAAAGATAATCCCTTCTTCTCTGGTGGGTGTTTTCTTTTGGAACTTTATAGTATAGGCTTAGAGCTATAGGATATTAAGCAATTATATCTAGACCTATCTCATTCATAGGAGTATAAATTCAAGCATATTGTAACGGAGCTTTGCCACCGTACTTTTTTGCAGACCCCAGGTTATATTTATGCTTCCAAATGAATGAATAAACATATTTTATGTATGCATTTAATTAATGTATCATACATAATATTAGTTAGATACACTTGCATGTTTAAAATTATCGATTAAACTTTCTGAATTAAAATTTTTTGACTGCTTAGGACAGAACCATGATATCTTGCATTCATAAGACGTTTGATTGTGTTTAAGATGTTAGCTGACAACTCATTCCAGAAAAACATAAGACTAGATTATACATCCCTCAGTCTATCTTCTCTAACTTCTAATAAATTTGGAATATATAATTTCTTCTAAAATCATAAACCAATCTTCAGTCTTCTAAACTCAAATTTTTAATCAAATCTTCATATATTTAAAAAATCCAATCCTCGCTAAAGTGGAAGATAAGAGTTTATTCTCTTTGGATTAGAGCTTGAGAACCTCACTATGTATCAAGCCAATAAGAAAATAAAGTAGCATCCTTGTCAAGAGTATTCTTAGGTCAAGCTCTAAGATGTAATTTACTACAACACAAGATGAAAAATTAATACCCACATCAAATAAACTTCTTGGAGATGATGCATTGAATGAGAAAAATTTTGTAATTTTCAAATTATACATATTACTATTCATCGAGATATGTAAACAAAACATCTATTTTTCATGGATAATCTTATGTATAATTCTATATGCTCTTCCATCGACCTGCTTGTGTAGAGTGTAAAGATCTATGACTATTTTATTCTATGAGATAGTGCGATCGTCCATTTTACATTCTAACTCTCATTTGCAGCATCATTTTGGAGACCCACGTTACTAATACATACAATATGGAAATTTTAAGATTATTTTGATATAATTTATAATTTCATAGCATAAAAATACGAAGAATTTTACACTCGTAAAATTTTCTAACTTGTAACTTTTTATATGTTATAGATATAATTATTCTGAACATTTAGGTTTTTTTTTCTAGAAAATTTTTGCCTGATAAATTAAAAAATGTGTTATTTTTATCCATTTAAAATATAATTTTAATTCTAAAAAATAATATTGAAGTATAATTAATGCTTCAAAATGGTATTTTGAACAATCCATAGTAATCTATTGAAACTTTGAATTTTTTCTCAGTAGTTGAATTTGTCGGCTACGAATAAAATATTATGTGAATTTTAATATTAGTTTTGATTTATCTGAGCCTATTTATGTATTTTTTTTTTATTTTTTGAATAATTATGATTATTTATTTATTTACTCTATTCTTATCTATAGCCATGCACTGTACTTTGTGGATGTTATTGTATATAGATTTTGATGATAAATAAAAATAAAGAAAAGAAAAATTATGGATCAGTTTATTTTTATACTTACTAGAGGTAATTAGAAGCTCTGTAGTTTTTTATTTTTTAATTGAAGAAATCTAAAAAGTCTCCAAACCTTTGATCTTAGACTTGGTCTGCCACTATTCAACACGATATGACATATCCTATTGGTGGGTCATGTTGAGTTGGGTTGTGACACAATCGACTTTCATGATTCAATTAATGATAACATGTATATTGTTCTACTTCATGCATTAAATTTAATGGTAGATTCAATGTAGACTACTGAGTTGTATGCTCACTTTATATGTTTACTTGTTTAAGGGACGAATAAGGCATTAGTGGAGTAGATTTAAAGTATTATTGTTAAAGGTATTTCTTTTATTTATAGATGAATTATTTTGTAATAATGGAAAAATTACGTTCTAATGAAATATTTAGAAGAGCCATGATCATTATATAAAGCATTTTGATAGGGTTCATACCTTGGAAACTCCTATGATGCAATTCATGCAGCAATAAAGCATGCATAACATAAACCTAGATACTAACATAATATGAGTAAGAGCTGGTAAATATGGATCTCACTACAGGAAATTCAGACATTACTGGCGATGTTTTATGGCGGTTAATGATAGATTTCCGACAGTTTTGTAAAAAATCGGCCGCTTTTTGGCGGTTCAAAAACCGCCGGAAAAAATCGTGTGGGAAACAATTTCCGGCGGCCTTTTTCCGACTGTTTTAAACACCGGCGGCAGAGACGGCCGGTAATTTCCGGCGGTCATAATGCCGGTGACCGCCGGTTAGTTACCGGCGACGTACTGGCTATAAAAACCTTCACATCATCGGGCTTGAGGAATAATTTATTTATCATTGCAAGTAGATGGTAGTCAATCATTATATGGTTGATGTTTATGGGAAAAGAAAAGAATAGAGGAAAGAGAAAGAGAAATGGCCACTATTTTATAGAGATGGAGAGATATGGCCACTATATTACATCTCTATAAAAATAATGATTTTGTTACTTACACATACTATTTTAGGTATTTGAATCATAGTTTTATAAAGTCTTAGGCTTCATTTGGGAGGGTTTTCTTACTGCTTCTTAAAGCAACTTTTTAGTACAAAATTTTTTATTTTTGTACTAGAAAGCTATTTTAAGAAGCAATAAGAAAGTCGTCCCAAACGAAGCCTTAACTTTTATTTGTTTAATGGTTGATGTTAATTTTTTACTTGATATATTGGCACTTAAGACATTCATGAATTCTTATATGTTCAAAATTACCATGCCCTAATGATGGTGCCAAAAAAATTTCAAAATATTATTTAAAAATCATTTTCATGCAAAATTTTTTTTTTACTATTTTTCAAAACAACAAAATTTTAGCCAATAAAACAAACACAATATATATCTAATGGAAAATTGTTGTCGTTCTAATTGCGACTACAATTGGGGTAGTCAAGACAACTACCAATACCTACAAAGGTTTTCTTAGTTCATCATTTCTTTTAGTGGTGTATGTGAGAGCCGAGCTAGCTAGAACTTGACTTGCTAATGAGCTTGCGAGTCGAGCTTATAAAAATTCGAGTTCGAGTTCGAGCCAGTAATCAAGCTTGTTAAACAAGCTCATGTTGAAACTCAGCCCGACTTGACTCATTTGCTCGTCAAGCTACTCGATTTTAAAATATATATTTTTTTAAAAAAATTAATATACCCTTTTCTTAAGAAATATTTTCAAAATGATAAAAAATCGGGCTTCATAAGCGAGTCAAGTTCAACCTTTTCAGTCGAACCAAACTCGAGCTTTTTAAACGATGTCAAACTTGATTTTAATACAGCGAGTCGAGTTCGAGCTCAATATGAGCTAAACGAGCTCAGCTTGTCAATGCCACTACTCTACTCGACTCAACTCATTTACACCCTACATCTCTTTCAACCGACCAGCTTTGAATCCGATCGATTTTGATCATCAAGGCCAATCAAAATGAATATTTTGATGTAAATCAATCAAGATCTATATTTCATCTAATCTTACAACTATGGCTCGTAAAAGAGAAAAAAAAAACCATTGATTTTCTGACACGTACGTTTTTTTTATTATAATTTACTTCCCACTACTACAATGAAGACAGAATTCTGCAGTGGGCGATGGGCATTTCTACCTGCTCATACATTTGGCATGTCGTTTGTTACTAAGCTTTGAACTACTGAAACACCAACAAATCATTTTATCATATAATATTACTTCAAATCTAATGGTCCAAATAAAAATATTATCTTAAACCTTATAAAATTCTTTCCATTGCTCTCAACATTATTGCCACTGTTGCAGGTCAATCTAATGGTATGCTCTTAACAATCAAAAATATCATATTTTGGATTTGTTGGGGAGAGCTTTTTGACTGCTTTTGTGTTAGAAAAAGTAGCTTATAGAAAATACTGCAACAACTTTCGTAATAGGGGTTAAGGCTTCGTTTGGGATGGCTTTCTTACTGTTTCTTAAAGCGGCTTTCTAATACAAAAATTAAAAATTTTGTATTAGAAAGCCGCTTTAAGAAGCAGTAAAAAAGCCGTCCCAAACGAAGCCTAAATTAATTTCATGATTTAGTTCTCTAATTAAAAAAGAAAATAATTGATTAAACTGAGAGTTTTAAGCTGTTGGAGATTATGATGATCATTTGTATGAGGTCTTGAAGAAAAAAATGAGCCCATTTACTTGTTATTATTTATTTATGATAACGGCAAAATAGTATATAAATATTGAGATGGCATTATTTTTTTTTTCCATTTTTTTTTAAATAGCAAACTTAAAACTATCCTACATAGGGGTGTAAACGAGTCGAGCGGTGCTCGAGCCATCCTGACTTGAGCTTGAGCTTGATTATTAATCAAGTTCAAGCTACAAGTTCAAGCCGATTCACGAGCCGACTAGTTTATTTTGAAAGAGAGAAAATGAACATGATTCAAGGAATAATGATAATAAAATGGCAAAAATAAAATAAAATTTAGAAGAAAAATAAAATAAAAATCACTTAATAAAGTAAGATAAATTTTTAAATATCTTTAATAATTTTATACTAAAAATTTAAATGTTAATATATTTTAATTGTACTTTTTATTAATGTTTGTTAAATGAGCCGACTTTCTAGCTAACAAATCATATCAAAATTAGATCAAGCTGACTTTTAATTAATTACAATGGATTTAGGGTGGAAATGCCGTCGCAATTTACGGCAGTTTGTCCATCTCCATTTGTGACGTAATTAGTGGCGGATATTTTTATCTCAAATTGCCGCCGCAAATCCGCTACAATTTGAGATTGAATGTTCCATCGCAATATGAGATACAGCTGTACGTGACGTTTCCTTGTTTGTGACTAAAATTTTGTCGTAAATCCATCAAAAATTTGTAGCATAAATAAAAAAAAATAACACACATAATAAGTTCTTTAACTTTTCAACAATCACAAAATAAGCAGTTTAAAAGCAATAGTTAATAATGCTAATATGTAACTAAACAATAATAAAATAAAATATAAGGAACAAACTGCTCTACAATCACAATTCCATTTGCTCAAATAAACAATCACATTCAAGCTGTTTTATTATTAATACAACACTGTTAATGTAAACATAGTTCTTACACATCAAACAAAGTAAAATGCATCAAAAACCTAAGAACACAATCTAAGCAGAATAGCGAAACCTTCCTTCTGATATAAATGAAGGTAATTAACAGCAAGCCTATATGAAAAAAATCACTGTGCAAAAAATTCAGTTGTTAACATTTTGCATCCAGACAACAGTTAATTATACATCTAACTTCTATCATTTTGAATATCCATAACATACTTGGGCTATAAATTCCTACAGCTAAACAATGAGATTTATATCAATTTAATGTTATTTATGTATAATTGTCTTCATAAAAAAATTTTGAGATATCATCTTATATAATAAAGATCTACAATAATGATATATGACCAAATTATCTAAGGCGGCTTTCTCTAATTTTATCTTCCATTGGAGCTACACCAACCTTTTCACGTATATAATCGTTCATAACATATCTCTAAGACTAGGAGTAAAGCCACTCATCCACTTGAGTATCCTCATTTTTGCAACACTTAACTTAAAATAATGCTTATTTTTTAATGGCCAACATTTTGCATCATAAAGTATTGCACGTCTCACCACATCTTATAGAATTTCCTTGAGGGGGGCTTTTCTATCATAAATAAGCTCAATGCATTCCTTCACTTCAATCAGCCAACATGAATTATGCTAATAATATCACTATGAATAATAGACTCAATATATCTAAATATTTAATATTATTAAAGATTTGTTCGAACAAAGTCACAATCCCTCCAATTAGTCTCTAAGGTTGACCTCTATATTTCAAGCATACCTTAAATTCCCTCTCTAGTCTTATCAACAAGAAGAATATCATCAGCAAAGAGCATACCTTCGATCAGTGGCAAGGAGGGAGTTTAGCCGATTTAGGGATTTGGACGAAGAAGCATGAATATGAAGAAATATGGATACATTTGCAATGACCTAGCTCATGTCTTTGACGAAAGAGGCGTGACTTCTACTATGACAGAAGAATGACGAGGAAGTGTAACTTTGGACGTGATATGAAGGAACGTCGTCAACCGAGGTGAGATGACAGGAAGGAACATTGTCAAAAGAGGTGAAGAAGTTATTTAGCAATTGTTTGCCCAGATTGCACGGAGGCGAAGTCGAAGGAGAGCCAAAGAGTTGAGGAGAGCAGTCTAAAGACAGATCGAACAAATGAAACATATGCACAATCAAATAGTTAGATATGGTAGTTTGCGTCGAATTTGCGGTGGAGTTGCGGTGAAATTTTCGTTGCAACTTCGTCGTAAAAAAAGGACAAAAGTTTCCATCGCAAATTTGTCGTCATTTTCGACAAAAAAAGTTGCCATAATGTCTGTCGTAAATCTACCGTAAACTGCTAACTTTTTTGTAGTATAGTGAGAAAGTATAACTTTTGAAGAATAATTTTGTGAAGTTGAGAACTAAGATTCATTTATCAGATATAAAAAAGTCAGTCGCTTTAATTTTTGTAGCGCTTACATTTATTTAGAAAAAAAATGATCAAATTTGTTCTCTAAAGTTTTACGAAGACTATAATAATCTCAGACTTTATAAAATTAATTCATCAACTTTTTTAATAGGGAAATTAATTCTTATGATTTAGGTCTCTAATTAAAAAAGTAAATAAATTATCAAAATTAGAGTTTTAAATACTTGGATTAGTATGATCATTGGTAAAGAGTAGAGAGATAATTTTTGTCTTATCTTCATTCGTTTATGAGGTCTTGAAAAAAATAAAAAAGAGCTCATTTACTAATTATTTTTAATTTTTAATAATAGCAAAATAATATATAGTTATTGAGATTGCATTACTTTTTTTCATTTTTTAAAATGGCAAACTTCAATATATCCCACCTTGGGGGTGCAAATGAGTCGAGCTGAGCTTTATTTTACAAGTTCAAGTCAGTTGACTAATCATCTCATTTATTTTGAAAAAATAAAAATGATTATAATTTAAACAATTATAATAATAAAATAGTAAAACAGAAGAAGAAAATTAATAAAAACTTTACTTAATATAAGAAAGTAAGATAAATTTTTAAATATCTTTAATAACTTTATACTTAAATTTTAAATGCTAATATATTTTAAGTGTATTTTTTATTAATGTTTGTTAAATGAGTCTACTTGCCAACTAACAAATCGAGTCAAAATTAGACCGAGTTGACTTACGAATCAACATGACTCACTTACTACAACCTAGTCTAGGGGTGCAAACAAGTCTACTTGACTCATGAGCCTGCTCGAGCTCGACTCGTTAAATAGCCCGCGAACTGAGGTTGTGCTCGAGCATATTTTCGAGCTTGAGTTCGATTGAGATGAAGCTAGACTCGATTAACTCGTTGAGTGGCTCGAGTGAGAAAGTCAGAATTGTGGAAGGCGAAAATGAGGAAGCACGAGCATGGAAGCACGGGTGTGGAAATGACATCAAGGGTGCTGAAGTGGAAACTCAGGGGCTATTGCGTGGAACTGCAGACGTGGAAGTGAGATCAAAGCGGGAAGAGAACCTTTTCGCCTTGCAAGCTTGTATCCATTGCTAGGTGCCGAGCTCTGGTAGACCATTTGAGCTCGAGTTCGAGTGTGTAATATGAACGACGATTCGAGTTCGAGTTAAGCATGACTCGAGCTTGTCTCAACTCATTTGCACCCATACCCCAGTCCAATTCATCCATAATGTATTTTTCTCTTTGTTTATACACGAGTACCACGTTAGAAACCTAAGGGGTTGTTTGGTATAAGATTTGAAGCTGGATTTACGGTAAATCCTACTAAACATTTTTTGAGTGCCTTGCAAATCCAAGTCCCGCATAAATCTTGGATTTACGACATAAATCTGGGATCTACTAAAACCTGTCATTTGGCCAATTTAACGAGATTTACCATAACTCTCCCGCACGCTGGTGTCGTACAAAAGGGGGGAAACATAGTTACCTTTCCCAGCGAGCAAGCTCCCATCATTACTTCTAATCCAACATCATCAAACTATCGTGACTTACCGTCCGACCGCAAGGAACATCGTTGAAGGAGGAGAATAAGCTAGTGACTCATGCATGCAACGTCGAACAGATCAAAGGTGGCAAAGTCGAACAACAACGAAGATGTTGAAAAGAGGAGCAAACCTTATTGAAGCACAAGGAAACAATCCTTTTCAGCAATGGCAGATAAGAATTCCTTACTTTTAATTAGGAATTATTTTAACTAATTTAATTTTAAATATAAAGAATTAAGTATACAACCAGTAATTAAATAATTAGTTTGTTATATAATACTTAATTGATTAATTAAATACTTAACTAGAAATAGAATATTTAGCTAATTAATTAGATAACTATATGTATAATTAGTAATAAAAAATTTAGTCTGATTGATTAGTAATATAATAATAAATCTAATTTAGCTTAATTAAATAAATAGTAGTATAATTATCATTAAATTAATTTAATTTATATTTATAATTTATTAGTTATTATAGTTATTAGTAGCATAATTGTCATTAAATTAGTTTAATACTTAAATAAATAATTAACTAGAGTTTAATAAACCCTAAATTAAATAACTAGTAATATAAAAATAAATTTGATAATTAATATCTATATAACTAATTTAATAATTTTTAATAATGAAGTTAGCTTCTAATTATATATAAAAATAACTTTTAGTTAACAATTAAATTATAGTCAAAATGCATTAAATTTAATTTTTAAATAAACTCACATCTTAAATTTTAAATTATATTATTTAATAATTATTCAAAATTTATCAGAATTTAACATATATCTAAATTTACTAAATCCAAATTTACCCAAAAAACTAAATACATACCGGTACCGGTACCGATACCGATACCGATACCGAATGCAGTTCCACCATCTCATCATCTTCATCATATCCTCCCGCGGAGCCCTCCTCCTCCACAGTGAAGCGATTATTTCTCACCGAAAAAGAACAAAACAAACCGTCCACTTACGCAGCCACCTTCCTCTCCACCACCATTATATAATCCTAGGGTTTACCCTGCAAATCTTGTGGCTGCAGCTGGGGCTTTGGAGAAACCACCACCTATTCTACCATGGACGATTTTGAGCGCGCGATCATGCTCATCTACAACTCCGCCGGTGGCAGCGCAGATTCCAACCTCCTGTTACAAGCCATTGAGTTCTGCGAAAGACTCAAAGCCGGGCCTCCTCCTACTGTCCTTCGCCTCTGCCTCGATCGCCTCCATCGCTCCCCTCTCGTTCCCGTCCAGTTCTGGTGCCTACAGTCACTACACGACGTCATCCGCCTCTCCTACTCGGCACTCGATGACCTCCCGCTCCTCCGCGCCTCTCTTTTGTCGCTCTTTTCAGATCGTTTATTTCCTTCTTCTTCCCCTCCATTTCTTAAGAACAAGCTCGCGCAGGCACTTGCCGCACTCATCCGCCTCGAGTACCCTTCTCCTTGGCCTTCACCTTTTCTCCACCTCCTCTCTCTTTTGCCTTCTCCTGCAGCAGTAGACATGTTCTCCCGCCTGCTTATTGCTCTTGATGACGATCTGATTAGCCAGGACTACCATCTTTCATCTGATGACGTTGCCGCCGCCACCCGCGTCAAGGACGCTATGCGCCTTCAGTGCGTACCCCAGATCGCACACGCATGGTTCGACATCGTCTCACTCTATCGATCCTCCGATCCCGCGCTTGCCGCGGCTACGCTTGACGCTATGCGTCGGTATATTGTCTGGATCGACATTAGCCTTGTTGCTAACGATGCTTTCCTTCCCCTTCTATTTGATTTAATCCTCTCCCACAACACTCCGGAGCCGCTTCGTGCTTCGTCTGCGGGATGTGTTCTCGCGGTTGTGTCTAAGAGGATGGAGCCTCATTCCAAGCTTAATCTTCTCCGATCCCTCCAGCTGAATCGGGTTTTGGCTGAATCCGAGTTGGTACAAAAGCTACCTGCGCTTGTTATTGGGTATGCTTCCGAGGCGTTGGATTGTTATAAGAGACTAGGTTCTCAAAACGAAGGGTCCTCTTCTGCGATGGAGCTTTTGGAAGAGGCGTTGCCCACAGTTTTTTATGTAATGCAGACCTGTGAGGAGCTGGACGCTGGCAATGTGGTTGAGCTCCTTTCGGATTACATATCGACTATGAAAATGCCTTCACAAAAGCAAATAGTTTACGTTGGTCAGATGCTGGAGGTGATTCGAGGGCAGATATGCTATGATCCTACTTTTCGAGATAATCTCGATGTTCGTGACAAGATTGGTAAGGAACAGGAGGAACAGATGGCCGAACACCGGAAGGACTTATTTCTGTTGTTCAGGAGTGTTTGCCGTGTAGCGCCGGATGTTACACAGTTGTTTATCCGCAACTTGATAGCTGGTGCGCTTTTCTCCTCGGACATGACTGTGGAGGAAGTTGAAGCTGCCCTGACATTGTTCTACCGATTAGGTGAGACGGTGAGTGAAGATGGAATGAAGACAGGGAGCGGATTGTTAAGGGAGATGGTACCGTTGCTTCTGTCTGCAAAGTTTTCATGCCATTCTCATAGGTCGGTTGCCCTTGTATATTTGGAGACAATCACTAGGTATTTGAAGTTTGTGCAGGAGAATGGACAGTATATACCCAATGTACTTGCCGCATTTTTGGATGAGAGGGGGGTACATCATCCAAATCTTAATGTGAGCAGAAGAGCTAGCTACTTGTTTATGAGAGCAGTGAAGCTACTGAAACCCAAGCTAGTGCCTTTCGTTGATACAATTCTACAAGTATTGTCCCCGTTCCTTTTCCTTTTTTCTGGTTATCAGTGGGATCATATCCAATTATTTCATCCTACTGCAGAGTTTACAAGATGCTCTCGTTCAATACACAAGTTCAGATTGGACATCCAAGGATCTCAAGTATGCTGGTTTTGAGGATGGTAGTCATGCATTTGAGGTAAATTAGCTCTAATTCTTAGTTTGGAAGGGGTGCTCCTGAAAAAAAGCAGTCTTTGTTGAGTTCAGCTTCTATAAAAGTCTTATTGCTTTACGTCATCAATTGAAAATACCTCGGTTTCTCAGGCAATTGGGTTATTGATTGGAGTGGAAGAAATTTCTCCAGAAAAGCAGTCAGAATACCTGGCAGCACTGCTTAAACCTCTTTATGGACAAGTAAGAAAGCTCTGTGTTAGTTTTTTCTTGAATGTCCATCTTTGTGGCAACTTACCTAAGTGAATTAAATGAGCTATGTGCTGATTACTTGTTTCGAGGTTGAGATGCTGCTCATAGATGCAAAGGCTCAAGGGCTCGAGGAATCTTCACCTAAAGTTATGAGCTCGCAACAGATTATTGTAGCTTTAAATGCACTTAGCAAGGTCAGTTTCTATCTACTGTAAAATACATCTTATTATGAGTTTACTAGACAAAATGTTCTAAATTTGTTTCTTTAGAGAGGGAATTCTCTCATGTATACTGAGCCGTTGTCGATGATGTTAGTATTTGATTGTTGGCTGAAGAATTTGACTCCATCTGATAAATAGTTTTGTTCTTATTCCTCCACATTTTTATTCCATCATCTCATGAAGTAGTACAAACAAATTAATACTTACCATTTCCGGCTTATGGTCTAGGGCTTCAGTGAGCGGACAGTGACAGCTAGTCGGCCTTCAATTGGTTTGATGTTCAAGCAGGCAAGTAACCGTGTTTTCTTTATGAATGTTCACTTAATTTAGTATTTTTCATTCTCCAATTGCGAGCTACTTTTTTTTTTCCCTATTTAATTCAAAATTTAGGCTTGCAATATTTATGGGTGCAATGTTGCTCCTTTTTATTTCTGGATGGTTCAACACCCAGAACTTTTTTCTCAAAAAGAAAGAGTAGACGTTTCTAACTTTTTTTTTTATTTGGATTCTCAGACTTTGGATATTCTCCTACAAATACTTGTCACATTTCCAAATATCAAACCTTTGCGTAATAAGGTATCAAGTGGGTCCATATATCTACAACAAACTATTTCATTATGCATCTCAATTTTTCTTCAAAATATGCAGGTTACGTCATATCTTCATCGTATGGTTGAAATATTAGGAACAATGGTATTGCCCTATCTCCCAATGGCATTAAACCAATTACTTGTGGATAGTGAGGTATGATTTCATCCATCCCATTTACTTTTTTCTATCTTCTATGAGTTCTATCTTAAGAATGGTAAGATTCACTTCTTGGAGTACTCTTCATACTTAAGTAGCTTGCTGCTTCAAAAAATTTATGCTTGATTTGATATTGTCAAGGTGGCATATGTGGAAAACTATTAGAATTTCGAATGCTGACTATTTGTTGCCATGAGTAAGATTATATATTTTTTTTTTGCCTGAATTTACCAACAAGGGAAACAAAGTGATTTTGTTTCAGCATATAGATGCCTGCCCCATTTTTTATCCTAACATGGCCTGTTATCTTGCCCTCTTTGGCAGTGCACATTTCATGAAATTTTTTTCTTATGTTTCACTCATCTGAGCAAAATCATTTAGAGTTCTCAGCCTAAATGCTACTAATGCATGCAAACACTCTAAATATTTCTTTACACTTTAATGTCATATTATTACCCTCTCATTTGTAAGATTCAATTTTATGGATGCTCGTTTTAATGCTCTGATCTGCTTAATTTTTAGGATTTTTGTATGGTCTCACATGAAGTTTTTTTATTTAGGATAATCAAAGGCCTCTCATAAAATTAATTTTAAAGTCATATTATCATGATACTAATTGTACCTTATTTTTAATTTAATTTTATTTTATTTTCTTTAAGAAATAAGAGCTTATATATTATTTGGAATAAGTATTTTAAATATTAAAACCTATTTTGGAATCATGCAAATATAAGTGAAGGATTCGATAGAGGTAATCAAATATCTAATAGTATCTTTTAAATTGGAGTGATGTTATTTGCTTTGGGTGCTTTAAGCAAAATCAGATCCTTACGAAATGATCTGAAGCAGATAACCTATGCCCACAATGAATTAGTGTCTTTTGAGTTATGCCATTGTTTTGTAAAGTAAAGTTATTCTTCTATTAAACAACCCTCATCATCATCAGAGCTTTGGGTGCTTTCCTGGGTCTTATTAAAGGCCAAGAATTAACAGTTTTTTCCATTTTTATTGGAAATGGAAATATTCTATGGATCAAGAATTCAACCACCTTGTTTGGTCTGGAGAGTGGGGCTAGAGAGGTTGCTTAATGCAGCAACTAAATAAACATTAATATGAATGTATTTATAATCTGTTGATGAGGACATCGTCAGCGATTTCGACACGTGTACCATCGGAGACGCCGGAGATCGACGGCCACGATCAAGAGTTTATATTTTGAGTCATTTTATGTAGTAGTTTAAGTTTTTACTATTTTACCCTTATGGGTGGTCATTTGATATTGTAGCCCCGAGGGCATTTATGTCTTTTAGTTTTTGTTTCATTTTAGCCTATTTATAGGAGGCCTCATGCATTGTACTAGGGGATGATTATTGATGAATGCAAAATTTTTCTTGTTGATCTCTTTGTGAGTTCTAAAATTTCCCTAGATCTCTTTGTGAGTTCTTGAGGAGAGGGTATCGTGGATCTCTTTGTGAGTTCTAGTGGATGTGGTGTTGAGGTTAGTGGCTTTAAAATTTCCTTTCCGCCTACGCCAATTTCTTTCTTCTTCTCTTTCAAAAAATCCTCACCCCACCAACTTCCTTGGAGAACCCGAGCCCCTCCCTCCTTGTCGCCTGCCTCCTTGGGATTCCCAAGCCTCCGGCCACCTTCCCACCCACCGGCCGACCATCTGGTCGCCGGCCTTCCATCATCCACCCGCCGACCCTCTTTTCCCCTGGCCTCCCTATTTGAAATTCAAATTCTTTCCATTTAGGGAAATCCAAATTAGGAAAGTTTCTATATTGAATCCAATTTTAAAATAAATCAAATTGGATTTATTTTTCTTCTTTCCTAATAATCATTACCTATTTGGAAACTTCTCTAACTCCTTCCCTACTCCCCTCCCTCATGCATGATGCCGCCGGCCCCTCATTGGGCTTCCCCCATTGAATGCTCAATTACTCCACCCTTATTTGAAATTCAAAATTGATTTCAAATATTCTCCCTCCAATTTCACTTGAGCTGAAATTAATTTCAGTTTTCCCTCTCTATCTCCACTTTGCCACCTAAGCAACATTTAATCCCTCCCTAAATCCCCTAATAACCGCCGGCCCCATTAATCCCTTAATTGGGTTAATTTGAATTTCAAATTGGCTCTCCCTCTCTAATGAAAAATCTGAAATTTAGACTTTAGATTTTCCTTCTCACCTTCTCCCCCCAAACCACTTGGCTCAACCCAAAAGAAACCTTAACCCTAGCTGCCCCTCACCCTCCCAATTCTTCCCCATCATCCTCTCCCTTCCTCCTCACAAATCTCAAGCTTGTTCTTCTCCAACCGCGACCACCACTATGCATGGCCGATCCGATAGCCGACCATGGCTTCTTATATGATGATCAAGGACGAATAAACATTGTCGAATCTCCTTCTTCAATGTGAACCTAGACGTGGATGCTTCCTTGGAGGATTACTGACATCGCATCCTGTATACACTAGTACCTTCCATCGAGGAGCACATTCTTCCCGGATATTAGATGCTCACTAGTCATCCCGTGGATTCCCCGTCGCCGGCTACTTCCCCAACGGACTAGACTTTGGGCACCATTTGTCTTTCGTGGCATTGCTCGGTTTGCTCTCAATCTTCCTCCATTAAAGCCCCACCATCAAGAGCATGAGTGAGGGACCCAAGGTGAAGAGTTCTATTTGTTAGCCGTAGATTATTGTTTTTTCCATAACATTACTCTCTATTTTTATGTTGTTAAATTGATAGCATCCCGTTAATCTAGTTGTAACCACATGCCTTACATAATTTCGATTTGATAATTCTGAAAGCCTAACTTAGGTAAACATTAATTCTAGAACTAGCAAAGTTTTAATAATCTTATATTAAAACCTTCAAGCAGTTCTTGTTTCCATGCATATGTATCACATCATATGTGTTAATATTTAGAAAATTGTCCGTTGAGTGGAGAAGTGTCTTGGTTCCTATTTTTAAGAATAAAGGTGATGTATAAGAATGTGTGAATTATAGACGAATTAAGTTAATGTGGTAGACATTAAAATTATGAAAGTAACTGAGTATATGTTACAAAGTGATATTAATATTTCTCAAAATCACTTTTGGTCCATGCCGCATAGGTCTATTATGGAAGCTATACATTTGTTGAGAGTTTTGATAGAAAAGTATAGAGGAAGCATATGATAAAGTTCAAAGAGAAGTATTCTGGAGAGTTTTAGAAAAGAAAAGAGTTAATAATGCTTTTATTCAAGTTATTAAGATATGTATAAATGAGCTATTACTTGTATTCAAACATAAGTAGTTTGATTGAGTATTTTCCTATTTCAATTGGATTACATCAAGGATCAACTTTAAGTTCATATCTTTTTGCTTTAGTCATGGATGTTCTTACTAAACATTTGCTAGAGGATATACATTGGTGTATATTTTTTGCTGATGATATTTTTCTTGTTGATTAGACTAGAGAGGGAGTTGATGAAAAACTTGAATTATAGAGTTCAACCGTAGATTCTAAAGGTTTTTTTAGAGTAGGCCAAAAATCAAATACATGGAGTGTAATTTTAGTAATAAGAGATTCAATGATGGGATTGTGACATTGGGTGATTGAGTCATTAAAAAGAGTGCACATTTTATATTATCTTGGATCTTGTTCCCATGGTGAAATAGATGAGGAGATTATTAGTAGAATTCAGGTTGGATGTTTGAAGTGGAGGAATGCATTGGGCTTGTTGTGCGATAGAAAAATACCCTCAAACTTAACAAATAATTTTAAAAAATGGTGGTGAGGCTGCAATACTTTATGGCACAGAGTGTTGGTCATTAAAAGAGAAGCATAAAATTAAGTGTTGCAAAGATGAGGATGCTCAGGCGGATGAGTAGCTTTACAGTTAGAGTTGGAATGAGAGAACAAGTATATACATGAAAAGATTGGAGTAGCTCTAGTGCCAGATAAGATTAGAGGGATTTGCCTTATAGATTGTTTGGTCACATAAAAAACATCTTCCTTCCGATGAACTGGTTAGGGGAGTAGATGTATCAAATTTGGCTTATGTTAAAAAAGTTAGAGGTGGACCAAAAATATTTGATTATAAAGTTTTAAAAAATGCTATTTTTTATTAGAATTAATAGAGAATTTAAAAATGCTATTTTTTTATTAATATGACACAATGAAGAAAAATGATTTATGTCGCCAAACCCATGGAGTGGGATAAAGGTTTGTTGTTATATATATGATTGGTGAGATGATTATAATAAAGAAGGTATTACAGTAGCATGTTATCTGATAAAAAATATATTGAAATGCCATTCTTTCAAAACAAAGGGAGGGCTTTTTATTAAGTTTTAATACAATTAGTAAAAATATGCTCGTTACCATTGTCCCCATTAACTTATATGGTTTGGATTTATTTGAAGCGTTTAGGCTGAGCTAGAATTTATATAAATTTAATTGAAGTTGATCGAAAGCAATGATGAAAAGTCGCATTGTGGAACTGATGATGATCTAGCTCCTCGTGATTATTTGCTGGCCATAAGAAAATCTCTCATAAGCTCTCTTACATTTACAAAGGAATTGGAATTAGAGTAGTTTGAGTGGACGGGAGGGGTAGGGGTAGTATTTATAGGCTGAATTCCTAAAAAAATCCAAGAAAAGTGGTTAGATTCCTTTAGTAATTGCACTTCAATGTTTGTATAGTTAATTTTTTATTGTGAATCAATTGTAATGTCCTATTGTGAATCGAATAATATGATTGGTATGATCCAAATTTCAAATGTTTGAATGGATCAAATTCAATTATTTTTCTTTTATTTTTCTTTTTAATATTTATTTGTTCATTCTATATATACCAATTAACAAATATTTCACATCCTCTTTTTTTTTTAAATAAAAAAATAAATGCAAATTGAAGCATTTAACTCGGATTACACTTAATTAGGTTCTCAATATGTAGAATTTATCATAACCTTATATGGGTTCATAAATATATTTGCATATTGATTTTCCGTGTCAATAAACTGAATGTTAACATTTCCATTCGACTGTAAAATCTCATTTAAAGTGACATTGGATATCTATTAAGTTTTGCGCTAGGGCGATGTAATTGGATTTTTTATTATACAAATTGCTCTATTGTTATTACACTTGATCGATATTTGTTTATAAAATTACAGAATTAAGTTATTATTACAAAATTATAATAATGACTATTATATCGCAACATGATTTTATATCAATTTATTTTAACTCATGTTTTTGTTAAGTTGCGTGTTTTGGCTTATGTGAGTATTTTGCACACTTATATCATTCCATGTTAAAACTCTTAATTAACTCTTTAATATATTTAATTTGATATAATCACGTGCCATTTTTTATTATTTTACTTGAAAATCTAGAAAATAATTTAGCTCTCCTATCATTATTCATTTCAAATTCCCTCATTATCTGAGTGAACACTTTGCATATAGAATCATTAATGGCTTCAAATAAAATATTATCAATATACATTTGTACAATTAAGTTATCAAAACCTTATTTATTGAGAAATAATGTAGTATCCAAGGTTTCTTTGTAAAATTTGTTATCTAATAATAGTGTGCTCAACCTATCTACCAAATTCTAGGTGCTCATAGAAAGTTTTCTTAAGTTTGAATGCATGGTTAGGATGTACAGAGCTCTCAAATCACGGTGATTGCTCTACATGTTTATTCTCATCTATTATTCCATTTATAAACACACTCTTAACATTCATTTGAAGCCTTTGAAACCTAAAAATACTTATAGTAATGTGACGGTCTTAAGTCTAATACTGGGACAAAGATTTCTTGGATATCAATTCATTCAAATTGATTGAAATCCTTAGCAACTAATTTGGTTTTTTTCAATCATTATACTAGAATCATTTGATTTATTCTTACCCACTTTGTATTTATTACACAATGTTCTGAAGGTCTAGGCATTAACTCCCAAATATTTTATTTAATAAATTGATAGAGTTCATCTTGCATAGCTATAAACTAAAATTCATTTGCAAGTGCTTTTTATAACTTATTTGGCTCCGCTAAAGATATGAATGTTGTATGGCTCATTTCTAATGGAATTCTTAGTTCTATCTCCAATATAGGGATCTTTTAGAATTTGTTCTTTCAGATGACTAAGTTGAGTTATTTTTCTTTTAACTTGATTCTAAATATTCTTTGTAATGTTTATATTGACTTCATCTTCTCTAATTGGATCTTGAATACATGATTAATCAAATGTGGATGAATATATTCTTCAACTACTAGACTTATTTTACTTAAAATATTGAATTAATTTTTAGATGAATAATCTAAGGAAATGGTCTCATTAGATTTGGCATTAAAATTTTCTAAGCTTGCTTTTCCAATGTTCAACACAAAATATTTGCCTCCTAAAGCATGTAAACATGATAAATTTGGTCTCAAGCCTTTGAGTAATTTCATAAGATGTTTTATTTAATTTAAGCCAAATACTTATCATATTTAACATATAACATATTATGTTCACTAGCCCTACTTTAGAATATTTAGATAATTTATATTCATTAAGCATAGCTCGAATAGCCTTAATTAATGTTTTATTTAATTTTGTTTTTCAATAATGCCATTTTGTTGAGTATTTGGTGTTTATAAACTCTATGTAATTTCTATCTCTTTGCATAAAATTTAAACTTATTATTTACAAATTCCTCGACATGAGTGCTTAATATAATAGATATAAGATAGGTAGGGAAAAATAAGAGAGAAGCAAAACATAAGAGAAGTACAATACCTAGTACACGTTGCGAGGTAATCATTCACTTCAAGACATGAAGTGGTCTTATATTAGGAAATTGATCATACAATATGGTATGCATCATAAAATATGATTAGTTCAAAATTTAAATATTATAATTAATACAAATTGAGCTGATTTCTGTAATTAAAAAGTTAAGCATATCATTTAGTACGATTTGCAATTTTGCATCATATAATACTATTCTAAAATTAATTTTCTTTAATCATATATTACTTAACTAGATATATTTGCTCGATTGAACCTAGTCGTACTGTAATATCTTACGTGCATACAAAATAATTTTAAAAATTTATTGTATGCATGTAAGTCATCTCATCTGCAACATTTGAAATTACAATAATTTATGATTAAAAAATATATGTAACATTTTTGCTCTTTGACACTTAATCTTAATGCCAGTCAGGCTAACTCCAAACTAATGGGGTCACTAGTTTCACTAAAGTTATAAATGCACTTCATGATGTTTTTAATCTTGATTTGCAATTTTAAACTTGACCGGCATAATTTGCTCACATTTTCCCTAATCGTAATCAATGATATTAGCTCATACCAAATTATGCTTGTGATCATCAAAATAGTGATTATAAGCTTAAGCTCATGGGATTAACACACTCATCATTCCGTCAGTAGATATGATCAGCATATGATTAGCCCAACCTAATTCCAAATAACTATCAAATTCATATTTAATTCTCATTCCTAAAAAAAAAAAAAAAATAGCTGCATAAAGTAATCTGGTTGAACAAAAGTTGCATGCCCTGGTAAACCAGTAATAACCCATGCCAATTCCGGTACTATCCAATAATGGATGACACCTGAACGGGATAACCATAGCCATAGAAATAGTTAAGCAAATATTGACCTAGATAGCTTTAGAAAATTTAACCATATCAGCAACCCAATAGATTATGGTCCCATGTTAGATTCATCGTTCGCTGTACATTGCTTTCAAGATAAGAGCAATTGGATTTACTTGCTGTTGAATTTGGTTTCGTTTCATGTTTATTTAAATGGTTTCTGCTAACTCTCATTAGTATTAGCTCTCATTTTTCAGATCTTAGTGCCATTCCATATATATTGTTCATGTTTAATGTTGAATGTGCGCTCTTGTGAAACTTTTATCCTATTTTAGCTATATATTTATGATTTTTGCAGCCAAAAGATATGGTGGATTTTCTTGTCCTAATCAATCAAGTGATTTGCAAATTTGGGACCTCTTTGGAAAGCATGTTAGAGGAAATATTCCCTACAATAGCAAGCAGAGTATTCCTTATTCCAGCAAGCGAACCTTTGCCTTCTGGTCATGGGATAAATACTGAGGTATGAAATGGTGTGCACTTCTATATCTGATGATGCGGATGAAACAAGAAACTAATGTTGAATAATATTTTGCTATTTTAACCTCTTTTAATGTACTATGTCCTTATCCATATCATCTAAGTTTTCTTGTGCTTAGGCTGGATGAGTATTACTTTAGTTACAGGACCTGTAATTTACGTACTGCAGCTTAAAGTTTATATTTCTATGTGGTGAAAATTTTGTCAAACAACCTGCCCCATGTATGTGTCACACCCCACCCACTTGGTTTGGAAGGAAATCATAGAAACCCAATGGGAAGGTGCAAACTGAAAATTAAGAAACAATTTCAGTTTATAAAAATATATGATTTCAATTTATCTACCAATAAAATTATCAAGAGTATTTAAATCCAACAACACCTGCTAATTTATCCACCAAATATAAAAGAATTTAACTGCACAATTAAATCTCTTAGTAACATCAAGATTTATCACTTCTATTAACATACTTGAAGTAGAAGCCTATAAGCTTCTTCAAATGATGCGCAACTAGCAACATGAAAATAATTAAATAATAGATGTGAGTTTGCAAGAAAAAAAAACTCAATAGATGAGATCCTACTTAGTAGAGTACAAATGACAAGGCATGTGGCATACTGTTAGACCGGTCCACTGGACCGGACCAGCCGGTCCAGGCGGGACCGGCTTAAGGGCGGAACAGAGAAATTTTCCGCCTGGGCGGAGGCCGCGTGATTCGCCAGCTTTGCGGGAGCGTTTTAGGAAGGAATTTTGAGGAAGATTAGGAGGGAAATTGAATGTAGGGACTATTTAGAGAATTCCTTTTGATTTGTATGCATTAAATACTTTGTTTTCCTAGGGTTAGGGCATCTTGAATTTGGCAGAAATTTGAGATCTCTTAGATTTAGGTTTTTCTTTGGGCTCTAGCGGCGTCTAGAGATTTGAGAGAGATCGATCCTCCTCTCGAATTGAGGATCAATTGTATCTTGCTGTTTTTATTCTTCTATTAGTGAAATACAAGTGTTTTGCTTGGTTTTATTTCAGATTTCCACTCAAATTCCTCTGTTTTTTCTGTTTTGGGCTGTTTTCCTGCTGTGGACAGCAATATCCTTGCTGCAGTTCACTGATTTTGGCTAGGAACACTTGTGAATACAAGTGGTTCCTATCAAATTGGTATCAGAGCAAGTCGTGGGACCGGTGGAGGGCTGATTTAATTGCCCAGAAGAAGGGGAATTGCTGTTTTTGAAGTTCCAAATCCAGAATTTGTGATTTTACAAACTCAGGGATTGTGATGGCGGCCAAAAAGGTGGATGCTCTGGAGGAAAGACTTGAAGAGAAGATGAATAAAATTAAAACGACGGTGGAGGAAAGGATTTCCTCCATGGAAGGGCAAGTTGCCGATCTACGAGACATGATGAAAAAGATGTTAGAAATCCAGAACCAAACATCAGCTTTTGTGGCAAAAAGAATGGAGGGAAAAAGTACGAATTCTGAAATTCGTAGGGAGGAAGCGGAGGTGGAGATCGTGGAAGGAGAAGGAAGAAGACCCCATATGGAGCCTATCCAGAGGGAAGAAAGAGGAGGATATGAGGAACGCCAGGAGGGATACTATGATTGGCGAGGTGCTAATTTTGAAGACAGAAGGGGGGATTTTGAAGGGGGTTTGGGCTATGGTAGAGCAAGGGAAGACCGGGAAACATGGGGTGCACCTAGCACTTGGGAGAGGGGAAACTATGGAAGAATTTGGGGCAATGGGGGCGACCAAAAGGTGAGGAAGTTGAAGATGCCTATATTCAAAGGAGAAGATGCGTATGAGTGGATTTACAAGGTGGAGAGATACTTCGCAGTCTATGGGCTGACGGAGGAGGAGAAGCTAATCGCAGCCGGATTGTGCTTGGAAGGAAAAGCCCTATCGTGGTATCAGTGGAGAGATCAGAGGAGGCCTATTAGGAACTGGAGGGAATTCAAAAACTGCGTAATAGAACGTTTCTAAACCGACCGGGGAGGAGATTTCTATGAGCAGTTCTTTGCTCTTGTGCAGGAGGGATCAGTAATAGACTATTATGAGCGGTTCGAGCACCTGGCTAGTATGGTGGAGCGATTATCAGATATCGTATTGGAGGGGAACTTCATGAAGGGGTTGAAGGCAGATATCCGAGCGGTAGTGAAAGTTCTGATGACTAGTGACTTGGAGGAGGTAATGAAGTTGGCACAACTGGTAGAAAATCAGAATAATCTAAAGAAGGGAGCCAGGAGCAGCAGCTCATGAGGCTCTTACAAGACTACGACCGCTCTTTTAGCACCCAAGGGGCTTGCATCAGGCAACATTAATGAGACCACCAGGGAGAAGCCAGTAGGAGGAGGGAGTGGGGACAACTTCAAGAAGCTCACTGAGACAGAATTACAGGAGAAGAGGACAAAGGGGCTTTGTTTCAGATGTGACGAGAGGTATACACCAGGGCACAGGTGTAAGGACCGAACTCTTCAGGTTCTTACTATTTGTGATGAAGAAGGAATGGAGGGTGTTGTCTTTCCACCTTGCGGACAAGGTGGATCTTTGGGAGGGGAGTATTGTTAGACCGGTCCATTGGACCAGACCAGCCTGTCCAGGCGGGACCGGCTTAAGGGCGGAACAGGAAAATTTTTCGCCTGAGCGGAGGTCGCGCGATTCGCCAGCTTTGCAGGAGCGTTTTAGGAAGGAATTTTGAGGAAGATTAGGAGGGAAATTGAATGTAGGGACTATTTCGAGAATTCCTTTTGATTTGTATGCATTAAATACTTTGTTTTCCTAGGGTTAGGGCATCTTGAATTTGGCAGAAATTTGAGATCTCTTAGATTTAGGTTTTCTTTGGGCTCTAGCGGCGTCTAGAGATTTGGGAGAGATTGATCCTCCTCTCGAATTGAGGATCAATTGTATCTTGCTGTTTTTATTCTTCTATTAGTGAAATACAAGTGTTTTGCTTGGTTTTATTTCAGATTTCCACTCAAATTCCTCTGTTTTCTCTGTTTTTGGGCTGTTTTCCTGCTGTGGACAGCAATATCCTTGCTGCAGTTCACTGATTTTGGCTAGGAACACTTGTGAATACAAGTGGTTCCTATCACATACGTATTAGCAAATAAATGAATAAGAACAAAAATGAATATTGTTTTCTATATTAGTTGCACTTGGTGTATAAAAGATGGAATTTTCAAATATAGGCATCATTTAATAGTGCTTATCACATAATAGAGTTCACAAAATATAATCTATACCAAGTAATAATTATTTTGTCTGAATGCAAAATGATCCACTCGCATGCATACTGTACTTATTTTCTATAAAATTCTCATATTCTATATATTATTTTTTTTATAGTTTTTATATGTATGTATGTTTACTATTTCATTCTGAAATTAGATAATGCAAGCACCAATCCCATCGAAATCCAATGATATCCTTGAGGAATTGTTGGTTGCCTGCCATTATTAAAAGGGTTTAATACCACATACATATAACAACAACAATAACATCAAGCCTTTGTCCCACTACGTGGGGTCGGCTACATGAATCCTTTTTCTCCATTGTGTCTTGATAAAAGTCAAATTCTGATTTGAATCTAATAAAGAATGATCATTTCTAATATTTTCTAACCAAGTCTAAATACCGACATACATACCCTTATATAATTTATATTATATTATAGACTTTATAATGAAAATTTTATCATTTTTACGATCAAAATCTATTTATATCAATATTGTTTATATTTTGTTTAAGTACAAGATATTTTTCAACAATTAAAGTACTATATATAAACATATTTAGAATTTGTGTAGCTAATAATATGGAAAAATTAAATCACATCAGATCAAAATGACCACGTAAAATACTATGCTTAATTAGAAAACAATCCACAATATAGATTTAGCTATTAAAGCATACCAACAAGTTATATGAAATACTCCCCTAATAAGGAAGTGTATTTGTTACCCTTATTCAGTAAAGATATATTGACTAAATAGAAGCCACAAGTAGCCAAGCGTTTTCATCACACATTGATCTTGTAGCTCCAACACAGTGATCCACAGCCCTAAATTCAAAAAGATCTAGATCAATCATACATTCAAAGTAGCGCGCATTAAGAATATTGCATAACCCAATTAAAACACATACATGTAATTAATTATTTCTAAAAATTCCTCTAATTTATATTCCTAATCAGCCCAAAATAATAAGAAATTATTTTAATATATTATGTATAAAATATCTTCGACCATATATTCTTTAATCCTCAATACCATCTAAGGTTCAATTACATAAGTTCATATCATCATTTTACATAACATACATTCAATTTGTACAAATCCCCCCTTAGAATCCCAATTATTCATTATATAATAATAAAACTATTTGTGAAAATACCTTGTGGTTAAACTCCAAATTATGACCATTAATTTGAAATATCATTTCAGAAAATCATGTTATGTTTATCTTGTTCTAAAATAAGAAATCCATATGAAATATATATTCATTTTAATATTTAATGAACCTTTAGAAATTTTAGGACTTGCACTTGTAAAGATTTCCATAGCATAATTATTCTCGACCATAAGGATAACTTATGAGCTATTAAAACCTAATGAAGAGAACAAGAATTGGAGTCTAGGATTCACCTAGTTTCTCTAAGAATTAGAAGAAGATGGTGGTGCTAGAAGAAGATGATTAAAGAGATATCAATGCATCTTTCCCTCCCTTCCCTTGACTTTGTCGTGTGCCCTAGGAGCTACTCTTCATCATTAATCAGTTTTAATCAATCGCCTTCCTCTTGCTCAAACGCCTGCTCGCTTTCCCTTCTCTTGGTCACTCCCACTTGCTCTCTCTCTCTCTCTCTCTTTCTCTGACACACACATCTCACTTGTCTCCAATCACTAGATGGCTTCGCTCATCCTAAGTTCCTCGGGGCCTGAAGGTCCCCATTTGGGATTTAAATGTGTGAGGTTGTGGGGGAAAAAAACTAGGTTTGATGTTCGGCCGATTTGGTTGGTGAAGAGGGGGTTCATTTCATGTTATTACATTCTTTTCACCTAAAAGATTTTCATCATTCAAAATTGAAATTATTCATAAATAAATGACAAACAATAGATCTTACACACATGCCTGTGATCTAAAGCATATATTTCATTTCAACATGGGCACAAAGGTTCCAGTATAATTTATACATTACACAAGTCATTCAAGTGCAAGAAATTATAAAATCATCAAGAAGAGCAATCAAAGAGAATGAGGTATTAGATCCATTACTCATCAATCTAAAAAAACTCGTTGGGAGCACAAGGTGAATTATCACCTAACGAGCATGATGTGAGGCTTAAGATAAATCTCACTTTGCAAAAACATTGAACAAACAGATAGAGAAGTGAGGTTCTACAGAGTCCTCACATACAAAAATAGACAATCACATATGGCAACTATAAAAAAGAACTCCCTCATTTAACAAGAAATCTAACAAATACAAAAGTCACTAGATGGAAAATACTATCACCTAGCAAACAAATTTCAAACTTAATATTAAGAAATGCAAATGTCCTCCCCACCAACTCTTACACAAACAATTCATTATAATGTAGAGACAATATAAGGTTGCACATTGTCGGCCACACTAATACAAAGTTAAGCAAGCTTATCAAGAAAAATCTACTTCAACAAATAATCAGTTACAATCATCGCAGACAAGCAGTTAGCTTAAATTAACAGCTCACATTAACTTGGAGAGTTAAAACATAATTTAGTATGCACATGCTCACTTCATATCAAATGAAATCGATTAAGATAATTTTGAGCAATATATGACAAACTCTTAGAAAGTACGACTAAGAAAATCCTATCACACTAATTCTTAACATTCCTATGCTCAGTGACATCATAGGACAAAGATGAAGGATAGTTTAACACTAAACTAACTTGTGATAGTTTTGGATACATAAATAATTACAAACATCACACCATGTAAAGTAATCATATGAGAATATCCAAATATATCATATGCTTTCCACGTTAAATAAAGTCAATTAATGAAACAAAAACTCACACTTTCTTAAATAAAGTCATTAGTATCAAACAATATAGCAAAGTAGAGAAAAAATGCACATATTGCTGCGTAATTTTAGACCTAATTGAACAACTCTTACAATATATATATATATATATATATATATATATATATATATATATATATATATATATATATATATATAATGTGATACCATAAGTATACCAAGAAAACAATCAGCCTTTACAACATAGCAATAGTGCTCAATATTTAATTAAAACTAATGACATAATAAGTGAGCATTTACATGACATCACAATATAGGATATCTCCATAATGATGTCTAATCTAGCAATATTAAAATTTCTTTTATGATATAAAATTAATATGATACTATATGTCCATTCGTTATTCAACATGTTCTAAATAAGTGAGCATTTACATGGCATCACAATATAGGATATCTCCATAATGATGTCTAATCTAGCAATATTAAAATTTCTTTTATGATATAAAATTAATATGATACTATATGTTCATTCGTTATTCAACATGTTCTAGCTATACCTAGAATCTTCTTGCTGGAAAAGTGCACAAATCTAAAGCTTGGCCATAACGAAACCAATAGGAGTATATACATATCACTTAATAAATAAAGTTGTGCTTATAACGCAATACCATCATATACATTATTGCATACACAGATCATTTTAATTTGTGCTTCAAATAGATTATTAGATTGTTAATTTCAATAGTTACTCTTGTTTTAGATGAACTAGTTTGTAACTATGTACGATATTTATATGCTTATAAACAGTGTAATTCTATTATTAGTTTAACTCATAAATGCATGCAAAGGCAAACAAACTACATAAATGAAACCTCCTTAGGATAAGTATATCCCTTGCCAATTAGTTTGAGACTATGATCTTAACTCATGTAAACACCAAATTACACACTTGTATAATCAGTGCTTGTAAAAACAAAATCTAATCTATTTAATGCCGTAATAATAATCTATATATTTACTTCAAATAATTAATTTCAATCCTCTGCCTAATGATCATTAAATCCTCTAAATAATACTCAAGGCAATCTTACCGAAATGAAAAAGTAAATCTGTTGAAGACATGGTTTTTGGGTTTGATAGAATGCTAAAAGATGCACGGACAAATTTTGAAAAATCCAACACTAAATGCAGTCTGTTGATATACACAAGCAACATAAGTTTTTTACTGAAGTTCATCTTGTAATGGTTCACCTCCAAAGGCGACCATTTCCTACCTTGCACTTTAAATTACAGCCACATAAGCTTGAGCCTTTCTCAATTGAGAAATAAGGTAAATGACAAGGCATACATATCGGCCTCTCACCGCACCTGCACATATCACAAGCCTTCAACTTCTCTTACTTTTTTTTATTCATGTCACCTGCTTGTTCACTCCACTGTCCAACTTATTCAACTTGAGTTGAGTTCTTCTGAAGCAAGAATTGATGCAGGACATCACGCCGCCGCCACCTATATTCGGTTATGCCTATTTCTATTTTACACTATATTTTATTTTACATATCATTTTTCTATTTTAGAAAATATCTGTTTTTAATACAATGCCAGCACGTTGTGTAACAGGCAATGCCTGCTTTTATATTTGTACCCTTTGAAGTTTTAGAAAGTTAGAAATTAAATAATAGGACTTTTTCACCTAGAGCAACTCCACAAATACCTTATTGTTTCTCTTTTCTTTCCTCCCTGCTACACCATTCCATTACTTGATGGTTAACATAATTCTTTGTACTTTTTAAACTGATTTGCATTTTATAATTGATGGGTGAATTGATTTTATGGGAACAATTGAAAGTTCGTTAGGGATATTAAGCCCTTATGAACTAGCCCAAGCTAACCGAGGGGGAGGGGGGGGGGGGGGGGATGAATTGATATTTAAAAAAAATATTTCAATCAAAAACAAGATCTCAACCAAACCAAAATTCACCACAAAGAAATTTAACGTGCGGAAATTAAATGCGAAAAAAGTAGTAGAAAAGAACACAAAAATTTATAGTAGTTCGGTCAACTCGACCTACGTCCACTTCCCGGAGGCGCCCTCCGAGTATTGCACTAAACTCAGTGACTCTCCTTTTGCTTCCACATCAAGGCAGAGAAGCCTGTACAAAATCTCCTTTCCACCGACACCGGTAAGGCAAAGAACCAAACTCCTTTTGCTTCCTCCTGAAACAGACAGAGAACCTTGATCGATTGCTGAAGTGGACCTCTCTCGAACCTCCAAGAACAAGTGACAATGATCGGAGAAGACGACTTGGATCCTTGCTTGGAGCAACCTTTGTGAAACCCCTCACAAAATCCCCCTCACAAGATCCTCTCTCTCTCTCTCTCCCTTTCTCTCCCTCTCCTCTAGGCTCTCTCAAGTCAAGACAACAGTAAAAGATGATTTCTTGGGTAGAACAAGAGATCTTAAATAGAAGAGTTTCAGAATAGCTCTTAATTTATACAAATCGACTTTATCGTCCTGGATGATCAGTGTAAATTTCACTTAATCAGCCCGGGCGGTTTGGGACGATCAGAAGATTTTTGTTCCTATCGTCCAGGCCGATATGATATCGTCCTGTATGATCAGTACAAATCCTTGAATATCGTCCAGACAATCGCACTGAATGGATGTCTGCACGATGAAAAAATAGCTTAATCGTCCTGGACGATTAGTTCAAATCCGTGAAAATCGTCCAAACCATCGCCCTGAAGGTAGGTGGCCAATGTAGATCGTCCAGGAACAACTAAGATTTTTTGAACTGATTGTCCAGGACGATTTGATCGAGCAATCAAAACCTTAATTGCTTTTCTTAATAACCAGATTAATTTAGGCATATTTATGTTTCATCGTCCATCGTCCTAGACGATGTCCAAAAATAAATAATACCTAAACAAATCTAGCAGCTGATTCTTTCTGATTTGAGTATATCGGCTCGGCCGATACAAATATTGTCCAGGACGATGTGCTTAATGACGGCTGCCTTAACCAGGATGCTCTAATTAGGGTTTCTATTTTTAATAGATCGTCCAAGATGATTTGTGGATCGTCCCGGACGATGTGGCCAAAAATAGAGAACTCTAAAAACAGACAGAAATTGTCCCCCAAGTGTGTGTGTGCAAGGTTACTTAGCATCAGGAACCACATCGTTTACAATAGATTCAAGAAAGAGAAAAAGTTTACAAACTGACTCAGACCTAGTCTACCAAATTTTGAGCTGATTCAAATTGCAGTTTGATCTTGTGGACCTAAAATGTTAGTAGGCAAGACAGTCGTAGAGAAACATAAGTGTTTGCTATCATCAAAATTATACTCCCTGAAAGCAAATTTGCAACAACAATCCCGTGCATAATTATCTTTTGTGAAGCTAATAGAAATTGGGGATATAAATGTGGGTGATATTTTGGCTATTATGTATGATCTCAGTATGCTTTTCTTAACCTGAATGATCCTTACAAGATCTTAATTTTAGGAAGCTCGTGATATGTCATGGCTTATGGGTAATTTATTGTGATATAGAGAATGATCAAAATATTCCCTCGACTCTTTATAAATGATCAAAATGGCCCACAACTATATTAAAATATTATTTTGGTCCCTCAACTCTATAAAGATGAACAAAAAAAGTCCTATCATAGGACTATTTTGGTTCCTTTTTAAGTACTTGATGGACCAAAATGGTCTTTTAATATGTTAGGGGCCATTTTGGTCCTTAATAAAGAGTTAAGGGACAATTTTAATCATTTTCCCTATTGTGATAATATAAACTTGAAGAAATTGGAGAAATTGTACTAGTTATTGAGGTTTAATCAAGACTCTGCTTAGCTCCTCAGTAAGTTTGAAACATAGGAAGCCTTGCCTCGTCTTTGAGTTGAAAATAATGAGATGGAGATTAGTGCAAAATGTCTGTGCTAGAGGACATGCACGAGTAGCATCTAGGGAGGATCAAGGTTGTATTGGCATTTTTATACGAAGATCTAACTAGGACAATGTGAACAATGTGAAGATGCTAGGTAGGAAAAGTGGTAGACAAAAAATAACAATGTGAGGGAACTTTTAGAAGATTAAAACTGAACTAGAAATAAGTCTAATATGACCCTTAGGGGAAAGAAATGGTTAAGAATTCATTTAGCTTACCCCATTTTGTATGAATAGGACTTCTATGCTGCTGATGATGGGAGATACATCGAAGTTCATTGTTTTGAAGGTGTGTTTCATTAATAGTCTGCAGCATGAATACATATCACATGCCACTAATTTTTTAATATGAAATTCCTGATTTAACATTGATTAGCGCACTGTTTTCTACACAAACCGTCCTGAAATTGAATGATCAAACAAGACACTAGAAACAAAGGAAAGAATTAAATTTTTATTTCACATATTAAGTTTTTTTTTCCTGCAGGAAATACGGGAATTGCAAGAACTTCAGCGAATTTCATATGCCTTCATTCATGTTATGGTGACTCATGATCTCTCTTCAGTTTTGCTTGCTCCAAATAGTCGGGGTTATTTGGACGCTATAATGCAGTTACTGTTGTTAACCTCATGCAATCATAAAGACCTTCTTGTGAGGAAGGTATGATTACTGTCATTTTTTGCAGAATAATTATCTTTTAGAAGACAAAGACAAGGATGAAGTAATATGATGTTCAACACTATTTTCCAGATGTGTGTACAGATTTTTGTCAAACTTATTAAAGACTGGTGCTCTAATGATGCTGTTGAAGAGAAGGTAACTTTCCCTTATTTTGATTTGATGGAATACATTAAGTTGTTCATACACACACAGAGCTTCATTGTTATGCCTTAATGTCTAGAAGTTTTTCATGCATGCAAGCATATTTATTTTGAAGTGTTTGGATGTACTTGGGCATACTTGGGTGTCTGCCCACATAAGTGCATGTGCATGCATGAAAATGTACTGAATTTTGGAAAATAAACTTTTCAGGTTCCTGGTTTTAGAGGCTTCATTATTAATAAATTTGCACCTAGCTGCTGCTTGTACAGTGTCTTGGACAAGTCATTCGACTTTCGTGATGCTAATACGGTAGGAACATCTGAATGTTACCCTTGTACAATTTTTTTTTTCTTGGTTAGGGCAATGCATAGTATGTTGTTTCTGTGTAATCATTTTCCCGATCTTCAGGCTTTCTTTTAATAATATCATAAGTAGATTTATTTGCATGAAGTAAATTACTCTACGAGATTAAATTTAAATATTTTTGTGCAAACCATGTATCAGTTTTTCCTGTTTTGCTGAATTATCTTATGTTCTACGTAAAGGATTATACTGGATATGCTTTAATGCAAAAAAAAAAAAAAAAATACTGGATATGCTTTAATGTTTTGTATCCTCTGGTTTATAGGAATCTGCTTAGGGCTTATGAATTAACTTAATAATACAAATTTGTTGTAAATGTGATGTGATGCAAAATGCGATACACAAGAATTGCAATTAAGATATTAATAGAAGCGATGAATTTTCCTTTGCTACCAAAACTCTTTGTTTGCTCAAGTTAAAGTTTAAGAATATGGCGTTGAGAGATTAAGCAATAGCAATAGATTACATGTAGAGATTACAAGAACTTGCAAAATAATAACCAAAGATTTGGGTAATGCAGATAGCTAATTATAACGAAGCCTCAAATTTAAAATCTAGATCATTCACCTTGAAGTCCTTCACTCGATCTTGAAAGTGGTGGCTAGCGGAAGAGGATCGTAAGCAGGCTCAGCGATGCCACTAGGAGACAGGTGATACCGAGAGGACTCGTCGCCGGGTAGAAGCCGGAATTGGAGGAGCGGGTGGGTGGCCGTTGATGGTCCACTCGTAGTCTGGGCTTTGTCTATCGATGACGTGCACGAGAGCGGGGAGGATCCGATCCAAGTAAGTTCCAACGGTGTCGTCGTCGGGGTCAAATCCTGCGTCGAAGAATGAAGATCGTAGGATGTTGAGATTACCGTGGGCGTCGAACACAAGTCCCCATTCAAATTCGGGGTCCGCCATGCATTCTTGCCTAGGGTTGAAGGAGTACCCGAGAGGGAAAGGAGGTGGCCGATCTTGGGGTGGCGGAGGGAGAAGGAAAAGAGATGTTATTTAGTGGGAGGGAAGAAAGCTGAAATCTGATTTCAGATTTTATTTAGAGGAGAGGGAAGGAATTGATTTCCAATTTCAGATTTGAAATTTGAAAAAAAAAATCTAAAAAAAAAAACTGAAATCACGTTAATGAGGGGAAGGTATTTAGGAGGCATTTAAGAGGTGGTGATGTGGCAAATAGGAAGAGAAACAATAGGGATAATATGACCGGCCATAAGGAGAGAGGGAGGCTCGGAATTTAGCTGGGTGGGGCCCAAGGGATTAACTCAATTAAAAGCAATCTGATTTGTTTAAATTCATATTGATTTTAATTAAGGAAAGTTTCAGGTTTAGGGGATTAATAGAGGGAAAAAGGCTTGAAATTCAAACGTGAATTAAATCCCACTGAATGGTTTCCTAAATAGATAGAAGCTATCTTAGGAAAGTCAATTATGTCAGGAAATTTGAAATTCGCAGAGGATGGGGGGGGGGGGGGGGGGGAGGGCCTGCGGCAAAGCTGGGAAATTGGGAGTGCCAGCAATAGGGCTGTCGGCCTGGACGGGATTCCAGCTGGTGGTGGAGCCAGGTGGGGAATGGAGGGAAGGGGGACGTCGGGCTGGCAGCTGGTTCAGCTGGCGGTAGGCTGGTAGGGGGGATCGGGTAGGGATTGGATGGTGAAAATCTGAGGGGGAGGTTGCTGGGGAATGGGCGGCGGGTCTTGGGGGAAAAAAAAGAAAAAACCTGAGGGAGGTGGAGGTAGGAGAACCGTGGAGGGAGGAGGGTCTTTCACTAGGAGAATAAAAGAACTCTTCTCTCAAGAACTCACTAAGATATCACAACGAAAATTTCATTCATCAAAAACTAAACTTTTACAATACATGATGCCTCATATAAGGAGGTCCAAAATAATAAAACTGAAAAGACAGAAACGCCCTCTGGGCTACATAAGCGAAACAATGCCCTCAGGGGCAAACTAGGAAAACTAAAGAAAGTACACATTGACATAAGCTGTAAATAAATCAGAAATAGAGACTCTGGATCATAGTCGTCGATCTGCGCCGCCGGCGATGGTACATGTGTCGAAATCTGATGTCCCCATCAAAATGCTAAAACGGATCTTATTGAAATTGTAGCAACTTCTATTTGATTGTTGCTTTTATAAGAACCCAAGTGGTTTTAATTGAACCATCATAATTGCAGCGTCTAGAAAGAAAAAATATTTGCCTTAGATCATGAATCTTGAAATACATTCATACTAATAGTTTCAGAAAATATGCTGATTATTATTATATGTTCGTGTAGAATTAACATAATGCTTAAAATATCAAGTGATTTAGCACTTTATAATGAATGGCAGTAGTTTTGATTGTATTCTAGTTAATTATATATATGCATCGTTACAAATAACAAGTAAATTCGTTTCTTTTAATTGTTTACATTTGTTTCTGGAGTTATCATGCTTGTAGTTATGATATAGGACTAGCATGTAAAGACTTGCATTATGAAATTAAACACAAGTTGAATTTAAAATCAGCAAGCTGTTAATCATGGGGATGCATAAAACAAGCTTCTAAACAAGTAAGAAAGACAATCCACAAATAACAATTAACCACAACCAAAGTTCTAAGATTTAAGAAGGATAAATCAAATCAATAACTTAGCTAACATGGGTTGGAAAAAAAGATCCATCATTTAACATAGATTAGTCACTACAAAAATCATGCATTCAATGATTTAAGAACCTAGCAGATTTAAATTAACATGAAAATAGTGATGCCGCAGAGAATTGGGCTTCAAAGATATCCACTTAAATGTATGAAGTAAGAGTGGAAAGACTTAGGTATTTGCTTCATAGGGAAGCTTCTGATAGGAAACACTTGGATTTCCCAGTGTTTCTCACCAAAACCAAAGTAGATCCAAGCAAATATTGCTGTCCACAGCAGAAAAACAGCAAAACTCCAGAAAAATTGGGAGAAAGAAGTAGGGAGAATCGTAGAGAAACGATGCAAACGCTTTTATTTCAATAAAGGATGAAAAGCACTCGCAAGATACAACTTTCCTTCAATTCGAGAGGAAGGAAAAACTCTCCAACGATCTCCGGCAACGCCAAGAGCCCAAGAACAACAAACCCTAGATCTCCAACTAATTCAAATTCAACATCCCCCTCATTCACACCCAAAACTCCTAATTAAAGACAAAGGACAATTACAAACTTCCTAAAACAGCCCTCAACATTCAAAATTTCCCTCCAAACGCTCCCCAAACCCACGCGGCTCACCTCCCGTTTCCGCTCAGAATCGCGCTCCCCCCCGTTTTTTTTCCGCCTGTAGAAATAGTGGACCGGTCCAGCCCGGACCGGTCCAGGCTGGACCGGTCCAGCCGGCCCCTCCTGGGCCGGCGTAACATTACCGCCCTCCCAAAGAATCACATTGTCCTCAAGGTGGAAAGCAGGAAACTGCTCGGTAATCCTCTCCTGTGGCTCCCAAGTAGCCTCATAGTCTGGAAGGCCGCTCCACCTGATCTTCACCTCCTTTTCCCCCTTCTCGTTGATGCGCATTCCTTCTACCGCTAGAGGCTCCAATGTCACTTCCATGTCCTCCCTCAATGTGCTGGGCAGCTCCGGGCTCACTGCATGCTCCCCCACCACTCTCCTTAACTGTGAGACATGAAAAACGGGGTGTATTCTGGCTGTTGGAGGAAGCCTTAATCTATAGGCCACCTCTCCAATTCTCTCCTCCACTTCTTTTTTTTTTTTGAAAGAAGCAATAAATGCATTAACTCTCCTCCACTTCAAAAGGGCCAAAATACCTTGCTGCAAGCTTCTCATTTCTCCTTTGGGACACTGTCCTCTGTCGGTATGGTCGGAGCTTCAAGTAGAACTTGTCCCCAACTGCAAACTGTATATCTCTCCTTTTGCCGTCCGCCTGCTTCTTCATAAGTTGCTGGGCTCTAAGTAAATGCCTCTTGAGCTCTTCCAACACCTGATCTCTTTCCTTCAAATGTTGATCCACTGCAGATACTGGGGTACTACTATGGTTGTAGTGTACCAAATGTGGGGGGTCCCTCCCATATAACACCTTAAACGGTGTCATCTTGGTAGCCGAGTGAAAGGAGGTATTGTACCAGTATTCTGCCCACGCTAGCTATTTGGCCCACTGCTTTGGTGTTTCAGACACAAAACACCTCAAGTATGTCTCCAAACTCCTATTCACCACCTCCGTCTGTCCGTCAGTCTGTGGATGGTAGGCTGTGCTCCTCTTTAATACTGTTCCCTGCATCCTAAATAGTTCCCTCCAGAAATGGCTCAGGAACACCTTGTCCCTGTCAGAAACAATGGACTCTGGTACCCCATGCAGGCGGACTATCTCCCTCACAAATGCCGCTGCCACAGACACCGCTGTGTACGGGTGTCTCAAGGGAATCAAATGAGCATATTTGCTCAGCCTGTCGACCACTACAAGTATAACTGTGTAGCCTTCTGATTTTGGGAGCCCATCAATGAAATCCATAGTAATCTCCTCCCAAACCTTCTCTGGTAGGGCCAGAGGCTGTAGTAATCCCCCTGGTGCCATCGTCAGGTACTTGCTTCGCTGGCAGATATCACACCTTGCCACCATCTCCTCTACATCTTTCCTCATCCCCTTCCAGTACAATTCAGCAGCTAACCGGCTATAAGTTTTGTACACCCCTGAATGCCCTCCTATGGCACTCCCACAAAATTCTTGTAGCAGCTGGGGAATGTGGATGGAAGACCTTGGAATCACACTCCTTCCATGATAGTACAGTCTTTCTCCCACAACTGAGTAGCCTGGGTGGCTTTTCTCATCTGATAACACCTCTTTTTTGATTTTCCTTAGCTCCTCATTCTGAATGCTCTCCTCTTTGATGGCTCCCCAATCTATCAGTACTGGTACTGATACAGCAATTCCCTGGAGCTCCCCCATACAGCGTGATAAGGCATCCGCTGCCTTATTCTCTAGTCCCGGCCGATAGTGGATCTCGAAATCATATCCCAGCAGCTTGGACAACCACCTCTGATGCTCCTCTGTGACCATCCTCTGCTCTAACAAGTACTTCAGGCTCCTCTGATCAGTCCTGACAATAAAGTGTCTGCCCAATAAGTAAGGTCTCCACTTCTGGATGGCCAGTACAATAGCCATCAGCTCTCTCTCGTAGACAGACTTCAGCCTAGCCCGGGACGACAGTACTTGACTAAAGTAAGCTATGGGTCTGTGGTTCTGCATCAACACTGCTCCCAATCCATAGCCTGAAGCATCTGTCTCCACCACAAACACCTGGTTGAAGTCTGGCAGTGCAAGCACTGGCACTGTCGTCATGGCCTTCTTCAGCTTCTCAAAAGCCTCTGAAGCTGCTTCTCCCCATAAGAAATTGTCCTTCTTCAACTGCTCTGTTAGTGGTCACGCTATGGTACTGTATCCCCTCACGAACCTCCTGTAGTAGCCTGTCAATCCCAAGAATCCTCTGAGCCCCTTCAAGGTCTTGGGTTGAGGCCATGCCAGCATTGCCTCTATCTTGGACTGATCTGCAGCAACTCCCTCTTGGGATATCACATGCCCCAGGTACTCCACCCGTGCCTGAGCGAAGTCACACTTCTTGAAGTTGGCCTTCTGCTGATGCTTTCTCAGCACAGCCAACACCACTCTCAGGTGCTCTAGGTGTTCCTCCTCAGTCCTGCTATAGATTAGAATGTCATCAAAAAATACCAACACAAACCTGCGGAGGTGTGGCTTGAAGATCTGGTTCATCAAGGCCTGAAATGTGGCAGGTGCGTTGATGAGGCCAAAAGGCATCACCAGAAACTCGTAGTGGCCCTCATGAGTCCTGAAGGCCGTTTGCTGCACATCTTCCTTCCTCATCCTGATCTGGTGATAGTCTGACTTCATATCGACCTTGGTGAACAAGGCTGCTCCATGTAGCTCATCCATCAACTCGTCAATCACAAGGATAGGAAACTTATCAGGCACAATCTCCTTGTTTAGAGCTCTGTAGTCTACACATAACCTCCAACTCCCATCCTTCTTTTTCATAAGCAGAACTGGACTAGAGAAAGGGCTCACACTGGGCTGAATGATCCCTCCTAGCATTTCTCCCACCAGCTTCTCAATCTCATCTTTCTGCATCTGAGGGTATCTGTAAGGCCTCACACTGATAGGAGATACTCCCTCTTTCAGGATAATCAGGTGCTCCTGCTCTCTATCAGGTGGTAGTCCCACTGGAGGTTGGAACACATCCTCAAATTCCTGCAGAAGAGGCTGAACCAACGTGGGAATGAGCTTTTCCTCCCCCTCCTCCTGCTCCTCTAGGCTCTGCAGCTCCACAAGGAATCCTCCTCCTTCCTCATGGATGATTTTCGCCATTGATCTGAGTGACACTCCAGCTCTGGACAATCCTGGTTCCCCTTTTAGCTTTACCCTCTTCCCCTCTACAATCAGCTCCATCACCATGGTCCCCCAGTTCACATTGGTTTCACCCAAGGTCTGCAGCCACTTCATGCCCAGAATGACATCTGTGCTACCCAACTTCAGGGGTAGGAAATCCTCTACCACCCTGATCTCCTGTAGCCTCATCTCCACCCCTTTGCAAATCCCCGTGCTGGACTCAATCTTTCTTGTCCCCATCATCACCCCATAACTGTCTGTCTCAGTAGGCTCCATCCCTAGCTCTTCCGCCACCTGGGTGGATATGAAGTTGTGGGTTGCCCCACTGTCAATCAGGACCACTACCTCCCTCCCAAGGATCTTCCCCTTCACCTTCATCGTATGGCTAGGAGTAAATCCCAACACAGAATTGAGGGATACCTTGGCTACCTCCAACTGGGGATCAATCTGCTCCTCATCAGAATCATCACACTCTTCAGGCGCCTCGTCTATATAGACGGTGAGAGCCCGAAGGGCGCGATCCTTGCATCTGTGCCCTGGAACAAACTTCTCCTCACATCTGAAACAAAGGCTCTTGGCCCTCTTCTCTTGCATCTCTTCCTCAGTCAGTTTCTTGAAGCTTCCAGCAGATCTGGTCACCCCGCTCTTCTCCTTTCCACTCTCCTTAGGGACGCTGGGGCTTGGCCCTTTTGGAGCCAAGTAAGTGGTAGTTGTCCTGGTGGGACCTGCTGAGTGGTTGTTTCTCCAATTTCGGGCGTTGGTCTTCTGATTCTCCACCAACTGAGCCAATTCCATCGCCTCCCTCAGGTCTCTTGGTCTCATGACCTTCACAACATCTCTAATTTCTGGTTTGAGGCCCTTCATAAAATTTCCCCCCAAAGTACTGTTTGAAAGGCCCTAAATGTCTCCCACTAAACTCTCAAATTTCTTCTTGTATTCCTCCACTGTTCCCTCTTGAGTGAGGGCGTAGAACTGTTCTGATATCTCCCATGGGCTGCTCCCCCTGAATCTCTCCCTGATAGCCTCCTTGAAGTCCCTCCAGGACCTCACCAGTTCCCACTTATCCATGTACTTGAACCAGGCAAATGCCGCCCCTTCCAAGCACATACTAGCAGCCATCAATCTCTCCTCCTCCATCAGGCCGTTCACTGCAAAATACCTCTCCACCTTGTGGATCCACTCGTCCACATTTCCCTCCTCGAAAACTGGCATTTTTAGCTTCCTGGCCCTCGTGTCCACCCTGTATGCCCTATTCCCCCCATGGCCTCCTCTATCCCAAGCTATGGGGTCTTCCCACGTTCCTTTTTCTCCATATCGGGGCTCATCCTCCCTCCTTGGCCGCCGGTAGCCATCTTCCCCTCGTGCCCCGCCATGGTGGTTATAGATCCCCCACGGCCGGTCCAATGGGTCGGGCCTCTGACGTCGCCCATCATCTTCTCTTCCTTCCCGGAAGTCTCTCCTTCTGTCATGTTCCTCTCGCCTAATGGACTCCCGAGGTGGCATCCTCCCGTTGCTGTCAAGTCGCTTTACCTCCTCTTCCTCTTATGGATTCACCTTTTCCTTACCCCTGCTCCCACTACCTTCTCCTCTTTCCTTCGCTGGCACCGCCCGTGCTTGCCCCTCCAACAACTTCTTCATCATCTCCTCCAAGGCCATGAATTTCCCTTCCACCTTCTCGCTAAATGTGGTCATCTTCTCCTCCAGATCCGCCTTAAGTTGACCCATCTCGGTCTCCAAGACTTCTACCCGCTTAGATGCCATGGGAACTCACGAGATGCCTCCGGATCCTCAAAGAAAAACTTCTGGACAGCAAAAATCTCCCTCCAAACAGTCAAAATCTGCTGTTTTACTCAACTGCTGCTCTCAAAAACCCTAAAAGCTGCTGTTTTCAAGGGAAAACAGCCTCCGACAACCCAAATTGTGCAAAAATCTGCAGCGAAACAGTGGAAAAACAGCCCTCCACCGTCCGGATCTCGCTCTGATACCAATTTGATAGGAAACACTTGGATGTTTCTCACCAAAACCAAAGTAGATCCAAGCAAATATTGCTGTCCACAGCAGAAAAACAACAAAACTCCAGAAAAACTGAGAGAAAGAAGTAGGGAGAATCGTAGAGAAACGATGCAAACGCTTTTATTTCAATAAAGGATGAAAAACACTTGCAAAATACAACTTTCCTTCAATTCGAGAGGAAGGAAAAACTCTCCAACGATCTCCGGCAACACCAAGAGCCTAAGAACAACAAACCCTAGATCTCCAACTAATTCAAATTCAACATCCCCCTCATTCACACCCAAAACTCCTAATTAAAGACAAAGGACAATTACAAACTTCCTAAAACAGCCCTCAACATTCAAAATTTCCCTCCAAACGCTCCCCAAACCCATGCGGCTCACCTCCCGTTTCCGCTTAGAATCGCGCTCCCCCCCCATTTTTTTCCGCCTGTAGAAACAGTTGACCGGTCCGGGCTGGACCGGTCCGGGCTGGACCGGTCCGGGCTGGACCGGTCCAGCCGGCCCCTCCTAGGCCGGCGTAACAGCTTCCTTCAAATGTGGTGTGGTCTTGGCCGGTTGATCTTCAAAGGGTTGCCCTGTAGTGCCTTCCTTGTGTCTTGCTTAACAGTGGAGAAAAAGAGATGCTTGCCGAAATCTGAAAGGAGGGATGTCACGGTTTTTTCTATTTGGGGGAGATTAGGAATGGTGTGAGGTTAATCAGAGTGGTGGGGCTTAGGGGAATGGGAGAGAGTGTGATTGGAAAATGGAAAAGTAGTTTTGGGAAAGGGAAAAGTGAACTTTGCAATTAATTGGCCAACTTCCCATTAATTAACATGAAGAGTTTCAAGAGTGGGCCAACCATGGGGAAAGGGAAGTGGTTGTGACTTTTCCAATTCCCAACTAATTTTAAAAATGAAAATAAGGAGAGGCAATTAATAGGTTAACTTCCCATTAATTAACATGAAAGTTTCAAGAGTGGGCCAACCATATGGAAAGGGAAGGGGTTGTGGATTTTCCAATTCCCGTCTAATTTTGAAAATGAAAATAAGGAGAGGCAATTAATGGGTCAATTTTCCATTAATTAACATGAAGAGTTCCAAGAGACAAGTGGGGTCCAATTAGAATCCCAAAGATTAAAATTTCAGATTTGGGAAATTTTGGATTGGGAACTTGGATGGGGAGGTGGTGGGCTTGTCGTGGGCGGTGCAAGGGGAAGGAGTGGCTGGCCGAGAAAAGGGAGGGGAAGAGTGGTTGACCGGCAGTTAGGGAGGAAGGAGGGAAAGGGGAAGATATACAAGGGGAAAACCAAGAGCTCATCTTAATGGGTTGTTGGGTACTTCATTTGCCTTATGCTAAGGCTTCACCACTCCATCACACTCACTCTCACACAAAAGAAGAGGGATGAAATCAAAATTCATTAAAAAATAATCATCATCACCTTACAAGGGCGGGAGAGAACCATATATATAGGCTCCACCACATGGCAAGACAAAAAAGACACAAATGCCCTTGGGCTTACAACATAACATTAAGGAAAAGTTCACAAACTAAATTAAATCGCATACAACACACACAACAACTAATAATATTATGACTCAATCATGGCCGTCAATCTACGACCCATTTTATGATAAACCATCCATGCATTGATGTGCCCATCATTCTCTCGGGGTGGGAGAGATCTCAACCCTGTCGAGGTGTCATGTGAACTCTCGTACAACTCCAACATATCTTGATCAATTTTCTGCAGCTCCTCACGATCTAGCCAAGTATTCTCAGTCTCGGGCTTACCTCTCCACTTAAGTAGATATCTTCTTTGTCCGCCTTCCTTTGTAGAAGTGATTTCATCACTTAAGTTCATGTCAACCTTATCCGCATTGGGTGATTTGGGTATGGGAAGTGGAGGTAGGCTAGGGTGCTTATAAGGTGGGATCACATAAGGCTCATAATGTAGTGGATTGGGTGGGTTAAAATCTGGTTTCTCGTAGGCTCTCCACTTTATCACCTTGAAGGTCCAACACTTTTGATATGCAGTTTCTTTACAATTCCTTTTGGGAACCGCTCCGAACGTATCTGAACCATCACAGAATCACCCACCTCAAATGTTTTAAATCTTTTTTTTTAAGATCTGCATGAAATTTGTAGCTTGCATTATTTTCTTCAATTCGAGTTTTAATTTCTTTATGTAAATCATGCAAATATGATGCAAATGTGGATGCATACTCATGTACTCTATACATAGGACACATAGGGATAAGATCTGATGGTTGTCTAGGCTTGTATCCATAAACAATCTCAGCGGGACTTAGGGGTGTGAGCCGAGCTTATCAAGCTCACGAGTCGAGCTCGAGCTTATTTCATAAACGAGCTTGAGTTCGAGCTTGATGAGGCTTGGCTCGTGAGCTCGCAAGCCGACTCGAATAAATTTTTTAAATTTTTAAAATTAAGTAATTATTAAATCTAAAATAAAATGACTGTATTCAGTTTAAAAAAAAAAAGATGCATAAAACATTTCCCCAAAACAAAGGCATTAAATAATTTAATATATTCCCAAGGTGTTGGCTGCCTCAAGAAATCTTTCTTTTATCTGTAGGAAAAAGCAAGAGATCTTTCTTTTATTTATAAGAAAAAACAAGCAATGGATAGCTAAGAGTTGTGCGGATGAGCACCCCAAGGTTTTGGCTGGCTCGCTTGTCGAGAAACTAGGCAGGAAATGATGAAATCTAGTGGGCGGGAAATCAAAATTGAGCGGCTAGACGAGCTCGTTTATGTAACCTGAGTTGAGTTCCATCTCGTCTTTTGAGATCGACTCGAGCACAAGCTCGAGTTCGAGCTCGGTTTTTGACTCGCGAGTCGAGCTCGAACACCTCTTGACTCGAGCTATTGTAGGCAAATTCATCAATAGGAAGTTTGGAATCTCAATCCCTAACATGCTCACCAACTAGGATCCTCAAAATATTTTTTAAACTTCTATTGACCACTTCAGTTTGGTCATCAATTTGGGGTGAAAAGCTGTGGAGAATTGAAGTTTTGTATCCATTTTCAGTCATAAGGTTTTCCATAAATAATTTGTGAATTTGACATATCTATCAGACACGATGGTTTTGGGCAACCCATATAGTCTAACCACTTTATTAAAATAAAGATTGGCAACATCTGAGGCATCAGAAGTCCTAGAACAGGTTAAAAAGTGAGCCATCTTGGAGAATCTGTCTACTACGACATAAATGACATCTTTCTTAGATTTAGGTTCATCCTTAGACTTTGGTTGACTAGGCAAGAGCTTGATCTTCTTGCCACCATGTTCAAACACATAGATGTTTAAATGACCATAAATGTGGACATCGTTATCAAAAAGCCAGGGGCGGCCCAAGATAACCTGACCCATATCCATAACAAGGATATCACACTAAATATTTTCCTTATAATCTGAAAAAGGAGATGGGTATGAGGTTTCGTTCTTTTACCTCTAATATAGTGGAGTTGACCCAAGCTACCTTATATGGATTGGGGTGGGGAATAACATACAATACAAGGTGGGTCACCAAGATGGAGGAGAAAACATTGATGCAACTGCCGCTGTCGATGATGGCTATGCAATTTTTATCTTTCAATTTGGTGTAGGTGTGAAAATTGAAAGTCCTATGCTAGTCATCAACAGATCGGGTTCTGACAGTGCACATCTCACGACACATAGGGGAGAGGGGTCCCATTTCTTGATGCAATTGATGACATCAATATCATTCTCATCCTCATTAAAGAAGTCACCATCAACATCTACCTGGTGAATGAGTTCAACTTTAGGCTCAGGGTCATCTTCAGGGCAAATTATTGCATCCGGTCACCGGACGCGGAGGATAGGTTCGAACATCCAATAAAAACTTGCCACATCACCTGCACTTTTGACTGCGCTTTTGACTTGCGCTTTTACAGCGCTTTAGGTGCGCTTTGACTGCGCTTTTGACTTGCGCTTTGACTTGCGCTTTGCCTGCGCTTTGCTTGCGCTTTACCTGCGCTTTTCCTGCGCTTAATTTAAAATAATATTTTATTAATATCCGAACCTATCTCCCCGTCCGGTGACCGGATGCAAAAATTTGCCCATCTTCAGTAATCTCCTCAATAATAATGACCTTATGAGGGCTAGAACATTGGGAGGCAATATAGTCATATCCTTGACATCTAAAGCACTTGGTCCTTGGGTGGGTCCTAGGTGAATCAAGTACTGGAGACTTGCTCTTACTGTCATGATGGAGTTGGGGTGAACCAGCAGGGGTTCGGCTAGCAGGGCTAGGAGGCGGCCTAGGGGTAGAGGCATAGGGGCCCAAGCTCCTAGAGGGTCTAAAAGAAGATGTCTATTTGACATCCTGGTGACGGTAGGATGTTGAGGTTTAAACTCCTTATGGTCAAGTACCAAACTATAGGCAATTTCCAGGATAGTGATATTTCTAGCAAATAGTTCGTTGCGGAGATCCTCACGCAACCCAGCACGAAACATGAATAGAATCTGGGCTGGTGTGGTGGTGGTCTCACCACTGCATCTAATTATGAAATCATCAAATGCAGAAATGTAGTCCCTCACAGATTTGCTACCCTGAGTTAGTCTATTTCCACCGATCTAAGAGTTGAGGGAAAAAGGAGGGTGGGAGCTACTTTGGCCTAAGCTCACACTTCATGGTTCTCCAATTGGTAATAGGATACTCACCTTAAAACTCCCTGTGGGCTCCGAAAATTCGTCCCCGGCCTCCCCGCTTCGCTTTTTCTTTTTTATTCAGCGAGGGAGTTTTAACGGATATAAGTTCCGGGGTAAATTTTGGAAGGCAGATGGGTTTGTAGATAAGACACTACCCAGAGATTTCGACCTCATTTTGTGAGGACTTTATGATCTGAGTTCTGGTTTCCTATAGGCGCAAGCCCCTATAGTTAATTACCCCTCCCGATAACGAGAGAGAACTTTCGATTAAGGCTAGTCGTCAATCAGATACATAGAGAATACGTGTTATCTGGCATATAGTAGCAGCAATGGATTTAGGAAATTTGGAGAATTTGAGAATTTGGAGTATTGGAAGATTTGGAGATTTCATATTTAAAATAGAAATTTCACCATCTTATACTTAAAGCGGATGGTGGGGGAATGGATGATGGACCCGATCAAGATCCCATGGTTCCGTCATCCCGAGCCATCGTGGTCCCTGGTCTACCTAGTCAGAGGAGGTAGTCGACCCAACCTGACAGAAGGATCCTTGTCGGCAGCCATGGGTTGCTTTATCCAAGGGGACCTTGTAGACCGGGGGTGAATGTTTGTCTAAGGGGACAAATTTGAATCCACCTTAGCTAACAAAGGGCTTTGTACCCTATCGATCATATCCTATTGATTCATATCTCAAGGATTTAACGCCATTAAGGAGCGTATTGGCTCTGGCCATAACCGCTATCTGTGGTGCCATTTGGCGGCAAAACCACTCGGTTCAGAGGGCCCGGGTCATAACCGTTTACCTGCAGTGCCATTTGGCGGCGAGACTGCCGGTTAGAGGACACGTACCATGTCCTTATTGGCAAGAGATTGTTTGAGAATGGATCCTAGCGATATTTTCGACTAGGCATTTGGCTCTTTGTGAGCTAAAGTTTATTTGAATTTGTCCACCCCGGCAGACTGTTGCGGAGGGTGGATGGGTTTCGCTTTAAGCATTGATTGATTTATTTCAATTTAAATATCTTGGAAATTTTGGGATTTTTTGGGGTTTTGAGATTTTTGGATTTTTCTGGGATTTTGGGTGGAGCTTTGGAGTATTTGAAATGGACTTTGGATATTTGGGAGATATTTGAAGATATCTGGGAACCCCTCCGGTTGAGATCTGCATTCAACACGGCCATCATCGGGGTGTTAGGGGTTATTTCTACTCGAAAATATTTATATTTTATGGATGAACCTTGTCGACTCTATCGAGCTGTCGATAAAGGATCGGGTTTCGTAGGCTTTGTGCCCTTAAGTGAATTCTTTTGATTTTAGGCCTTGAAGGCCTGGTATGAATGTATTAAAACAAATATACCGGTTGCCACAACCGTGTATTTATTTAAAGGTTCGAACCCTGTCGACTGCTATTGATTCGTATAGAAGGATCGGGTTCGAACTTGAATTCACTTATCGACCCGCGCAGCATCCCTAGACGTCACGTGTGTACCAATAACACGCTAGGGGCCCATGCGAGTATTTGGGGGCATTTTATAGTTGAACCCTATCAACTCCTTTTATTTACTTAGAAGGATCGGGTTCAAACTTAATAACCCGCGCAGCATCCCTAGACGTCACGTGTGTACGAATAACACGCTCGCCGGGGCCCATGCAAGTTTTATAATTGCTTTTACCCCTTTTAGTGTACCTACATGTATACAAATTACAGTGCACGTGCGAGGGTATTTTGAAATATTTGTGAATGTCTTCTGTCCGCTTGCGTGAATATTGCGGATCCGGTGCTGTTGCGTAGCAGCTTCTGAATAGAGTTGTTCGCTGCTTCATACAGGTAGACTGTCGTGCACTACCCGTTGCTTTCTGCAGGTGGATCGTAGTGCACTAACAAATCTCCTGCCTTAACCTGTAGGAGCTCGTATTTGTTGAAAGCCTTATGTATTTGCTGTTGATGGCACTTAACGTTTATAGCGGGTCTCTTATAGAAGCTCGTAGGAACTTGCATTTGCCGCATCCTTTACACATTTTGTTTTGGTCTTTAGTCCCTACAATACATATGTTACTGTTATAGATGGATGTATTCATTCGCAGGTTGAAATTGACTACAAGATACTGCATTTACTGAAGTCTGTCTGCATCTATCCACAAGTGGAATGTGGCACATACATTTGTCTTTGTAGAAAGATCGTATGTGTTGCAGATCTTTCATTCTTGCTTGTAGAAGGTTGATATATTTGACTAACACTGAGTGGTTATCAAGTGTATGGATGATTCGACCTCCACTACATATTAATCGTCATCACCCTAAGTGGACTACTATATGAGTGAAAACTCTTATATATTCACTTGTGATAATCATGGTGGACTTGTGTCGTTGATCTTTGCTTGCAATCAACTATATGTACCCTTCCATTTTTCATTTGTTTGCTTGCATACAAATGTTGATTGTGAAGGTACTATTGTGTTCATCACCTACAAAATCCTTCTGGTAGCATTTGATTACATGATAGATAAACATCACCTTCTCTTGAACACTTTGAGCCATCTAAATTTCATCGTTCATCATTTGCATTTGTTTGTAAATATTCATCTGAAGCTTCAGCAGAAGTCCCTTGCTCTGTTAATTAATGCTTCTCTGGATGACTTGGATCCATCAACTATCTCTTTCATATCAACCAGTGAGTTATTGTGCTCTTAATGTCACCTTGATGTTGAAAGTATTATTGTAGGTGTTGCATTCATCCCTCCTTAACTACAAGTTGATTGGCAGGGTCCAAGCTATATCTATTAGAGACAGATATTCACTAGCAATTTGATTCGCTTGTTGTAGAAACATCTTGCTCTCTAGTAGATTGTAGGAATATCACCACATTTATTTCGTGAGAGATATGAGCATCATTTAATCTCATTTAGAGATAAATTTAATCAGGTGCCCAAGCCACATCTATTATGATTTTCTTGTAGCTAGCGAACAAGTTGTACTCGTAAATCTCTCATCCCAAAAGAGGGATTACAATGTATACAAATATATGGTGAACTTAACATCATGGATCATTAACATTTATTGTCTAGCGGAAGTGATAATTGGAAATTTTGCTTTACCTTAATATTATTATTGTGTCAACTTATGAGTCTTTTTATAGGCATTAGATTATATTTCATGATGCTCATTCACTTCCATTTGTTCAATATTGAATTTAGCCCCCTTGAAATCAAACTTGATTCAAGTCCAAGTCTTTTGTAAGGGTTCAAGTCTAAAGCCATTGTAGTTCATATCCAAGTTAAAAACCAAATCCTTTGCAATCAAGTTGCAAGAATTTGCTTGTACTCAAATCATTCAAATTATTGTTTAATATTCAAATAAAGTTCAAGTATTCATTAATCATTTGAATTCTAGAATGTCCCCTACAGTTCAGCTTGGATTCAAGCTTTTTTTCAAATTGTTCAAGTTCAAATTCCTTGCACCAAGCTCCTTTGAGTTCAAGTATAGTTCAGGCTCTTGATGAATCTCTTCCATTCGAGTCCCCTGTTGTTCAAGTTATGAAAATTTGATTTTGAGTTCACTTCATTGTTCAATGTCAAGTTCCAAATTGAGTCCTCTTGCACTTTGTTCAAATGTTCAAATTTTCTTCATCTCATTTGATTTGCAAGTTCATTTATTGTTTAACTTGAATTAGGATCCTTTTATTTGCTCAAATATAAATATGAGCTCAAGTTCAAATGTCCACATTTTGTCAAAGTATTGTCCATGATTCACCAAAAATTTCGGTAGCCTCTCGGCGTCTCCCCCGTTTAGGGGAAAACTACGGGAAACTGGGCCATCCCACCACGCTACTTGAGCGTGTATGGTAGGTGTCGGGAGGACACCGGGCCGTATATCTTTCATCCCACCACGCTACGCGAGCGTGTATGGGGTCTTCAAAAGTACACGTACGAAGAACACAAGTGAATTTTCCCACCACGCTACAAGAGCGTGTATAGGGCTTACCCACTTCGTCGTATGCGTCGCACCGGGCTCCCTCCTACCGTGCTACGAGAGCGCGTATAGGTGGTTCTCCGGTCCGCCGCAAACGCCAAAAATGAGATTTAAAGTGATTACCCGCTTCGTCGTAGGAGACGCATCGGGCTCCCTCCTACCGTGCTACGAGAGCGCGTATATGTGGTTCCCCGGTCCACCACAAACGACGTGAATGGGAAATCTGAGTTTTGGGTGATTACCCGCCTCATCGTAAGTGTCGCACCGGGCTCCCTCCTACCGTGCTACGAGAGCGCGTATAGGTGGTTCCCCGGTCCGCCACGAACAACGAGAACGGGAAATCTGAGTTTTGGAGATTATACCTTCGGGGTCGGCGACGATGAGGTAGAAGAACTGTACAAAAATATATTACAAAAATGCACTAGAATACAATATATCCCTCTCTTCTCTTTTGCACTTTCTTTATTCTCCTTTTTTTTTTTTAATCTCCCTTTTTTTTTCTTTTCTTTTTTTAAACTCCTTCCACCTCTTCTTCTTCTTTTATTATTGTGCAACACATCCATATGTACACATACATATTCCAAATGACATGTGTTAACAAGAATTCTAACAATGTTAATCATGCTAATAAAGGAAAACAAATAAGTAGTTAAAAAAAAAAGGGTCACTGTTTTGTTTTGGATTCCTGTGAGATAGATTTTGAGTGGAGCAGGTTGACATTGCAGGCTTCCAATGGATGATAATGGGCTGGAATGGTGATGCAATGGGCGTTGCAAAGTGTACAGCAGATTAGTTTGAAATGGGTTGTTATTGGGCTGAATTGGCAGTGGACTTTGGAGTGCAGAAAATCTTCTTTTTGGCTGAGATTTGTAGAGTGGAATGAGCCTAAGAGATGGACTTCAGAGGTGAAATTATGAGGTGAAGTTAAAGGAGAAGTGGGCTGCATTGTGCTAGTGGAAAGAAGGAAGTTGGGTTGCTGATTTGGGCTTGGTTAAGAGGTTGCTATTTGGGCCTTTTGGTTTGCTAGAATGAGAGTGATGGACTGGCTTTTCGGCTTCCCTTAACCTGAGATATGAAGTTGCTAACTGACAATGAGCTCTCGAATATGAAGGATCAATCCTTACTGCTTCCTTACACTCTTTGATAGCCTCAAGGAGCCTTCTCATTCCCGCAAGTGCTGCTGTCTTATTGCTCCAATAAGAAGCCTACTTAGGATCAAGGATGACCGCCTCATTTCAGAGAGCTAATGACTCACTGAGCCTCCTAGCATTGAACTCCTCATTGCCCATCTCCTTCAACTTCTCAGGATCGATCCTCTTCTTTATTTTCTTCATGTTGAACCTTCGATCTGAACCTCACAGTCCGGTTTTCTTCCACTGCATCACGCGATTTCTGGCTCAACATGTCAAATGACACCTCAAAAGCCTTTGAGTGCTGCTCTTATTTTACAACTTTGTTCTTAAACCAGATCAACTTCTAGTTATCTTCACTCATCTGTTTCATTGGGTTCACAACCATCTCTCCGTAAGATCTCATGTCAAACTCAGGCAGGATTTCCCATGAGAATGCTGGTTGAAGATGATCAGATCTTCTTTGGATGCCAAGAAACCATATAGCTGACGCTTACCCCCTGAATAGAACAGTGTAGGGCGTTTTTCCCAAGCATCCCCATCTCTTGCTCAACTGGTAACTTCCTAACGGAAGATAAGGATCCACCAGTATCCTTTATTGTTGGAGAAAAGAGCCACTTCTCAAGGTTTGCAACAGGAGAATAAGAAGAATTCTGCTTCTGCAAGCAAGGATGGATAAAGGAGGCTCGGTGAAGGGAGCATACGGGAGTTGCTGTAGTGGAGAGGCCGGTACTTTGTATTTGAGGGAACGGACATGGAGGCTTCGCAGCTGAGGGAGCTATGGTTGTTTGAAGAGAAATGGGAGGAGTTATAGCAGGAGGTCTGTCTTCATGCCAGGGAGGAGCTAGGATTTTCAAAAGATTAGAGAGTTTGTCTTCATCCGGTGTAGGGAGGAGGGACCTCCAGCTGTAGTAGGAGAGGAGGAAATGAAGGGGTGTTCAGCGTGGGAGTGAAGCAACAGTGAAAACCAATGACCTCTCTTCTCTGTTCATTTTAACGTAAAGGCCTTGCATTCAAACGAGACTAAAGCCAGCTGGATTGGATTGACAGGTTGATGGAAATTCTATAGAACGCATTAATGTGTTAATGGCATTTAAATATGATTTGATTTCTGCACACTTTTGACTTTCCCATCTTGTGTTAAATTTTTATTAGATTAGAAGTCATGCTAATGATATGTCATCCTCACATTAATTCAAGAGAAAAGCCATGCCTTAATCAATCAAAAATCGCTTCCATCTGCTTGTAGTTTTCTCTCGAAATGCGTGTCAATTGCCTCGTTTTGCGTGTCGAATTCGCTGAATATCAAAATTGGATAAATTGATAATGAATTTAGGGTATTGCCAATGTTCCGGTCGCAACGACGCAGTCCGTTTCGCGATCAGGCGTCGTTTGAGCAACGTCGAGGCTAATTTTTATAGGGACCACCTCGATTTGCGTGCACAACCTCAATTAAACAAATTGGCAGTGCATTTAGGGTATTGACGATGTTCCGGACACAACGAAGAAGTCCGTTTGTCAATCCGATGTCGTTTGATTAGCCTCGCGCTTTAATTTCAGGTGTCAATCATTCCTTTTGGCCGATCTCATCTTATTCAATTGCAAGGGGCCTCGACCTAGCAGAATTCGATGTCCTGATCGCAACGGCGCCATCCATTTGGCAATCAGAAGTCGTTTGATTCTTCAAGTGACACATGGCGCCAAGGTGCGTATCACTTTACTCACCAGTTTGATCCTTTCGCACGTGGTTTGAGGTATGGGGGTCAACACTCCCTAAGATTTTCTAAGTTGGTCCAATACCGTCAAGAAAGATTTGAGGATCAAGGCTATCATCAAAGGTGGGGGCATTTATAATGATGTTCTTTAAGCGGGGAGCATCCGGATCACTCATGTGGTATTCACGGTTCTACCTAGCTTGATGGTCACGGTGGGGGGCCATGGGGGTTTCCTTCATGCGCATGATGAACCTCATGACTGAACACATTTTCTAGACCACGAGATAGGTCTCGGTCCTGCCTAGGTTGTTGGGGCGGGTAAGAGGCATGGGGGTGACCCTCATTATGGCCCAAATCATCTCTCATCAAGGAGGGTGGCCTAGATGGTGTGTAAAGAGAGGGTAGGCTCCTAGCTCTATCAAGGTTGTCAAGGCGTTCCATTGTGAGCCGACGAAATTCAGCAGCATCGGCTTGGTCAGCCCTAACTTGTTAGATTAAGTTGCCTATTTAACCTACCAAAACATCTAGAGTTCGTTGCAACTGTTCAGGGTCCATGAGATGCGAATTAGGTGACACAATAGATGTTAAAGGAAAGTGGACAACACCTAGACTTTGCAAACAAAATGACACGCAAGTAAAGGTCAATGATATGTTGATGTAGAAATGCAACTAGAGGCTAAAATGAAGGTAAATAGGATGGATCCTAGCACATGCAACTAGGATAACAATTCTCTGATACCAAATGATGTAGGAATAGAATGTGAAGACTTGCATTATGAATTTAAACACAAGTTGAATTTAAATCAGCAAGCTATTTATCATGGGGATGCATAAAACAAGCTTCAAAACAAGTAAGAAAAACAATCCACAAATAGCCATTAACCACAACCAAAGTTCTAAGATTCATGAAAGATAAATCAAATTATTAACTTAGCTAACATGGTTGGCAAAAAAAATCCAACATTTTAGCATAGATTAGTCACCACAAGAACCATGCACTCAATGATTTAAGAACCTAGCGGATTTAAATTAACATGAAATAGTGATGCCACAGAGAATTGGACTTCAATGATATCTACTTAAATGTATGAAGTAAGAGTTGAAAGACTTAGGTATTTGCGTCGCAGGGAAGCTTCCTTCATATGTGGTGTGGTCTCGGCTGGTTGATCTTCAAAGGGTTGCCCGGTAGTGCCTTCCTTGTGTCTTGCTTCATAGTGGAGAAGAAGAGATGCTAGCCTAAATCTGGAAGGAGGGAGGCCAGAATTTTTGCTATTTGGGGGATAGTAGGAATGGTGTGTGGTTAATTAGAGTGGTGGGGCTTAGGGGAATGGAGAGAGTGGGATTGAAAAATGAAAAAGTAGTTTTGGGAAAGGGAAATGTAAACTTTGCAATTAATTGGTCAACTTCCCATTAATTAACATGAAGAGTTCCAAGAGTGGGCCAACCATGGGGAAAAGGAAGGGGTTGTGACTTTTCCAATTCCCAACTAATTTTAAAAATGAAAATAAGGAGAGGCAATTAATAGGTTAACTTCCCATTAATTAACATGAAGAGTTTCAAGAGTGGGCCAACCATATGGAAAGGGAAGGGGTTGTGGATTTTCCAATTCCCATCTAATTTTGAAAATGAAAATAAGGAGAGGCAATTAATGGGTCAATTTTTCATTAATTAACATGAAGAGTTCCAAGAGACAAGTGGTGTCCAATTAGAATCCCAAAGATCAAAATTTCAGATTTGGGAAATTTTGGATTGGGAACTTGGATGGGGAGGTGGTAGTGGTGGGCTTGCCGTGGGCGGTGGAAGGGTAAGGGGTGGCTGGCCGAGAAAGGGAGGGGAAGAGTGGTTGACCGGTAGTTAGGGAGGAAGGAGGGTAAGGAGAAGAGATACAAGTGGAAAAATAAGAGCTCACCTTAATGGGCTGTTGGGTACTTTATTTGTCTTCTCTTAAGGCTTCACCACTCCACCACACTGACTCTCACACAAGAGAAGAGGGCTGAAATCATAATTCATTCAAAAATAATCATCATCACCTTACAAGAGAGGGAGAGAGTCATATATATAGGCTCCACCACATGACAAGACAAAAATAAACACAAATGCCCTGGGCTTACAACATAACCTTAATAAAATGTTCACAAACTAAATTAAATCACATACAACACACACAACAACTAATAATATAATGACTCAATCGTGGCCGTCGATTTACGGCCCCTTCTTTGATAAACCTTCCGTGCATTGATGTCCCCATCAAGTTAAGCTTCATGTTCCTGAACTTTTTTGATACTTTGATGACCATCCACAATTTGCCGCAGTCAGTAAGTTTTATTCATTGAATGCTGGGCTTTAAAAGTGTCTCAAATGTTGAAAGTTCCTGCCAATTCGGTGTTTGCAAATGATTGATGTATGCTACCTTATCGTTTAACTTGAGAGAGGTTGTTCATGTCGTTCAAATCTGTGACTTTTAGGCATAATATGTAGGTTGACCAGGAATGCTAACCAAATTAGCATCCCTGTCATTTTCTTCTCATGAATAATTGCTTCGCATAATAGATTATGATCAATGCATTTCAATTTTCACACTTCTCTGTTCACCCTATTTTTTGCTAATGTCAGCTTAGTACCTTTTTTATGTGGTTATATTAGTTCTAATGGATTAATACTGAGTGTACGTCAACTATCATGGTGCTGATATGATATCTAGGTCATAATGAGTTTTATCTTAGCACAAATCCATCCGTTACTGTGTTTCAGACTCATTTTCAACCTTTTTTTTTTGTCAGCTGATTCTTTTTGGTGAAATCATATTGGCTCAGAAGGTCATGTATGAAAAGTTTGGCGATGATTTTATTGCTTACTTCATCTCAAATGGCCTCCTGGCTGCTCAGTGTCCGCAAGATTCAGCAGAACAGTACTATCAACATTTGCAGGTTCCAACTGCTTTTATACAATTTATGTTATCTGTCAAGTTAAAACCTTGCGAATTTACTTTATGCGAGATAGATACAATTAATTCATAACTAATGTAGTAGAGATCTCACTAAAGAAAATTTTGGATATTTTCTTTTTGAGTTGTGCTTAAATATGTTTTCCTTGTCAGTGGTTTTATTTACAGTTACATTATGCAAAGTTTAGTTTTCAATGGTCAGTATGCCGTCACTATGCCCTTGTGTTACGAGCTTATTGTTGTAAAAGGAATGTCATCAACAAGAAGCAGATTGGAGTTTGTGTGCTTGTGATTTTGGTTGATAACACAAGTTTGCTGATTTATATTGCCTGTTGTTCAGGGTTCTCGGGATTGTGCTAGTGAAGTTGGCCATGTGGGTTGTGTTGTTAATTCCAGTTCTGTTTTTTCCTATTTGGGTGCTATGTCTGCCCCGTCCTGTTTGCCTAGGTTTGTTGAGCCTGAGGTGACTGTGGAGTTTTCGGATTTGTCTCGCAATCCTATTGAGCTTTGTTTTGACCGAGCGGATGAATATGGTGTTCGTTTGGTAAATGTGGGTTCTGCCCGTGTTGATGTTTCCCCTGTTACGCCTATTGACTAAGTTACTGGACTGTTTGTTGAGGTTCCGGTTAATCTTTTATCTCCTAAGGCTTTGGTTAATCATGTGGGTGCTAATTCAAGGGAGGCTGTTAGGTTACAGATTGATTGGCTTCAATACTCGTTTGATTCCTCTTCGGAGGATAGTGGGGAGGATGAACCTGCTATTAAGATTGATTTACAAAAGGACCGTCCTGTTGTATCTATTTTCTCTCGTGGGAGGGGTAAATGCGGTTGGAAATAATTGTGTGTGGTGTCTGCTGCGTTGCCCCCTTCTCTGGTTGGTTGGCTTTTGGTGGGCCCTCTGGATGGTCTGTGCCTGAATTTGGAGTGGTTCGCAGTCTGTGCCTTTGCTGAGCCTGACGGCCGTTGTGCCTTCTTCTCTTTCTTTCAGTGTTCTCTTTGTATCTGTTTTTGGTTTTGGCTGCCTCGGGTTTGTGGCTTGCCTGTTTTTGCCTTAGCTGTAACTTTTTTGTCCTTTTTGAAAAACAAAATTTATTGGACCAATTTTAGCATCATAATGATAACTTCTCTTAATCAACTTTGAGCTTCCTGCACATGCAAATGCAGTTAAACCTTTGTTTCTTGCACAATTATGCTTCAGTTTTCTTCAGAATATTTTGGAAACAATTAACTGCAGTGCATTTAAAAAGGAATTTTTTTTAGAAGGTATTCTTGTTTTACTACTAAATTTACATGTAGTAAACCTTCCTGCAGTTCTTCAAGGCATCTTGAATATCCAAGCCTCTTACTAGGCAAAGTTTTAACTCTTCTAAAACCTTTAAGAATTGGCTTTGTATATATGCATATGAACCTTTTTCCATTTCTTTTGGTTTGTAGAGTCAAATTTTAGCAGGGGCATGTGTTTCCTCTATGTTATTGTTTAATACTCACATGACAACTGCGTTGCCAACCCTTTTTTTTAGTTATTCTTTCCCGTGCACTTATTTCTGATATGTGTACACCTTTCTGACCAGGGAAATGATAACAAGGCTTTTAAATCTTTCTACCAATCTTTGATTGAGAACTTGAGACAACAGCAAAATGGCAGTCTTGTTTTCAGATAACGCTAAATTTATGGGTAGCTTGAGACTCAAATTTTTTTATCGCTCTATCCTTGAAGTTAATAAGCATTCTAGCATTCAAGTTCAGGTAATGAAATCAATCTAATTCCTCTTTAGGTAGCAGTTTTGGTTTCAACTATATACTGATTTAATTTATTGATCGTCCAGGATTGCAGTTTCTTCCCAAAATATAGTGCCTGTAACATTTTTTATCGTGAAGGTATGCTTCAGCGGTTTTGTTATATTATTTTCAAGGGCTTTTATCATAAACTGAATTACATAAATTTTATTATTACTTCCTGCAGTTTAGCTTATTTGTGAAAAAGAACATTAGCCATTGCTTTTGGTGAACTTGTCAGTAAAGTTTTGTTGTTTTTGTTGACCCACTTAAGGTCTTGATGATTAAATAAGTTTAATATATAATAATTACTAATCTTTCTTCTTCCTTAATAACTCCAATTGAGTGATCTTGAGCCGGGTCATCTCTTTTTCTGTTTGGTCAACTGAAATATTTATTATTTTTAAATAGGGTTTACAAAAGCTTGGTAAAATTTGAAAGCCTTGGTAGAATTACTAGTCCATTATTATCTTATTAAAATTTTTAGAATTTTCAATAACATTAGAATTACATCATAGAATGTTACAGTCATCTCAAACATCTCCTTATTACCTTCTATGCAATTTTTCTGAGAGTGTGGTTAATAATTATCAATCATCAATATTATTATAATATAAAATGTAGTTAAGTATGATATGTTGGATTTATTATGGAAAAAATGAGGATATAACTTTTAGAGTAGTCTAGTTGGTTAATATGCTGAAATGGCTCATGAGTGTTATGCGATTACATGATATCATAGTGTCACGATCCGGCTCGGCTAGTTCGAATTAACGAGGCGGTAACAGATAGTCGTACAAAAAACACAAATATCATTTAAATCATAACAGTTTCACTTCATAAAAGATATAATCATAAACATCATCCATACAACTTAAGAAAGAGCATTTAAAACATCTGATTTAAAGTTTTCCAATAATTTCATCAAAACATACAACCACAAAAATATAAACACATAAACACCAACATACTCTACATTAGAAACACTTACTCAACTTAAAACGGAAAATATAAAAACCTGACATCCTGAGGCCCTCTACGATGGTAGGTAAATTGTCGTCTTGATGCCATCAGTTCTTATCACTTTCTCCTAAAAAATATTTCCAAAAGAAGGATGAGCCAATGTTCAACAGGTGATAAGCATTTATCTTAAATTCATGAAATATTTTTAAACATGTCATTAAGCATGAATTAAAACAATTAAATGATTGCAAGAAATATTGATAGGCATAAATCATAAAACTTTTTTACATTCAGTTTTCTAAAAGCTTTTCCTTTAGACATTTTTCCTCTCTTTTTCCATAAACTTTCATAAATTTTTCCTTTCTCATTTATAGTATTTTCATTAAATACTTAAAATACATAACATAATATATAATAAGCACCCGTCCTGTAAGTACCAGAAATTTTTGTACTGATTTGGTACACAGTCATATTTTTTGTCATTTCTTTACCATTTGGCTGCGAAGAACCCCTTTACCATTGGCTCCGTAGAATCCCATTACCATTGGTTCCGTAGAACCCTTTTACAATGTGGTATTCTGAATCATCATGCAAATGCAAATCATAATATTTATATACATCAAAGAGACTAAAATTATTCATAAAATCATTTGTTCTTTTAATTTCTTCATGTATAATTGGGTATCAGTTATGCCTTGAATTTTTGTTTTGCAAATTTCAACATTTTTAATATCATGATATGAATATAAACATAATTGAAAAACTAAAGCAATTAAAGAATTCATAAACATTAGCATGTGATTTTGAAAGTGCAAAATTAACTTAATTTAAATTCATGAACTTTATTTAAATGCAAACATCTATCTCGCAAGTATCGTAAACCATATCGATGCCGCTTAAGCTCGAGGCGTCCTTTTATGATCAAAACCTAAGATCACACAAGTAGGAATGTCAACGGTAATTTTCTTAAAGTTTTATGCATTCTTAAATTGTCTAACTTTTTCTTTGATTACTATTCGATCCTCACCACGCTTAAGAAAATTAAAATAATTTAACTTGAATTTTCGGATTTAATAATATACTAAAATTTTGGAAACTTAAAAATCATCAATTTCATCTCAAATCCCTTCCAAACCTTCCCCTAAACATGATTAATTATTACCTTAATTTATTTTCGGATTATTTAATTTAAAAATTATGTAAAACCCTAAATTTTAACCATTAAAACATTTCTAAGATCATTAGGAATAACATTAGTGAAAGAATTCTCAAAGGAAATTACATTTTGGAAAAAGACATAATTTGAAAACTTGAAAACTTTGGGAGAACTTTACATTTTCATGATTCAAATCCTTTCCTACACCTATCATATAGTTTTCTAAACAAAATTTTCAATTTTAGAAAAACTCTAAAAATCTTCTCTTCCAAAAATCTAGAGAATGACAGAGATTTTCTTAAATTAAAACATGATCTTTTCTTTTCCTTTTCTTGTAACAACAACCAGTATAAATTGTACTGGTGAGTTATAAAGCTTAATAAGTTTTGCAAATTAAATAACAATTAAAATACAATAATTGTAAAATCACAACATTATAAGCATCATTGAATAAACTTTGTTTTACTTGTAAACATTATAAAATCATAATTAACATTAGTATTTATTTTTTTTGAAGTGAATACTGAATATTAATTTTAGTCTTTTAAAGATTTGACTAATTTACATAAGAATATTCAATGGAGCTCAGGTAAACCTGACATTATCACCGTTGAATTATGTTGAGGTCTTTTTATGGCACATGCTATGCATATATCATATCTTTGTGGTCCCTTTATCCCCATTTACAATGCAGTGTCATATGTAGGGACCCTTTTAACCCACATGCAATTGTAAATTATACATTATTTTATAGCCAAATTGATGCATGCAAGGGGGAGGTCAACACATCTTGTCTTTTCCTCTTCTTCTTTGCCTCTTGAGCTGCTGCAATTTTCCTCATATTGGCTGCTTTTGGCTGTTGGAGCCGTGGCCTTCATTGTGCTTTTATGGTGACCTTTGGGGTTCTCTGTGGTGGAAACCGTGGCCTTTATTCCTCCTTTTGCCGTGTCTTTATGTTGGCTGTTGGGGATTAACTCTCTCCTTTGGAATTGTTGTATCCGTGTATTAAAAGATGTGCTGGAACCCGTGGCCTTCCTCCTTGGTTGTGCTGTGAACGTTGGGCTTTGCTGTGGCATTAAAAGCTGTGGTGTTGTTTGGATTTTCCATGCTGAAATCGTGACTTTTTGCTTTGCTGTTTGGAATTCCTGTGCAGGAATTTTAAGGCTTTTATATGGGAATTTGAACAGTTTTTAAAGAGTGTTAAAAAGAGTGATATGATGTAATTTTTGGGATAAAACCTGAGTGGTTTTTGGCTTTGGAAATCCTGCGGGCTCTTTCTAAGCTTCTTCCCCTCCTCCTCCGGAAATCCTGCGGGCTCTTTCCAACCTTCGTCTCGGCTTCTAATCTCTTTCTTCTCTCCATAGTAACCATTCCATTGTATCCTTCTTCTCTTGGAAAGCAACTTTAGGGTGTCTTATTTGAGTCAAGTTTGTAAGAGTCGATGTTTGTAAGTCATTTTATTTCATTAAGTAAAGTTGTTGTTTTTAATTTATTTGTCTATTTTATGTCTTATTTTATTCCTAGTAAGATTGTGTTCTTTGTGATCAAAAATTTGGGTCCCTCCCCAAATTTTTGATTGCATCACAAACTTTACCAATTTGATATTCACTAAACTTTAGATGTTCATAGTTCATATTTTTATTGTTGCATGTTTTCATAAAGATTTTTATGTGATACAATTTGTATAAAGAAATTGTGTAGTTCATATATTAAGTATGAAGCTTCTTTCCAAGATATTTCCAATTAGTAAAATCCTTAATTAAATATAATAACTCTTATTTGAAAAAAAAAAACATAATAACTCTTATTTGAAACTCATATGATTCAAATATATAAGAGATTATTCATACATAAAAACTTGGCTATGAACATCCTTTAGCAAGAGAATTAACTTTAAAGTATATTTCCTTTTAATTCAATCAATTACAAGTATACATGTATTGCATTTACAACAATATTTTTTAAATTTTAATTTGCATTACTTATCTCATTGAAGATTCGTCTCTTCAGTGCCTATACTTCATACTCTTCTATAATTGTAGGTCACCTACAATTTATCTCTCTAATTTTATAAATACTAAAATTATTACTCAAATAAATTGTATAAAAATTAATTCATACATATATAACCGTTTACCTCATAATCTCCCATATGCATATAATCAATGATACCTATGACGCAATTAGATTCAACATCTTTAAAGAGTTTCACTACTATTTGGAAATCTATAATACTACTATAACACTTAATAAAATAATTTACTTTAAATTCTTTCATTCTCACTACTTTTTACTCCACACTGTTATTGCTACCTCAATCCACTTCCTAATTCACAACAATAATATTTTAACATAATTATGGCTCTCATAGAATGTCGAATTTTGCTTTACAGAAAAGTTGTTGTCGCTACCTGAATTGTGTTGAAGATGGCAGCCCTCAGCCTTCCTTTTCCCCCTATAGCTGATACAGGACTAAGCAAAATAAGTCATGCAAATAGAGATTTAAGCTAAGAGAACATCAAAGATAACAATATAAACTTCATAAAACATTACAAACAATAAGAATTTGAACTGTTAGATCATGTGATTGTAAGAAACTAAAAAACAAAGGCTAAACAATAACAAAGGTCAATCAGTTTAGATTAGCTTACATGGGTTGGCACGAGTCTAATATTTAATTAAGGGACTAATCATTAGAGTTTATGTTTACTCAAATTTAAGTAGTACTTGACGGATTAATCAACACATATGAAATGATGTTACTATAGATGAAATAAGAAGACCAATATTTAGTTAGATGAAGACAAGGGGAGGGTTTGATACTTAGCTCATGAATGGGAGGAATGAAGTTCTTGATGAAGTGACGGCTTGTTCCTCCTTGGCTTGCCCTTGAAACCCTTGCTCTTTGTTAAATCAATGTCCTTGTTGCATTAGTAGAAGCTAGATTTCCTTAGAGAGGCTCACAGTTTTGGGGTTTGGAGGGGAAAGCTAGGCCGGCTGCATGGGGAGGAGGGGAGAGATGATTTGACTGATTTTAATGGCTTGGAAAGGGAGAATTCAGCTTGGGAAGTAAAGAGGTGAGGGTGGCTACTTGGGGAAGAGAAATGGTTGATGTGGTTTGCTTGGTAAGGAAATTAGTTGGCTTGGGAATGGGACAAGTCAAGTTGGGAGGTGAAGAGGTGGGGCTGGTTGCTTGGGGAAAAGAGAGGGATGATGTGACTTACTTGTGAAGGGAAGTAGTTGGCTTGGGAAAGGGAAAATTCAGCTTAGGAGGTGAGAAGGAAGGGTGAGTTGCTTGGGAAGAGAGAGGGTAGATGTAGCTTGCTTGAGAAGGGAAAAAGTTGAAGTGATCGTGGATCTCCAAATGTCACAATTAGTTGAGATAAATCCTCAATTAATATGAATTAATTGTAGAATTTGGGAAGCACAATGGTTGAGAGTGTTGGGCAGAAGGTGGAGGCGGATAGAGAGGAAGGTGGTTGTTGGTTGAGGGCAGCAGGTGGTTGCAATTGGGGGGCTGTTTGGTCAGCTAGGGAAGGAGAAAAAAAGAATTAGAGATGCAAGATGATACCAACTAAGAGCCCACACGTTGTTGGGTATTTCTTTGCCTTTCTCTAAATGATTCCACTCAAACTCACCAAGAGAATTATGAAATCAGAATCTCCTAAAATGATACCAACCAAGAGCCCACACGCTGTTTTATCTTAATTATGTAGCTACAAATATATCTTGACAATATCACTCTTTAATTAGCCTGTTAAAAGTGCTTAACTTTCTATTTTATAAAATTTTCATTAATTCAAAATTTTCTTTTTAAATATTTAAATTACTTCTAAAAATTATTTCATTACTTATAATAATTATAATTGTAATATACAAATTATGAAATCAAAATCTCCTATAATTATAAAATTTGTTCTAACTCTTTTTTTAAACACATAGACACACATAATTAATATTATTAACTCTTTTTATCTAAGTCAAATAAAATTTAATAACTTTTCAAGTCTTATCCTTATAAATGTTTTTCAAATTATACTACAACCTTACTAAAATTCTCTCAAATTATATATATATATATATATATATATATATATATATATATATATATATATATATATATATATATATATATATGTATAAGATTTAGATTTAATATGCTTAAAACTAAAATACAAAATTTAAATGATCAATAGAAAAATTTCTAAAATTCTTTACCTATGTTCCTTCGACACTATTTTCTTCCTCTCTTGATATCTCATATTGCGTCTCCTTCTCTCAGTCGCTCGCTCAAGACCTCAAGTTTGTTTTCATGATCCTCTTAAGCATGCATGTTTCACCTGAGCCTGCTCGTCACCGACCTCATGCATGCATCTCTCTCTCTCTCTCTCTCTCTCTCTCTCTCTCTCTCTCTCTCTCTCTCTCTCTCTCTCTCCTGTTTGCCCGCTGATTTCCATTCAATGGCTTGCTCAGTAGTTTTCCCAAGATGCCACCCTTTTTCTCACATTTTTAAGGTGCAAATCTCCTTTGTATTCGTTGTGGTTGAACAAACTTAGACCTTTTGCGGCGCACACCTTGTTGTCTTTGATCATGGAGTGGAATCGACTTCTCTGTCTTCTTGGGCACCTAGTGACAAAAATGACCCCTTCCCTTCATCTTCTAGTCGGTTAGGGATATTACATTAGTTACCAAAGACAACAAAGATGCACTTGATTTTTCATGTTTCTCGGCTTAAACCATTTTGCACCTAGCCACGTGACCATGAAAGTTTAGCGTTGGTCAACCATTGGTGAAACCATTGGCTATTCTTGAACTGATTTTTCGTAATAAGCAACAAACTACACAATTTTTAATCCAATGGGAAGTATTATTGTTTGAAGATGCCTCATGGGTTCTTATAAAAGATTTGCAATCCTTTCACTCGGATTTCCAGCTTGATGACAAGGTTGTTTGTACATGAGGGCAGTAATAATAAGAATCTATCCAATATGACAGTGAGGCACCAAGCTAGAACACAAGGCAACCGTAGTGGATGACAAATTTTCGTGGCAAGTTAAGTTCAGCTAAAGCTAATTGGAATGTAATAAGTGTAATCAGAGGATGTGTTGTAGTTGGTTATGCTATGACTGACATGTTGTCGCAGAAGATGGTCGTTGGATGAGGGGTGGAGATGCAAAAATCAGCCAGAAGACGTCGAAGCCATGAGACTTCAGCTGGGGCAGTTGCAAGCGCTCTATATTCCGCCTCAGTGGATTATCGTGCTACTGTATGTTGTTTCATGACAAACCTTGAGATGAGAGTGTTACCCATAAATGAACAGTGACCTGATGTAGATTGTTGGGTGGTTGGATTGCTAGCCCAGTCGGCGTCTAATGGAGAAGTAAGTTGTAGGGGTCCGGAGGATATGGGTAAGCCGAAGCTGCAGGTACCTTTGATGTAGCGTAATAGTCGCTTGAGCTGATAGAAGTGGGCTGGCTATGGATCATGCATAAGTTGGCATAGGAGATTAACCGAATATGTTGTATTTGTTCTAGTTATTGTGAGATATTGAAGTGATCCTGTGAGTTGGTGATAGATGAGCGGAGTTTGAAGAACAAGATTGGAGAAGGGTTGGAGGTTTGGTTTAGTTGAAGTTGGATTGGAGAGAGGATTACATGTTTGAAGGCTAGTCTATTGAATGATAGATGTGGCGTAGGCGGTTTGAGAGAGAAAGTAAGCTTGAGAGGTTGTTTGTACGTTAATGCCAAGGAAATTGTGCGAAGTGCCAAGGTATTTCATGGTGAATTTGTGACTGATTTGTTGGATAAAGTTATAAGCATTGTGGTGGGATTGTTTCCTTTGAGTAGAATGTCGTCAACATAGATTATGAGGTATAATTGTGTGTGATCTTTGGATAGAATGAGAAGAGAATGATTGGCCTTGCTGTGAGTAAATCTGAGAGATTGGAGGTATTTGGAGAAGGTATTGAACCATTGACGGGGGCCTGTTTGAGGCCGTAGATAGCTGTGGAGGAGACAGACATGATTGGGATGTAGTATATCTTCGAAGCCACGGGGTTGGGACATGTAAATGGTTTGTTAAGATCTCTATGAAGGAATACATTAACAACATCTAGTTGATGCACAGGCCAGTGATGATGGAGAGCTACTGTAAGGAGGATTTGGATAGATGACATTTTGGCTACAGGTCCGAAGGTCTCGTTGTAGTCAAGACCATTTTATTGACGATGGCCTTGAGCTACAAGTCTGGCTTTATAGCGAGCTAGAGTGTGGTTTGAGTGGTATTTGGAGTGATAAGTACATCTGCATCTTAGTATGTTGTCTTTGGGGGGAAGAGAGACCAGGGTCTATGTTCTCTATTTTTGCAGGGCTAGGAATTCGAAAACCATAGCCTCTCGCAGGTGCTGGTATTTAGCCGCTTCTGAGTAGGTGGTTGGATCGGTATTTGGTGGTGTGGCTGAAGGCTGGAGGGTGTGAATTTAGTTGAGTAGGGTGAGAGGTTTGAGGGAACCAGTTTGTAGACGGATTATCATGGGATGGGGAATGTGTGTTGATTGTGCAAGCTGTGGAGATGCTGGTGAAGCAGCTGTAGAGGATGACACTGGGGAATTTTTGGGGAAAATGTGGTGGTTTGGAGGAGTTGCCGAGGGTGAAGAGGTAGGAGCTGAGATATTTGTGGGAGAATGTGAGGTTGGGAGTTAGGAGAAAATGGTTGGTATATTGAGAATTTGGTAGCTGGTTTATAGGAGTTGGAGGCGAGGATGAGTTGTATGGACATGTATGCTCATCCAAGACAACATGGTGTGAGATAATTATTTTATTTGTGGATAAGATTAGACATTTGTAGTCCTTATAAGAATCAGAGTTTCCCAAGAAAATACATTTGGGAGCTTGAGGTGCCAAATTATGCCTTTAAGCCGGGGGTAACCAGGGTTAGCACACACACACCTGAAAGTTTTGAGAGGTGAATAGTCTGGTTTTTTGTTGTAGAGAAGTTGAAGAGGAGATATGTTGGCTGTGGTGGGAGAGGGCATGCAGTTGATAAGATGAATGGCAGTAAGAGCTGCGTTGGGCCAAAATTGATAGGGAAGGTTAGCCGTGTGGAGCAAGGTTCGAGTAGTTTCGGTGATGTGCCTGTTTTTTGCATTCGGCAGTGTCGTTTTGCTATGGGATACATGTACAAGAGATTTGGTGGTGAATGTCATTTGCTTGGAGAAATGATTTTAGCGTCGAATTTAGAAATTCCTTGCCGCCATCTGTCCATAAGAATTTGATGGAGTGAGATAGTTGTTTTTCAATGAAAGTTTTGAAATTAATAAAGATTTAAGGAACCTCTATTTTATGAAGCAATGGAAATAGACATGTAAGACAGCTTAGCAAGAGATGCACAAGAATATCAGTGAAGCAATACAGAAATTGTATGATACCACATAGGTTTCATATTAATGTAAAAGTTTTCATTACTGTTCAGTGAGGTACATGGTTTATATAGAGTAAGCTAGTACACGTGTAAGGCTAGGATAACAGCTGTTTGTTAAACCTGAACGGTGGATGGTTTGCTCAGTTTGTTACTTTCAGAATATTGAGTAGTGGAAGCTTGCTCCTTTAGTAACCATCATCTAGTTGTCGTCCATCTACAATAGTTTTGTTGTAACTATCGTCCATCTTTCCTATGAACAACTATGCTCTTATAATAACCTGAATTGAAAAACTATAAATAACACGCTACAGTTGACATTGCAGCCATGAGAATATTTCCAGTAATATTTTTCTTTCTTTTCTTTTGATTTCATTTCTTAAAGCTTCTGCTTTCAGAATTTTGGAGTTTGAACCACTCAAAAGAATTCAACTTTGAATCGTGATCCCATCAACTTGGTAGAACCCTAGTAAAATTAGCACAGTATGTCACAAACTTGGTAAATCTGCTAGGGTTCATGCAACCCCATCTAATTCATAGAAGTTAATAAAATTATAAGAGTTCTGAACATTTGTGAAATTTTAACACTTAGGTGAACCCACTTGTATCTTACTAGAATGTAAATTTCTTTCTTTTTGCGTAAAATGAGGAAAACTTGGGGACTATTCATTGAAAGTTGACTAAATAGTCTTTTGTAATCTCTATGGACTTTTCATAAAATTCCCTTATTTTTAATATGCCTTTTTACTAGTATATTTATTTTTTGACATCCATGCACAAATCTACTAGAAGGTATAAAGTACTAGCTCATAAGCTATTGGGATTGTGGACTGTTGTGGTATTTTTGTGCTATTGGAGAAATTATTCTTTGCGGCGTCTGAACGCATCCGGAGGCGAATCCTGATGCGTCATGTCACTAGGAGCACTGAGCCCCTGGTGACATGACCTGTCAGGATTCGCCTCTGGGCACGTCCGTACGCCGCACAGAATAATTTTTCATGCTTTTGTGATAGGTTGCTTTGGGCATTTTCATCCTTATTTCACTTATCTATTAGGTGGGAAGATATCAGAAACTTCTCATGATTGGTGTGCAGGGAAAAAAAAGATTACTGGAGTGTGCTCTCCTCTGCAGAGCCAGCACTCTGTGAGTGTAAAGATGAGGTGCAATGGGACCTGTATATTCTGTGCTTTCCTGTTCTACAAAACCTTCCAATAGTCTTTGCCAGTTTTGCAATTTGACATTACACAAGTTCAGAAAATTTTTAATCTTTGGGTCTTATTAACATTTATTTATTTATTGTTTCTTTGACGACCTGTGCTAAGTAGAAAGTTGTGATTATAAAAAATTAAAAATTTTGGTTTGTATTGTAATGTATTCCTTCCAAGTTTTTGGATTCTTATACATTGTTGATGTTGATCTATGTAAAATAATTTATATATTTTAAGAACGTTGGAAGAGGAAGAGAGCTTCTTGCTCCTTTTTTGATGAGAGAGAGCTTTATTTGAGATGTAAAATAATACTCATAATATTTTTTTTAGTAGTATTAAAAATGAAATTTAATTTGAGATTAATTATTATTTTATTTAACTACTAATCAAAATTCTCAACATATTGCAATGAGTTATTAAGTCTGATATGAATGACTTGGAAAGAATCTACCTGTTGGCCATGGGAAATTATTGAGTTGGATAACGTCTAGATCCCAATAAAAATGTGTCACATTATCCTCTATTCGGTATTGAGCAGTACCAAACAGTAACGATACTATTCAGTATCGAGATCGGTAATGCTTGGTATTGTGAAGTATCGAATTCAGTACTTCACAGTACTGAGCTCAATATTACTCAGTACTGTGAAGTGTCGAACGGTAAATTGTGTCCGGTGTCCGATCCCAATAATTTCCCGGTGGTCAGTGATGTGGCTTTATGCAACTTTTGGCCTTTTCAAGTAAGGTTGCTTCTTGTTTTCATTGACAAGGCCTTTGAGCGCAGCATCTTGTTTTCATTGACGAGGCCTTTGCGCGCAGCATCTGCTTCACTTTTGAAAAAAAAAAAATTAATGTAAGAATATTTCGTTGTAAAATATATTAAAATAAATTATTTTTTTAATTTATGTATATTAAAATTACTATAATTTAGCGCATTATATAATATTATTTTTTGTATATCTTCAAAATTTTAAAGTTTATTATGTTATTTTTTTTATTAGATTACTCTGATTTTTTTCCTCTTTTTTTGTTTGTGAACACTTCAAATTAGGGAATGCTGTTCGGAGACCAATCATATTGTGTCATGTCATCCTCTCGCTAGATACTGCGGTTTGATGTCACTGATGTTGTTGCACTTGATTCGCTTCCGAACATACAGTTGCGTCCAACATTCGCACAAAATAAGTTCTCCTCATCTTGATGCCTTTTAAAAGTCTAAGGAAATGCAGGATTTCAAATAATAGGAATGCCACGTAACTCTTTTTGATTTTGTTAGTTGGGAGCTTTGGCTAACAATTAAGAGATTTGGGTTTAAGTTTTACGTATGTGATGTGTGTATAAATTTGTATTAATTGATCTAAACGTACCTTTTCCGTTTTCCGGCAAAAAAAAAAAGATGAAGACTTTGTGCAATTCCATTTTATACAACGTCGTTGCAAGGGTGTCATTCTAGTTAATTTATAGTCTTCTCTATGTTCTCATAATATTATTTCTAGCATTAGTCAAAAAGGTCTTATAGGCAAAGGATATCCTGTGTTTGAAACTTCAGTTGCGTGAAAATATTCGGCTAATTTTTTGACAGAAATGTATTTGGATCTTTGCAGCTGAAACAAGCAATCTCCATCCATTGTAGCTTAGCTTGACATTGTTAAGGCTTCTTTTGAGATAGTTTACTTATTGTTTTATGAAGTAATTTTTTAGTATATAAAAATTTTTAATTAGAAATTTTTGTACTAAAAAGTTGCCTCATAAAGTAGTAAGAAAGATATTCAAAATTAAGTTTAATGTTTCGTTTGGGACGGCTTTCTTACTGCTTCTTAAAGCAGCTTTCTAGTACAAATTTTTAATTTTTATACTTGAAAGCTACTTTAAGAAGCAATAAGAAAGTCATCTCAAAGTAATCTTAAGACTTTGTTTGGGATGGCTTTTTTATTGTTTTTTGAAGCAATTTTTTAGTACAAAAATTTAATTTTTATACTAAAAAATAGTTTCAAGAAGCAATAATTTTTTTTTTTTTTTTTGAAACTTATGGAGATAATAGAGATTTCCAGCCGCAGCTTTTTATAGTGATGAGGTACGAAACTACTTGAACGTGATTATATGCTCTTTGGTCAAATATTTTGAAATTGTTTTATGGTAAATGTGAAATGATTTATTTGGTATTTATTATTATTATTTTCATTTATATTTTAAAAATAGACTAAATAAACTTTAATTTTTTTCACAAATTATTATGACCGTTAGCCTCCGAAAGCAATGCCTGTCACTAGCAACCACCATAATCTCAACCAGTAACTATCATTATAAATAATTAATTTATTATTTTTAATATATCAAATATATTTTATTTTAAGTTAAAACGTAGGCAACATAAAATAAAAGCAAAAATAATCTCAAATAAAAGCAAAATTTATTTTTTCATTCAAATAGAAAAAAAAATTTTACCATAACTTTTACATCAACATAGAACATTCAAAACTCGACCAAATTAGTAAAGTTTATGGAAACTCGGAAAAGTCTAATTAGATGCCTTTGCACTCAAAAGCCTTCATAGTTCATTCATGAGAACATACAATTTCACTATTTGAGAACCTCTATTCCATTCTTCTAACTTGTAAATATTTGATGAATGTAAAAATCTCATCTTTAGAAGATTTAGGGTTTGTTTGGTTGCAATTAATCAATCGTTGGTGATTGCCATCAACTGTCATCGAAGTCAGTCACTATCGTCATTTGTTGCCACCTACCATGGAATAATGCTTGCGGCTACAATTATCACCGCCTACCTCTCGTCGCACACTGGAGAAATTATTACATCCGGTCAAAAACCGAACAGTCTGAATGTATACCGAGCAATACCGAGTCCTAAATACCGATTTTTAGGTGACGTGACGTGTGGTTATTGGTCTCTGAACGCATTCGAACACCGGATGTAATAATTGCTCCACACACTACTGCTCATCATACGCTGCTGTCTATCGTTGGTCACCTCTCCCCGCAACTTTTCGCACCAGTCATCTACAATCACCGCCAGCCCCTAGTAGCCACTATTGCCATCATTATTTCGTTGAATGCATTTTATTTATTTTACTCTATATACGTTTTGAACACAATAGAAGTTTTCAGAGAGTGAAAATTTCATCTCTAAAAACTCCAGTCTCACTTGAAAGCTTATTTGCAAGGTTAATTTCGAAAAAAAAAGCTATATTTAAAAAAAATGATATTTTTATTTATGCTCATTCTAAATTTAAATGTAAAGTTATATTTGACCTTATTAATTTTATATTAATATTTGTATAAACTGTTACTTTCAACTAAATATTTAAGTAATTAATTGGTAAATGATATGCTTCAATTCATTTTGTTTCCATTTGAATACTCTGTTAGAGTTCTTTGGATTTCAAATGTGTAATGCATATCGCATGGTATGTGATATGAGAGTTCATATATCATCAAAAAAATTTCCTGATAGAGCATGAATCTCGAGATCAATTCGTATTAGAAATTTTCGAAATTAAATCCGAGACCATTTGAACTCCGATTTCAGCAAACTTATACTCGAACTGAGTGTCTCGAAAAACATAACCCAACAACACCAAATTTGTTCCAATCTGACCTCAAATGGGCTCAAATCAATGACCCAAAGCGCATTTAGAAGGTTCAAAGTTTAAATTGGACAATCAAATGATTTACAAACATGAAATTCTTATAGTCGAATCGAGCAGCTCGACGAGACGAATCCAATGATCCTAAGGTCGAGGAATTCTGGCATCATTAAGTCACTTAAATACTCAATAAACAATCCATTATCAAAAGAATCAATATCGGTCGTCTATTTGAATCACTCTCAACGTGCCCTTTGATCTTCTTCTTGTTTATTGGTCATGTCACTCCCAAAAAATTATAAATAGATCTCTCATTCTTCACAAAGGAATGAGTAAAAAAAGAGAAAGAGGGGAGGAGAGAAAGAGAAATTTGAGAACTCTCTTGCTACCAAGCTCCTTCTTGACCATCGCCTACCCCCTAACTATCGTCGAACTTCCGCATAACCACCAATTATTGTCGGACTTATTCTCGACTACCAATTATTGTCGGACTTCCATCCGGCCACCAACTGACGCCGGATGTATGCCCGGTAATTGACTATCCTCAAAATTTCACCCGACCATCAATTAACATAGGATTTTCTCCCGACCACCGTCATCCGACTTCAATCCTTCCAACCATCGCCACCCAACCATGATATTTTTTACCACCGTCGCCCGCTAACTACGATTTTTTTTACTTTCGTCACCTGATAACGATTTTTCTGACTATTGCTGATTACGGACCTTCCAACCTTCGTCGCCAAATTGCAATCTTTCTAACCACCATCGCCCGCTGACTAAGGTCCTTCTCACCTTCATCGCCAGACTACAATCTTTTTGACCACTGTTGCCCGCCGACTATAGTTCTTCCGACTTCCATCTCTTGACCACGATTTTTCTGACCACCATTGCCCGCCGACCACGATCTATCCAATTTTTGTAGCCTGACAACGATCTTTCTGACCATCGCTAACTACGGTTCTTCTGACCTCCATCGTCAAACTACTATCTTTTTTATCACCGTTGCCTGCCAACTATGGTCCTTCCATCCTCATTGCCTGACAACAATCTTTCTAACTATCACTGCTCGCTGACTACACTTCTTAGGACCTTATTTTTTTAACTATTGTCTTTCTGACCATCGTTACATATTGTCTATGATCCTTCTAACCACCATCGCAAGACTACGGTCTTTCTGACCTCCATCGTCCACCGACTATAGTCCTTCCGACCTCCATCATCCACCGACTATAGTCCTTCCAACCTCCATCATCCAATTACTATCCTTCTAACCACCTTCACCTAACTAAGGTCTTTCCGACCTTCTTTGCCCGACTACGATCCTTCCAACCACCTTCACCCAACTACGATCTTTCAGAGCTCTGTCGCCCACAAATTATGGTCCTTTCAACCACTATCACCCGACTATGATCTTTACAATTTCTATTTTAACTATATAATTATAAATTAATTTATTTCAAAATAATATTTTATCTCAAAACTTCTATTTCTAGTACACCGCTCGAATATTAAATTGCACAAGAAAGTTTCTTTAACTTAGAAATTTACAAAAAAAAATCTGATGCATAAAACAAAACAATTTTTTTTTTTTTATTACCACCTTTCTTCACCTTGCCTTTCTCCTCGTCTTCTTTCCTTTCCTCCATACTCCTCTTTTTTTCTTCTTTTTATGCAATGAAAAATAGAAATAACTCGTCAACCTTTGAAAATCTTTTAATATTAATTGGACAACTTGTTTGTATCATTGGTGTGAATATATTACCAGTTTGGAAATTGTTGGCTTGAATCTACTGCTAATATGAGCACAAATGATATTAATCTATTGCAAGTGTGAATCTTAATACTTCATATTTGTCATTTTGAGAATTATGATTTCGTTTGAGATGGCTTTCTTGCTGCTTTCTAAAACAACTTCTTAGTACAAAAAATTCTAGTTCCAAAATTTTTTGCAGGAAAAAGCTATTTTAGAAAGCAATAAAAAAGTTGTCCCAAATGAAACTGATATCATGATGTCTACCTTTATATTTTCTTAGTGTTCAGATTTATCATATAATTGATGATTTAGTTCCATTTGAACATTAAGTAAGCTGTTTTTTTGTTCTAATATGTATAATACTTCATTGTGGACAATTTCAATTAAATTAGACTTTTCTTTTTGAATTTTTCACATAAAAATTTCTAATATCTTTTATAATTTTTATCTATACGTGCTGGCAGAAGTGACTAATGTGGCCTCTTGTATGTCCTTCGTTTGGAATAGCTTTTGATTACTATTTCTTTACTGTTTTTAAGTAATTTTTCTGCTAAAATGTTAGTGTAGAAAGCAGTGAGAAAGCTATCACAAACGAATCTTTAATCAATGAAGTTTGAAAATTGTAAATTAATGAATGATAATGACATTCCCATAGGTGCATCTCTAATATTATACCCATTTAAACATCTGATTAATCAACTTCAACAATAAGTTTGGAGCAAGTACATATCTTTATTTTAATCACAAAAATTCATTCAGCTAGCTAAATAAATATTTTACTTTGTATTATTACTCTAAATTGATTAATATAAATTTAAATTATGATAAACAACAGATCATTCAATTAATAATTTCTCCTATTTTAGACATCAAAATAATATTTAATAAATAACTTAATTAGGGGTAGGGCTACAAATAAACCGAGCGTTCAATGAGCTACTCGTGGCTCGGCTTGATAATAGCTTGTTCATGTTTGTTTGATAAAGTAAATGAACATGTTTGAACACTTTTGATAAATACTCAATAGCTAAATAAACGAGCTTGAACAACATGGTGTTCTGTTTGTTGATGTTCATGAACTATATCGTTTAATGCTCGTGAACAAGCTCGTTAAGAAGCTCGATTAGAGCTCTACAAAGAAGCTCGATTAAAACTATAATACAATTTTAAAATATTTATATTTGTAAATTTAATAATTTATTTTTACTAATCCCATCTAAAATAATTTAATAATTCATTTTTACTTCCCGCATCCGCCTAAAATCACGAACAATCCGCTCTCTGAACAAATATAAGATAAATCATAGATCGTTTGTTCGTGAATGATCTCATTTGGTAACTTGAAAAAACTAATTAGATATGTTTATGAATAGGCTCATTTGATAGCTAAAGAATACTCATCAGATATGTTTGTGAACGAGCTTGTTTGATAGTTTAAAAAACTTCGCTAGATATGTTCACAAACAAGCTCGATGTAATTGTTTATTAGAAGGCTCGATAAGGCTCATTTGTTAAGTTAATGAACATCTAGAAGTAGAGCTCGTTTATAGCTCAATAAGACTTGTTTGTTTAAAACTCAATAAGCATGACATGAACCGAACGTACATGAACACCCATTAATTTAAACGAACCAAACTTAAATTCAAACAAAAGAACTTAAATCAAATTTCACCGGAACTTTAAAAAGCTGATAATAAACAAACTCAAATTGTCAAACATGAACACGCACATACTCGGCTCTGCGCTGTTCGTTTGCAACCCTTATTTAGGGGTGTCAAAATGAGTTAATGGGTTGAATTGCAGTCCAACCCAAATTAAGTCAACCCAAACCAGATTAGTTTAATAAACAAATAAAAAATATATACCCGAATCGCTATAAACTTGAATGACCCAAACCTGCTCCGTTAACTAATTTGCAGTTAAAATAATTTTTTTAATAATTTATTAACTATAAAGTTTTAAATATTTAATAAAAAATGAAAATATTATACCCACAAATAAAAAAATTTAAAGAGATATGATATTAAATGGTTCATTTTCAGATCAAATACAAGTTCCCAGGTCAAATTGAGCCTGTCCCATTTATTAAACCGACTTTTCGAACCAAACTTATGGAGCAAGCAATTAATGGTTACTAAAATTCTCTCAATTAGACATAACCTACTAAAATGCATAAAAACTTTGCCCCTTTATAAATGCTTACAAATCAAATTACATAAATTATAATTTTTTTAGCCATTTAGCTAGTCAAGTTTAGCATCTTCCATAACTCCTTAAATGAATTAAAAAATTGTGCTAGCTTGAGCTCAATTCGAAGCTCAACATCAAAACTCGGTTAAGCTTGAGCCAAGCATATTCGAGCTTGAGCCCGAAATTCAAACATGATTGACCAGCTTACTAATCAATATGAATTCATCAAAAAAACTCCAATATAGAATGAATATAACAGAAAGATTGAATCAAACAAGCAATTAGGCCAAAAACAACTTAGGTGAATTTGTTTAAGAATAAAATCACAAAATCCCTTAATCTTTGCAGCAAAAATTAGTTGTCCCTTTCTCTTTTCCAGCCAGGAATGCGTCCTGGGTTGCACCACCAGAGCAGATTGATGATGGTTGCACGTCTATTTCTTTGATTATTATTTCTCTATGGTTTACTTTGATAGATAGTATAGAAATCATTTAATGATTACAGAGAATTTCCTTAACAAACACCAAAGAACTTGTCAGTTCTGTACTTCTGATCAAAACTGTCAATCTTTCAGAACAATTCAGTATTAAATCAATAGCAACCTGATATTCTGCGTTGACAGCTTAAGCTTCTCCAACCGAAAATCCCATTTTTCACTCCAAAATATCATAATTCATCTCCAATCGAATTCCATTTTACGCGCTTCTGCGAAGTTAACCACCCTTCTCCTCTTTCGCTTGTTTCTTCGGCAAATCCAGTTGAGACAGAAAAATAGTATAGGTGAACAGTGCAACGTCAATATTGACGTCGCACTGTTCACTCGCAAGCAAATAACGAAAGATTTGACATTCGGCTGAAGCGACCGAACAACACCATACATATATTCGTCGTTCGGTTGGAGATGCTCTTAGTCTGAATTCTTCAAAGTAGCAGCACTGAATATTTCAAAAAAAAAATGTCGTCTTTACTGTGTCTTGGCTCGGATTCAATGACCAAAAGAGAAAACCCAAAAGGGCCACAACTTTTATTTTTTGGTAGGTAAGACCCTGACAACCAAGATCTTCTAATCTTTTATAGTTTCCAACTTGTCTATTGCCAACTGCCGTAAGGAAAAGTCAAGTATCAATAAAGACAAAATTTTCTCTTCAGCCTTTAAGCCTTCCATGTAATAATAAGAAGCCTCATCATCTTCCTCTATATATTTGGTAGAGTGGTTGGTGAGCTATGAACAATACAATTTCCATCTTCACCTCCCCCTTTCTTCCCTCTTAAATCCACCAATCTTCTCCTCATTCTCTCATATTTCAAATATCTGCTCATCTTCTACATGACCGTCTATTCTTTCTCTGATCTCTGGTGATGTAGGTGGTCTCTTATTCCTGCCTCTGCAAAGAGGCTGTTTGCGCTATGAAGGGGAGCTCATGGAGAACTCTCTTTAGTGGCTGTTTCGGGAGCCCGGGCGACTCTAATCTGTTTTCGAAGAAATTGGTATCAGAGCAAGGTTCTCTTCAAAGAGTGTCTTCGTCAGAAAATGGTACTCGAAGATCGCTCGCGCTCTCTCTCGAAGACATCTCAATGTCTCTTGCAGGATCCAAACTCTATGTTTTCACCCTTGCAGAGCTTCAAATGGTGACAGGGGGATTCTCCAATAGCAATTTTCTTGGGGAAGGTGGCTTTGGGCCTGTGTACAAGGGGTTTGTCGATGAGAGGGTAAGGCCAGGCGTCGAGGCTCAGGCAGTGGCGGTGAAACTCCTCGACCTCGACGGAGGACAGGGAGACAGGGAGTGGCTGGTGAGCTCCTAGCTGGACTTCAATTTGCATGCTATTAGCTTACCTGAAACAACCAAGTGGTACCGAGTACCGAGCACCGTACATTTTTTGGGGGGACGTGGCATATTTTTATTGGTCTCCGGACAAATTCGAGACAGCACGTAATAATTTTTCTTATTTGTGACAGGCTGAAGTGATATTTTTGGGGAAATTGAGGCATCCACACCTTGTCAAGTTGATTGGCTATTGCTATGAGAATGAGCACAGGTTGCTGGTGTATGAATATCTAGCAAAGGGTAACTTAGAGAATCACTTATTCCAAAGTGCGTTTTCTGATCTCCTAAGCTTTCATTAAATTGCTTAATCATAATTTTTTTACTGTATTAAAGGGATAGTCTTCCTTTGCACCAAATATTTTCATCAACCAAACCTTACAGTTTCCTGTAAAGCAACAACTTATTAGAAAGTTATTTTGGCTCAGAGTTTAATTTAGGCTTCGTTTGGGACGGCTTTCTTTCTGCTTCTTAAAGCTGTTTTGTAGTATAAAATTAAAAAATTTTATACTAAAAAGCTACTTTAAAAAGCAATAAGAACGCCGTCCCAAACAAAGTCTTAATCAATCCTTAAAACTTGTTCTGTTATTTTGTTGAACTAAGATAAATTTTTTTAACCTTCTGAACAGAGCTCTTTCCTTGCTTACCATGGTCAACAAGACTGAAGATTGCTGTGGGGGCTGCTAAGGGCCTGGCCTTTCTGCATGACACTGAGAAGCCAGTGATTTACAGAGATTTTAAAGCTTCTAACATCTTATTGGATTCTGTAATGCTTCTTTTCTTTGCAAGCACTGGATAGAGGACAAGTTAACATAATTAGCAGAAGTATGATTAAAATATACCATTTAGTCATATGCTGTGCATGTATGACAAACAAACTATTGAGACATCATTAGACCATCTCCAATCGAACTGCATACATTGATATGACGTTCGTCATTTGCTCCATTCGAAAGCTAAATCACACGTCAAAATTCTATAGGTGAACAGTGTGAGTGTGAGGCCAATATTGATGTCGCACTATTCACCTAAGCCAAAAAATTAGTTTACGGGATTTTCCGAAGAAACACGTGAAAGAGGAGAAAGATGGTTACCTTCGCAGCGAGATGAAGAAGCGCGCGAAAGAGAAAAAATAAATGGAATTCGATTAGAGATGAATTACTGCATTTTGAAGTGAAAAATGGATTTTTCGGTTGGAGATGCCCTTAGATATCAAAAAAATAAAAGAATATTTATGAATCATAAGAATAGAAAAATTATCTGCATGTATTAATCCAAACCTCAAAGCAAATCATTATTAATGAAAAAAAAAAGAAATTACCAAAGAGAATAAGGCGAACTAGAAATCTAAATTCTTACAAGCTGACAAGTCCTGTCTAAGGCTTCGTTTGGGACGACTTTTTATTGCTTTATAATATAAATTTCTCTTGAACTGAAATTTTTGTACTAGAAAATTGTTTCGGATAGCATTTAAAAAATCAGCCCCAAACAAAGCTCAAGACGGCTCCAATTTGACTTATTACCTCATCAGAGTAGAATCATTTGCCAAGCTGAGTTGGAGCTTGCTCCCAAGCTGGCTTGGCTTACAAATCTATCAACTTTATCTTTGAAGAAACTCACCTTGATCTCTCTAATTCTCAGGAATACACGGCAAAACTTTCAGACTTCGGCCTTGCAAAAGATGGTCCTGAAGGAGACAACACTCATGTCTCAACAAGAGTCATGGGAACGCAGGGATACGCTGCACCAGAGTACATCATGACTGGTACATTTCATCAAACACTTTATAATCATTCCCGCTTCTTACTCATCTAACAAATATTCCACCAATCTATTTGTTCAGGTCATCTCACAACAAAAAGTGATGTATACAGCTTTGGTGTTGTACTGCTAGAGCTACTAACAGGGAGAAGATCAGTGGAGAGGAAAAGGCCTAGCAGAGAGCAAAACCTTGTGGAGTGGGCGAGGCCTTGCCTGAACGATTCCAGGAAGCTTTCTCGAATCATGGATCCCAGTCTTGAAGGGATTTACTCAACCAAAGCGGCGCAGAAGGCGGCGGCAATGGCTTACCAGTGTCTAAGCCATAGCCCCAAGTCAAGGCCTCAGATGTCCACCATTGTTGAGAGTCTGGAACCTTTGTTGGACCTGAATGATGGAATGATAAGCTCCTTTGTGTTCACTGTAGTATCTGAAAATGATGGGAATGATGAAAAGGAGAAGAAAAATGGAAAGAGGAATAGAAACTGCAACAATGGACAGAGATTTGCTGTGCACAGAAGGTTACCAAGACAACAGTATGAGATTGGGATAAAAGCAATAAAGGATATGAAGAGAAAAATGGATTCTTAGAACTTTGGTCAGTCATGTTTTGCAAGTAGATTAGCTGTGCAAGAAGCCCATTGCCATGGCAGTAAGAGCTCTAAATTCAAGCCATCATCATTGATTCAGTGATGTATATGGGAAATATTTCCTCCCATATAAATTTGTATGAACTAAAATTATATGAAATATATTTAGATGAAATTTACATAGGAAGATAAAATAAATGCTCAAAATTATAAGATATTTAAACTCTTTGTTCAAACAAAATTAATTCATAATATATTTTTTTTAAATTATTTTTTTAATATATAACGATTACTTTTTATTTCATCTTATATGGTATGCATACATATAATTAATAAATAATATATAATTTAAAATCAATATAAAATTCATTTTACATAAATTAAGGCTTCATTTGGGACGGCTTTTTTACTACTTTCTAAAATGGTGTTTTAATACAAAAATAAAAAAAAAAATTGTACTAAAACTCCGTTTTAGAAAGCAATAAAAAAGCCGTCCCAAACGAAGCCTAAAACTAAAAAATAAGATGGTTGATGGAGTTAGTCCAAATCTCTCTTAATTTCAAGGCAATGAACTACCTATCTCAATATGAATGATTTTAAATTAGGAGATTTACATATATGTCACATATGTTTAATGTATTTGCATATCTAACCTTCAATTTTTAATATTTACTTATATAACATCCAAATCCTTAAATCATATAAAAATATCATTAATACTACTTTTTTTAATGAAATATAGATTTTTATGTATATATTATGATGTGATTGAAAAGCTAAAGTGTTATAAAAATGTATATAAAAAAATTTAAATGTCGGATGTATAAATATAAAAGAATTGTATGATATATATGTAAATCTCTCTTTTAAATTTTAATGACAAAACTTAATTAATTTATATGTAAGAGAAGACAATTACAAATTACAATTTTAAAACTTTTTTTTATGATTAAGATTGTTATATAGATATTAAATACTATAAGCCAAAGTCAAATGAAATTGGCTTTGCTTCACTCATAATCCAACCAAAAATATATTTTTAATGAATAGATAGGAATTATGATAAGTTATTAAATATTCTTTCCAATTTATATTTCTATCTCATATTTTTAAGAGATTAATGATTATTGAGCCATCATAAATGCCTACCATAATTTAATTTAATTGTGATGGAAATTAATAAGGATAGATTAGGATGTCACCGTTAAGTGATGCAACACAAATAATAGAATGTCACTACAGGAATGTCAAGTAATTCTGACGGAATTTCTTGCCAAAAAGTTGCTAAATTTTACAAATAAAATTAATATATAATAAATTTCTGACAAAAATATCCGCCAGTAATTAAGGCATTCTTTTAGGAAAAAAGGAGCAAAAGATGATTATTATTATGATAATTATCGATAAAAAAAAATTCTTTACCTCCTCAAATTGAATTAGAAGATGATTTAAAAAAATATATATATTTTTTGAAAAGAGATGGATGAGCTACTATGGATATGATTCATTATATTATTCTTCAATGACTTATTTGGATCTTAGGTTTAATGTTAAAAATATGGATGCGAATAAAACTAAATATAATAGCAATTTTTGATGAGAAATATGACTGAAGCCCCTCAACAAACTTTGCCTTTGGATATTTAATTAGTGAAAAAATATTTAAAATATTAAATGTATGTGAACGTATTTATTAAATTCTAAAAAAAAACATAATTTTGAAGCTTTTTTATAGATTTAATAGGAAAAAAAATATCTTAAAAATTTTACTCAATATGCAAAATATTTTTGTAGGATGTAAAACGTTTTTAATTTTTTATTTGTATTTTTTAAGATAATGATCTTATGATATTAATATTAAAATTTTTAATATTATTATTTTAAGATAATGATCTTATGATATTAATATTAAAATTTTAAATACTTTGGGATTCATATCTAATCAAGTTGATTTTTGATTACCAATGTCTCATAATTCTATAAATTGTATTTGATATGTAAGTTAAGATGCAGAGTATTTTTCAATAATAATATTTAGTTTCATAAAAATAATTAATACGAATATAGTTTCTTAAAAAATAAATTATTTTGATAACATCACATTATATTGGCGAATAAATTTGGAATTTCCCTGCCGCTACTTTAACCAAAGCGTATAGTTTGCATTAAATCGTCTTCATTTTTATAAATATCAAAGCATGACAAGATTTTGCCTCTCTTTCTTTCTCAGGATGTCAAAATTGGTCAATGGATTAGGTTTGGATGTGACCAAAATTGACTAGACCGAAATTCGATCAACCTGAACCCGACCTAAATCCAGTCAACCCGAACCTAACCTATTTAATAAACAAATCAAAAAGGTTGACCCGAATCAGACCCGCTAGCAATCCAAATCAGACCAAAAAATTCATTTTAAATTAAAATATATTTTTATTAACTAGCTAACCATAGATTTTGGATTAATGGATAAAAAATGAGAATACCAACAAACAAAAGAATTAAAAAAATATATATTAAACTAGCTATTTTTAGATCAAAATTGGGTTGGCGAGTCAGCCCGAACTTAACCCGTTTAATAAATGGATCAAAATGCATGATCCGAACCCAGACCATTTATTAAATGAGTCAACTCAAACCCCCATTTTCACGATCAAGACCGGATCAAGTTGACAAGTCGAGTCATTGACACACTCTCTCTCTCTCTCTCCATTTATCAAGTTTATAAAAATCGAACCAAACATCGAACTGGAATGATGAGTTCACGGACCGGATAATGTAATAAATAATAATATTATTAAAAATTAATAAAATTAACATAATAATATAACAATCTAATCATAAATCTTATAATTCTAAAAAATTAGACACATAATAATTTGACAATCTAACTAAATAATTTTGAGAAAAACTAAGGAGGCATTTACACAAACACCTTGGTGCATTGTCAAAACATAATCCACAGAATTCAAAACAAAATCCACTTAGAAATTTAAAACAAAATTGTAATCTCAAATAAAGATGATAAAAATCATTGTCAAAACATAATCCAACTTGCCTGGGTGGGCTCATAAAATTGAATCCACGAAGTAGCAGCAGCCTTCAATTCGATCACTGATCTTAAGAAACGTGCCAAACTTCGTGGAACAGTAATACCGGATAAATTCCTCTCATATTTATAAGACACACGAATGAAAAAGCTCTGATGTTGGATAAATTCCTCTCAAATTTACAAGAATCGAAGTATGGGTGTAAGAATCGAAGCATAAGATCTATAGCTTCTGATAGAATGGGTGCAAGGAGATTAAAACTCATCAAGGCTTCAAGCACGATTCACATTTTTAAATTTCAACTAAATAAGAAATCTATGGCTATAAACTTGACGAAGAGCAAAAGGGGCTGTTTGGCAGCAAGATTTAGGCTGGATTTGAGGCGGATTTAAGCGAAATCCAGCCATACGGCCTAAAATGCAAAATCAAATCTCACGGCAAACTAAATCCTCAGTAGACGGAAAATTCCTCCGATTCGCTCTAAATTCCGGATTTCTAAAATCCTGTATTTTGAAAGATTTATGAAATCCACGGTGCTAGAGGAAGAATCCATTCAGTAAATCCTGCTCTATAGCCGAACAGTCACATGAGATTTAAGAGGATTTATCATGAATGTTACCAAACAGTTTTCAGGATTTAAGCCTCTCAGAATTTCCGAAATCCGGATTTAGAGGATTTACGAAATCCTACTTCCAAATCCAGGATGCTACCAAACAGCCCCTAAGAGTCGAACAGACCTAGGAGGAGTTTTGTGGCCACAGGAGGAAACGACGGGATGAAACAATGGGGCTCTACAATAAGTTAATCTGGGCGAAGAAGCCCGGAGAGGAAGCTTCACGATCGCGTGTCTTTTGCGCTCTTGCGCGAAATCGAAATCCAAGCCTTCGACGAGCAGCGCCGGCAACCCTTCGAAATGCACGGGATGGAGAGTGAGAGAAAGTTGCCCGGCGCATTTTTGGAGAGGAATTCGACAACATATTGCGTATCTTAGGGCAATCGTTTGAGTTAATACAATTCCGTAACTAATTTACATTGTTCAATCTTACATGGGCAACTGAGATTTGAGATTTTAAGAACCGATCGATTCGGTGGTTCTTCGCTTCAACCGGGTTATTAAGAGGTTTTTCCCTGGTTCAATCTCCAAACGGTTGCTTCAAGAAATCGGAGCAGTTCAACCATGGTTGAACCAGTTGAATCTCATTTATATTTTTGCCAAACTGGACATTTATACCTATTCCCTTCGAAGCTATCTTATCTACAACTTATTTTATTCACTTTCTTTGAACTTTCTCTAAGACAATTTTATTAATGTAACTAATGCCACCTCAATAGATTGGTTCAACCGTAAAGTTATAATTTGACTCACTTAACAACCCATGTTTTAAGATTGAAAACATAATCTCCTTCTAAGTTCAACTAACTTATCCTGCAATAACCATTTCTTTTGATTACTTTTCTGTGCATCCATAATCACATTTCTATGTACTGTAATACAAACTTTCTCCAGAAATTGCTTAACAATCCTCGCAAAAAAAAAGCATCACTTCTTTATGATAAGCTCAATGCAAGTAAGAAGAAGAAGAGAGGTTGTGTCAACTATTCTTGCAAAGAAACATCACTAACAAATGCTAGTTTGCGAGTTACTCAGTAAGATAAGCAGATATCACGGTGTATTGGAAGGAGATGTGAAAAAGATGCAACTGACCAGGCTCCAAACAGCATAGACAAACCATAGCCAGCAACCATGTTGAACATTGGCTCTACTAGGGGTGCAAACAAGTCGAGTCGAGCTCGAGCCAAGGGATGTTCGAGTCGAGCTCGGCTGCCAAATACCGAGCTCGAGCTTGACTAGTTTCACGAAACGAGTCGAGTCGAGCGGCTCGTCGAGCTCCTGCTCTCGTAGCGAAGCCCGCTCCCGCTGCGAAGCCCGCTCCCGCTCCCGCTCTCGAGGAGAAGCCCGCTTCTTTGACCCACTCTCGCAGCGAAGCCCACTGCCACGACCCGCTCTAGCGGCGAAGCCCGCTCCCGCTCTCGTGGTGAATCCCGCACCTCTTACGCGATCTACTCGACGAGCTATCGAGTCGAGCAGCCGAGTGTTCAAGCTCGAGCTTGATTAGCCATCGAGCTCGAACTCGTGTTAGGCTCGCAAGCCGGCTTGACTCAGTTGCACCCCCTACACAACAAACGGATATTGAGATCAGCAACTGTCACCAAAACACCAAGATGAAGCAATATTTGGCATCATGTAAACAAGTATAAAAGGAATTGATGTCCAATAACTCACTGAATATGGTGAAGAAACACCAGCTCATTGGCCACCATACACAAATCAAATAAGTATCACGAGTCCTGTGACAATGCGAAAACCCCAGGAATAAGAAGCAATACAGAGGGCAACCATAGCCATTGAACAAAAAAGCGTAAAAGCTTCAAAGACTTAAGCATGCAACACCCTCCCACCACTGAGCAACTAATGTCCTCAATTTCTCCAGAACTCCACAGAAATGCCAAAAGCAAAGGAGCCAAAGCTTCACTGGCAAAAGCATACCCTTTGAATCACCTCTCCACCTCAAAAGAAGTCTCTTGCAGCAATTGAAGCTACAGTTTGTATATCTATTTATTTATATCCACTATCTCTCTATCATCTCACTCAGAAACAAAGATACATGTAAATCCATACACGCACGCATGCATGGCAGCTTTTATCTAAGATTTAATACTCATATAGCATAAATATGTGGCATAGCTAAAATAGTTCAATTTTTTGCAGCAATAAGCACTAAAGATTGGTCATTTATTGATTGATTCAGTGAATTGAGAGAAATGTTCATTAAACTTGTCTCCCTTGATCAAACAAACCTGCACATTTCTCAAATAAAATATATTCAGTATGGGAAAAGAAAAGAATCATTCAGCACAATCAACGAAAATGTTAAGAAGTAGTATGAAGCACTAGCATTCATATCCTAGTTTCAATGAAGGAGAGAGAATATTAACTATAAAGTTCATTAGCATAGCTAATGCAAGACCTCAACAAAACTGACAATCAAAAGAGCAACGTTAGAGGAAGAACACTCACATAGACAAAAAAAACCTGAATTGGTTATTTATGAAAACCTGCCCCAACCCTAAGGCTTCGTTTGGGACAGCTTTTTTACTGCTTCTTAAAGCAGATTTCTAGTACAAAAATTTTAATTTTTATACTAAAAAGCTGCTTTAAAAAGTAGCAAGAAAAATCGTCTAAAATGAAGCCTAAGTTCCGCTAAGCACAACTTCAATGTAAAAGTTAATTAAATCAAGGAAATGGAAAGCCAAATCTTTTTTTTTGTATTGAACCATCTAGTTTGACAGTAACTCCAGAAAAAAAGAATCAAACATTTACAAGTTCTTCAAGAAAAGTATGGCCTTTTATACAAGACATAAAGCTCACTTCAAACTGGAAAATGATAGAACACCAGTAGCACCACTGACTCTTACAGAAAGGAATATAGCATAAATAGTTACCAGGCCAACCCCTAACAACTTGCTAGGTTGCATGTCATTTCTTGGTAAGATAAACAGAGCCCAGGCAAGCGCGGCCATGAGGAAACTCATTGTATAGATCAAGGAGCTGTCGACCGGAAGGAGATATGAAGAAGGAGCAACCGAACAGGCTCCAACCAACATAGATGTACCAAGACCAGCAAGGATATTGAACATGGGCCCTGCATAACAACCAGAGATGGCGATTTGCACGCCATCGCCACCTCTCAAAGCTAAAGCGATATTCGACATCAAGTCACCCATGGAATTCCCCCATGCCATAACTGTCAATCCAAGAATGGAAGGGTTGATACCCAATATCAAACCCAAATCGAGGAAAAGAGCAACCAGCTCATTGGCAACTATATAAAACCAAACAATACTCATCACAAAGCCTCCAAAAACCCAGGGAAATAAGAACCGCTGTGGTGGGCAGTCATGATTAGTTAAGAAGAAAGCAGAAGTCCCTAGTGCAATGCTTACAATGCCAGCCAACACATAAGCAGCTAAAGTCGCATTGGAACCCACAGGTTCTCCAGAACTCCATAGAAATGCAAGAAGCAAAGGTGCCAATGCTGCACTAGCAACTGCATACTTTTTAGACCATCTTTCCTCCTCAACGACTGGAATTGTCAGCCTCCTTGGAAGCGAAAGTGGAACCTCAAAAATTAAGAAAAGCTTACTACAAGAAAACACAATATCTCGTTCATTTTCATCTTCATTCCATCCCCATAAAGGATTTGAATTGTTAGCAGGACCACCCTTGTGCCTACAGTTTGAGTATATTGCCACATTAGAAGCCCACATCCACTGAGGCAAGCTACTATGCAGCTGAGGGACACCATCATTGAAGTCATAATCAATCAGAGGTTTATACATAGATTCATCCTCCTCATTTGCAGCAGAAAAGAAGGTCCCTGCAACAGGAAGCAATGGAGTCACGACATTCAACTTCAAGCTCCTTGCATGCTTCCTCAGAATCTCATTTGCTGTAACCACAAAGGCATAAATCACGTATATCAAAACAAACATGATCGCTCCCCAAAAACTAATCTTCCCAACAATCAAGATCAACGACAAGGCCGCCAAAGTTGATAAGAAGAATCCAATATCCCTTATAAAGCATTTTCGATCGATTTGAACATTTTTCCCAGCAATGATTAAGGAAATAACACCCACAACTATGCAAGTAACAAAGAGTGCACCACCAAGCACGCTGTTAATACCAACCTCCCCAGCTCCACTTCCTACAAAGGCCGCAATGCTGGCAAAAACATCGGGAGCCCCATTTCCAAGCGGAAGTAAGGTCACACCAGCAACAGTAGGTGGAAGCTTTAATAAAGCAGAGAGCTTCGCAAGACTGCAGCAGAAGTAATCGGCAGCTGTATTGCCCAATAGATAAAACAGAGCGAGAAGCCACAAGGTAAGAACAGCATACCCCAAGATTTGAAATTCCTCACAGTCGCAGTAAAAGAAGGTGATGTAATCGACAAACCCACCAGAACCACACTGGGGGTGCGACTTAAGGAAATCGCACCTAGTGCCCTCGTGCCGGGCTATCCCGGAGCAAGCCTCCGTTGGATTCTCCAGATCATTCGATTGGATTACACGCGACGAATTACTCAAAGAAAGCTCGAAGAGATGCCGGTGGAAATTGGGGGAGGATTTCGGAAGCCCCCAAGGGGAGCCAAAACTGGAGCTTTTGCGTAGGCGGGGGGTTCGGAGAACGTCCTCTCGGTTGTAGAAGAACAAAAGAAGAATCAGAGTGCAGAGAGCATTGAAAACGGAGCGAAATTTACGGGCATGCATCCTCTCCTCCATGCCCAATAACTGCGGCACTTCCTCTGTTCAATTAACTGGGAGGTTTTCTAGGGTATCGGAAGCCGATCATCCAGGACACAATTGAGGCCGTGGGAGATGAATCAGCGAAAAATACACGAAGGATAATGAGATTTGTAGGCTTCGGACCAGATTGTTGGGAGAAATTTTGAACTTTTGAGATTGGTACAGAGGCTAAGGGCCTCACCTGGGCGGTGTCGACGGCCGCGCCGAGAGGATTCGAAAACTATAAGTCGGGGAAATGAACATTAACACCTGACATTCCGCTTTACTGACCGTTAGATTACTAAATCTGACGGCTATAAAAGATACGTCGTGTATTCCTGTATTCAATTCGTAGTTAGCTTACGAAGTGCCGAAACTAATTTCAGACCGTCAGATTTATTGATCGAACGGTCAGCATAAGGAAGGAGAGTGGAGATTCATCACACAGAGTTGTAGCATTTTGGCGTTTATTTGTTACGTGTGTGGCCTTCCATCTGATTTTCCGCACGCAAGACCGGAGTTAACTAAAATACATGCAACATAAAACATGTGCTGCAATAATAATATCTAAAGTTTCCATGGATGCTTAATTTGGTTGATAGGCGAGTGCGGTTGGGAGCTCCCAAACTCATTCTCGATCTTTTCAGGCGGTAGCGTCACTTTAGGGGGGACTCAATAAGTGTAGGCAACGAGTAGTAATAGGTGTGGGTTGCTCGTCTAGGTTAGTAGAGGAGACTAGTAAATATCGTCAAGTGCGTCACAAGCTGACGTGGCAGCGGGCCGATACTCCCCGTTCTCAAAAAAAAAATTTAAAAGGGGATGTATATGCATTATACATACCACTTTATTTCATCATATTTACATATTTAACATTCAAAATTTTATACGATATTACATTTCTACTATTCATATAAAATTTTAATACCAAATATATCATTCATATATTTCATTCTTACAACTCATACAATCCTATAAACTTTAATATTTCATTCCATAAACTTATATTTGTTTTATGGGTGGTAGGCATGTAATATTAATTTTAGGTATTAGATATGTAAATAATATAAAATAAAGTGGTGTGTATGTAAATCTCCTAATATCTAATATTTATCAGACCGCGTTGCAGCTTGTGCTTAAATCTCCTAATATGTTAAAAATAAATCTAATATTTATCCTAGTGTAATGATTAGGGGTGTCAATTTAGGACAACTGGTCAGGTTCGAGTTGAATCCAACTTGACTCAGTTTTAAACGGGTTGACACTAACCCGGCCCAGTTTTGCAAACTACTCAGGTTTTCAACCAACCCGACTCATGTGGGTTACCAGGTTGAACCAAGGTGACACAATCCGCGAGTGACAATAGCATATGCGATTATGTGGACTCGCGACCACTCTACAGGAGCCATTTGCGGCTCTACATACACCGTCGGCGGTGGCATCACGAAGCCTTGAACTTGACCAGACATCGTGGTCGTGCGACAGCAAGAAGCCTCAAACACAACTAGACGGTAGCTTGAAGGCAGTGGCAGCTCGAAGCCTCGAACTCAACTAGTCTCCATCGCCAGCAGCAGCACAGACATGACGTGATGCCAGTCACGAAATTGGAGACAAGACGCAGTCATCGAGTCATGCGCTGACGCCTGACGCAATTGATGTGACGACATAACAAACGGGTCAATGCATGTTGGTTTCGAGTTTCCATGTCAACCCAACCCAATTTAACAAACGGATTGGAATTACAAACTCGAACTCGCCCTGTATGACAAATGGATTGATCCAAATCTAAATTTTTTTTGGTTGAGTTTTGAATCGTGTTAGATTTTGACACCCCTAATAAAGATAATTGTTTATCGAAATCATTTTTATTCATTGCGTTTTATTAAGTGTTAAATTTTTAATCAAATTTAATAAAAAAAACCATTTCTAATGCTTTCTAACCCTTTTTTTAATCTGTCTTTCTTATGTTTCATTTGTGACAGCTTTTTTATTGCTTTCTAAAGCAATTTTTTAGTTAAAAATTTACAAATTTAAAAAAAAATTATGTTATAAAGCCTCTATTATAAAGCAATAACATGAGAAGGATGGTTTTTTGTGTGACAAATCATCTAAGATATCTCTGTCTAATGCTAATATGTCCCTGGAGCTCAAAATTTTCATATAAAATAATGATATTAATATATTTATCACATAGGAATTAGATCCTATTAAGATCCATAATTGTATATATTAACATAAATTCAGGAATCATGTAAAGGTGGCATTCTTGCCATTCAATTATGAGCGTGAGAACTATCAGCACTTCCAAGATTTGTTGATGAGTACACTGTGCACACCAGATTTTTACACCTTCCTTGCTCATCTTGATCTGCTTGAACCTCCAATACAGTTGGTTTCTCAGTATATTGGTGTCCTTCGCCTCCAAGTCTGAGATATTCTAAACCCATCAGTGTCTGGAACGAAAGCTTATGCATCGCTCAGATTCTGATTCCAAAGGTTCTGCTGCATCATATTCAGTCAGTCTCAGGCTTCGAAGAGCACCTCCCAATCCGTATGCAGTCCACCGAGCTTCGTTTAGGATTACTTTTTTTTATTTTCTAAAACAGTTTTTTAACATAAATATTTTTTGAATTTAAAATTTTTATACTAGAAAGCTGTTTTAGAAAACAGTACGAAAGTTGTCTCAAACGAAGCTTGACATCTTTCTTACTACTTCTTAAAACAGCTTTCTAGTAAAAAAATAAATTTGTTGTATTAAAAAGATGGTGTAAAAAATAGTAAGAAAGTCATCCCAAACAAAACCTTGATGATTGCCCAAAGCAAAACTCGTAGAACTTCTAAGTGATTAGTGAAGATTTGAAAGCTGAGACCTTTGCTGAATAACCCAATGATCTTTTTGTTGAAGAATATGTGGAAGGGGATGTCTGCCCATTGCTCATGCTTCATTAGACTTTTCTTAGTCCTTTTTCTCACACCTTTAAAAGTTACTTTAGGCTTTTTTTGGGGCAACTTTCTCACTCATTTGTAATCACAATTTTTGTTCAGTCACTCTTGCTCACAAAAAAATTTGTACTAAAAATTTGCTTTATATAACACTTTTACAAAATAATTTTTTCTATGATAGTTTTATAAAGCAGTAATAATGGTATCCCCATGGAAGGCTTAATTCCAAACCATAAACGTGTTCCCGGACAACCCACTGAACCTGCTTCAACTTTTGCTTCGTTTGTGATGACTTTTTTTCTGCTTCTTAAATCAACTTTTTAATATAAAAATTACAAAATTTATGCTAAAAAATTGCTTTAAGAAGTAATATATCATCTACAAAAAAAATTTTATACTAAAAAATTATTTTAAGAAGTAATAAAAAATTATTTTAAGAAGAAATAGAAAAGCCATTAGATTTATTTCTTCCAGCTATTGGTCTACAGAACCATACTGTGAATCGTGGTGACAAGTTGAAGAGATTGCTGGTCAAAGGTCATATTGGGGAGTCTTAAGTCCTTGAGCAGTTCTGTTTTGCTCACACCATTTATTAGAGACAATGGTGCAATGATCTTGAGGCTATGTGAGAAGATCTTGATGGCTTTTAGAGGGAGTAGTATTGAAGTTAATTGTTGCGGGCTGGTAGATTCGCAGCAGTAGAGTGAGAGAATTTTTTGTATTGGCACGAATGTCCAACATATAAATAAATAAGTGAAAGAGATTAGAAATATCAAAAAAAATTTAGGTGGAGAACCCGAAAAGGAAAAAACAAGAGGGTTTTGCCGGGATAAAGAGATTCCACTTTATATGAATAAGTTACAAAGGTTGACCCATCATTTAACTTGTAGATGGTGAAATTACAATAATTGAGAATTCTTTGAAGTTTGTATGTATGATTAGGCATTGGAATGATTGTGGTCAAGCGACAGGGGTTGAAATTCGATGTAAAGCCGGCGAAAAAGTCGCCATGCGTTGTACATATAAAACTCTGGTGGTAATGCTGGCGGCCAAATAACTGTCGGAAATTCCGGTTGTCAAATCGCCAGCATAACCGCCACTTATTACAGGCGGTCACTTGGCCGCCGGAAATGCTGCTGGTATTTGATGAATTTCTGATAGTTGAAGGATCATAATCGTGTAGTCTGAGGACTGAGGCCAACATGAGACGAAGGTCAGAAGTCTAGTCACAGTGGCCGAGTAAAGGTCTGGGGGGAGATTCAAAGATGATCAACATTCGGGAAAAGGTCTAGAGGTTTTTTATGGCTGGAAGGCGGTCCTACGGCGATTGACCACTAGGGGGACATCTAGCTACAATTAGTGGCCAAACATATGTATGGCAGTAACAACCAAGTAGAGATGTGGCGCTAGCTGGTTGATGAAGGTATGCGATGATTATTGGGCGTAGGTCCAGTGATCAGTAGTTAAGCAAAGGCTCGACGGCTGTCTGACCGACGATAATGATCTGCCGACAAATATTTATTGGCAACAGAGCACAGGTGGGGCTCTGGAATACTTGAAACTTCATCATAACTCTCTCCAATCTCTAGCAAAGGTCCACTTTATATAAAGAGTGTGGTTTATTTATAAATTTTTCAGAGTGAAATGCTCTATAAATATGAGAAAAATTTAGAGCAAATCCAGAGCATTCAATTAAACATCCCATATTGATTCTCCGACTATAGATTATTATTTTTTAACATTTAGGTGCCAAGATGTTATTGGAATTAAGTGATCTTGGGCTCATTGGATTCCTCTTATCAAGACGCTTGATTAAAATATAAACATATCATATTTAAAGATCATCAGGCCACCTAATTTTTGCTTTGAGTTTTCCAAGATAATTTTTGATAACATATCATCAATATAGGCTATCAAAATGACTAAATCGATCTCACGTAAAGTGGAATCAAATGGAACTCGGCAATGTTGAAGTTTATAGTGTTTTACATCGATTGAAACAATTGTTTTGCTAAAAAAATGCTGAAGTGACAGGGATGATTGAGAGAAAAGATGGGCAAATTATTGTGTCCGGTGTCCAAATTCGTCAGGACACCAATCTGGTGTCGCCACATCACCAAAATACATTGGGACCCAGTGTATTTTGATGACGTGGCGTCACCGGATTGAATGTCCGGACATCCGGTGATCGGACGCAATAATTCGCCGAAAAGATGAGGCCCACTTTGCACTAATCCTCTTTGATTAACTCGTTTCAATTTAAATTCAAATATTCTTAGCTTAGTTGAAAACATTCAACGAGACAGTTATTTTGACTATAATTTATAAAAAATAGAGTTCATTTGATCATTCAAATGATTTTTGAAAATTTTTTCTTCAATTTTTTGGATTTTCAGAATTCATAATTTTGCAAAAATTTTGAATTTTATTATATTCTTGAAAAAAAATCTATTGAAAAAATTATATGAAGCTCACTTTTTGATATTCTTGAAAACATTCGAGTGATGAAAGTTAAATTTGATGTGGCTAATTGCACTTTCTGAGATGAACCAACTAAATTTAGGAGTTTTTTTCCGGCTAAAAATGAAATGCAGTATAAAAGAAATATATTAGAGTTGTTTGGATGAGTGTAAAATGAATTTGGGTGAATGATTTGAAGTAAGATGAATGTAGTGTAAAGTTTAAAAATAACGGATAACGGCGGGTAACAGTGGAGAAAGAGGGTAGCGGTGGCGGAGGTATTAGACAATAAGAATCTAGAAGCATCCAAAATCAAGAAAGTACAATTACACCAAGGACCAATAGTTAATGTACACGTGTAATATGATTAGAGGTGTTAAACTTGTACTCAAATCCCTATAAATAGGGACGATGTACTCATACTTGAGATAATGAGAATTCCATTACTGTGCATTCATCTTTATTACTTAACTTTTGGTTTAACAACCTAAACAGTTTATCATGGTATCAGAGCTGTGTCTCTGAGAACGAGTTTTTTTTTTCTCGTTCTTGCTTTCTCCGGTTCTCATCCGATCTTCAATGGCGGGTTCGTCCACCTCTCTTCCCACGGTGGATTCGACATCAACAAGTCCGCAACTCAGTTTCTCCCCTCAGCTCAAGTTAGGGGTGTAAACGAGTCGAGTCGAGTCGAGTTTTGGTCCATATCGAGCTCGGCTCGTTAGATAGAAACCGAGCTCGAACTCGAGCTCGAGCTCGAGTCGAGCTCGACAGTCGAGCTCGAACTCGAGCTCGTGTCACTGTTAACGAGCTCGAGCCGGCTCGCCAGCCATGGGCGGGAATTTTTAAATTTAGGCGGGATTTTTAAAAAATTTTAAAATTAGGCGAGATTTTTAAACTTTAAGCGAGATTTTTAAAACTTAAACAAAACTTTTATAAAAATATGAAATATTTCACTTTTAAATTAAATTTAGGTGATTATTATTATAATTTTTTAATATTTAAATTTAATAAATAAAATAAAATTATTTTTAAAAATATTAATATTTAATCGAGCCGGCTCGCGAGCTCACGAGCCAAGCTGGCTCGAGCTCGAGCTCGACTCGTGAGCTCGATAAGCTCGGCTCGCGAGCCCATAAATGAGTCGAGCTCGAGCCGGCTCGCGAGCCGGCTCGGCTCACTTACACCCCTAGCTCAAGTTCTTGATGAGTCACATCAAGAACCTGGTATCCAGTCTGCTCATAGAGACGAACTACCCGATCTGGAAATCTTAGGTGCTCAAGATCTTCTGTGCAAACGAATTTAAAGGGTTCTTGGATGGTTCGATTCCTGCTCCGAACTCGTCCGATCAATCTTCTTCCTCCAGCGACTGTCTAGCTCAGGCGCAATGGGATTTGATCGATCAAAACCTAGCTGTTGCGCTATATTCGGTAATTTCACCAACCATTCTCCCGTATGTGCTCTCGTTAACACATACTGCAGAAATCTGGGCTACGCTACAATTGCGTTTGCAATCTACGACGAGATCCCGTGTGTTCCAGTTGAAAAATGAACTTCATCACGTCGTCAAAGGTGATAAATCAATGGTTGCATATCTACTTGACATAAAGTCCAAAGTGGATTCGATAGCTGCTGCAGGAAGCAAGATCGAGCCTGAAGACGTTATCCTCCACACGTTAAATGGTCTCCCTGCGTCTTACCAGTCATTCAAGACAGCTCTTCGAACAAATCTGCAACCCATTACTCTTGATGATCTGTATAGTCTCTTATGCACAGAAGAACAGAGTTTGGTTCAAGACACGACCAAAGATCTTCAAAACTTACAAATAACAGATCCAACCATGGCGCTAGCAGCTTACCGGGGCCGTGGACGTGGTCGCGGTCGTAACAATACAGCTCGTGGACGAAGAGGTCGTGGACAGCGATCTTCACAGCCGCTGTAATATCTCGTTCCCTTTCTGTTCCTCTCTGATTTGGATTTTCCTCCCAGAATCGGCCAGGACGAAGTTTGGATCGTCCAGGCCGATCAGTGCATTGAACAGCTGATTTCTGGTGTGTTTTCTGGAAGAATTTCTGCACAGATCGTCCAGGCCGATCGTGAGATCGTCCAGGACGATCGTACTGTAGAAATGATCGGCCAGACAATAGCCCTGGGTGAGGTCCAGGACGATCAGGATTTGGTCTGATCGTCCCGGGACGATGTGAACATCGGCCTGGCCGATCAGTTCACAAATATAAGAAAATCAGCTCGTTTTGAGGAGAGAGAAAATCATTTTATAAAAACGAAAATATCTGAGGAGAGAGAAAGAGAAAAGGAAAAAGAGAAAAGCTTGGTTTTGGAGGCCGCGGATCGCTTTTCGTCCGACGCTGCTGTTGGGAAAAGTGAAGATCTCGTGGTAAGGACTCCGAACCCTATTTCTGTTTTCAGAGATGTTGTGTTTTGACCTAGTTGTGATCCGTTTTGTGTTTTCGTAGTCGACTTTTCGACATGGTTTTGATTTGACACAACTTTCACCGCACAACTTTTAGTATGTTATAGATATGATTATTGTACACGATTTGACTGTATTCTACGAAGATTTTACCGGTCGGAATTGATTCTACGCGCTTTTACTCGAATAGAAAATAATCGGGACCTGATTTGATTTGGATTCTATAGATCGATAGTATTGTATTGATGTTATAGATATTCTATTGTAATTTGGAAAGATTTGGATATTGTGTCTTTTTGCAGGATTTTTGTGTAAATTTGACCGACTGCCGTTACGCTGCCCGATTTTTGTACGATTCCTGAATTGTCTGAAATTGATAGATTGAACTGATATGCATTGATTATTGATATGATTGCTTTAATATCGACTATTGAATTGTTTATTGATTGAATTGACTATTGATACTGATCGCAAGTGGAACCTGGTTGAACATTGGTAGAAGATTGATTGATACCTGTACAGGATGGTGGGCCGACGGGCTTTCCTTTAAACATTGATTATTGATATATTGAAGGGAGACATAAGGAGTTTATTGATATGCCGACGGGCGAAAAGAGTGACGACTCTTATTGATTGAACCAATGTATTATGGATTCTACAACAGCAACATGACCAGTAGATTGTACTTGTTCAGTATATAGTATTGAAATGCATGTTTACTGTATTGACTCACGGATCTATTGCTTTATCGATTTCTACTTTATTGATTGATCGGATTTACTGTATCGTACGATTTCATTGATTTCATTGATTGATTATCGAGCATTGATTACTGAGCATTGATATAGACATTGATAGATATAGATACTGCATTGATAGCATGGACATCGTACTACTGCTTCTAGATTCATTGATATTGCTGCTTATAGACCTATAGATTCACTGTTGCTACTGTTCTATACCGTATTGACTGTTTATAGATTGATTGTTTCGTATCGCCTTTCTCGATTGATTTCAATTGATTAGATCGTATTGATTTGACCGTATTGATTTGATTGACGGATATTGATTGATTGCGTTGATTTATCGAATTGCCTGCCGCTGCATTGACTGGTTTCATTGACTATGGATTTCCGCTGCATAGACTCATTGACCATTGACTGACATAGATTAATTGACTGTGATAGATTGACATGCATATTGATAGCATAGCCGTGCTTTGATTTCAGTTATAGGTATTAGGTGACCTGCTGGGCTTTGTAAAGCTCATTATATGTGGTTGATATTTTCAGGTCAGGGCTCGGGAGCAGGAGATAGGAGTTGATTCAGATCTTCAGGTTTTAGTTCTTTTGATCGATTGATGATTCTTTTGTACTCAGGACAGGATAGATTTCTCTACTTGTATTGATAGTTTAGTTCCTGAGTATTGTACATGATGTTTTGAGATATGAATCGACTGTTATATTGATGTTTAATTTTTATAGATGTTTGATAGATCGCTTTTTGAAGGTTTTAGATAACTCTGGTAAAATGTTTGGCTATTGATCGACATTCTTTCCAAGTTAGATCTTGGGGCATCACAGTTGGTATCAGAGCAAGTGTAGTGAAAGAATTTGATTGATAGTTTGATAGAATGAATCCATTCTATTCATTTTGCATACATAGTGATTGACATTTGATTGATTGCATTGTGTGTTCTGTATGGATTCCGACGAGTTTTGATTTAGATTTGGTTTTCGATCGATTTGTTTTGCATTGTCGTTTTTGCTTCGTACCTGTAGGGAAATGTCGGGACGACATTTTTCTAAGGTGGGGAGATTGTAATATCTCGTTCCCTTTCTGTTCCTCTCTGATTTGGATTTTCCTCCCAGAATCGGCCAGGACGAAGTTTGGATCGTCCAGGCCGATCAGTGCATTGAACAGCTGATTTCTGGTGTGTTTTCTGGAAGAATTTCTGCACAGATCGTCCAGGCCGATCGTGAGATCGTCCAGGACGATCGTACTGTAGAAATGATCGGCCAGACAATAGCCCTGGGTGAGGTCCAGGACGATCAGGATTTGGTCTGATCGTCCCGGGACGATGTGAACATCGGCCTGGCCGATCAGTTCACAAATATAAGAAAATCAGCTCGTTTTGAGGAGAGAGAAAATCATTTTATAAAAACGAAAATATCTGAGGAGAGAGAAAGAGAAAAGGAAAAAGAGAAAAGCTTGGTTTTGGAGGCCGCGGATCGCTTTTCGTCCGACGCTGCTGTTGGGAAAAGTGAAGATCTCGTGGTAAGGACTCCGAACCCTATTTCTGTTTTCAGAGATGTTGTGTTTTGACCTAGTTGTGATCCGTTTTGTGTTTTCGTAGTCGACTTTTCGACATGGTTTTGATTTGACACAACTTTCACCGCACAACTTTTAGTATGTTATAGATATGATTATTGTACACGATTTGACTGTATTCTACGAAGATTTTACCGGTCGGAATTGATTCTACGCGCTTTTACTCGAATAGAAAATAATCGGGACCTGATTTGATTTGGATTCTATAGATCGATAGTATTGTATTGATGTTATAGATATTCTATTGTAATTTGGAAAGATTTGGATATTGTGTCTTTTTGCAGGATTTTTGTGTAAATTTGACCGACTGCCGTTACGCTGCCCGATTTTTGTACGATTCCTGAATTGTCTGAAATTGATAGATTGAACTGATATGCATTGATTATTGATATGATTGCTTTAATATCGACTATTGAATTGTTTATTGATTGAATTGACTATTGATACTGATCGCAAGTGGAACCTGGTTGAACATTGGTAGAAGATTGATTGATACCTGTACAGGATGGTGGGCCGACGGGCTTTCCTTTAAACATTGATTATTGATATATTGAAGGGAGACATAAGGAGTTTATTGATATGCCGACGGGCGAAAAGAGTGACGACTCTTATTGATTGAACCAATGTATTATGGATTCTACAACAGCAACATGACCAGTAGATTGTACTTGTTCAGTATATAGTATTGAAATGCATGTTTACTGTATTGACTCACGGATCTATTGCTTTATCGATTTCTACTTTATTGATTGATCGGATTTACTGTATCGTACGATTTCATTGATTTCATTGATTGATTATCGAGCATTGATTACTGAGCATTGATATAGACATTGATAGATATAGATACTGCATTGATAGCATGGACATCGTACTACTGCTTCTAGATTCATTGATATTGCTGCTTATAGACCTATAGATTCACTGTTGCTACTGTTCTATACCGTATTGACTGTTTATAGATTGATTGTTTCGTATCGCCTTTCTCGATTGATTTCAATTGATTAGATCGTATTGATTTGACCGTATTGATTTGATTGACGGATATTGATTGATTGCGTTGATTTATCGAATTGCCTGCCGCTGCATTGACTGGTTTCATTGACTATGGATTTCCGCTGCATAGACTCATTGACCATTGACTGACATAGATTAATTGACTGTGATAGATTGACATGCATATTGATAGCATAGCCGTGCTTTGATTTCAGTTATAGGTATTAGGTGACCTGCTGGGCTTTGTAAAGCTCATTATATGTGGTTGATATTTTCAGGTCAGGGCTCGGGAGCAGGAGATAGGAGTTGATTCAGATCTTCAGGTTTTAGTTCTTTTGATCGATTGATGATTCTTTTGTACTCAGGACAGGATAGATTTCTCTACTTGTATTGATAGTTTAGTTCCTGAGTATTGTACATGATGTTTTGAGATATGAATCGACTGTTATATTGATGTTTAATTTTTATAGATGTTTGATAGATCGCTTTTTGAAGGTTTTAGATAACTCTGGTAAAATGTTTGGCTATTGATCGACATTCTTTCCAAGTTAGATCTTGGGGCATCACAGCCGCAGCCTGATCGACCTCCGGCAAAGACAGTATGTCAAATTTGTATGAAAACAGGGCATTCAGCAATAAAATGTTGGTATCGTGCAGATTTTTCATACAATAAAGATTCACAAAAGACCACGTTATTCAGTTCATCCGAATCGCAAAACAGCACTGATTGGTACCTAGACAGTGGAGCGTCTACACATCTTACCGCTGATACAACACATATGACAACTGCCGAACCATACATGGGATCCTCTCAAGTTGTACTGGGGAATGGCCAACAAGTGCCAATCCAACATACGGGCAAAGGCGTCCTCCCAACGCCTTCAGGTACTCTAATCCTCAAAAACATTCATCATGTACCAAATCTTTCGTTCAATCTATTATCCGTTCACCAATTAACCCATGACAATGGCTGTGTTGTTTCTTTCTCGTCCACTGGTTATCAAATCAAGGATATGAAGAGCAATCGGGTTATCCTTCAAGGTCCTTGCCATAATGGACTTTATTCGGTTCGTTCAACAAAACCACCTGACCTTGCTCTTCTATCCATCCAAACCGTACCGGATTTATGGCATCTAAGGCTTGGACATCCAGCTAGTGCTACTCTCAAGCGTCTGTCTGCAATTGTCCCTACCATACATACCATGTCTTCTAATAACTCTTGCACTACTTGTAACCTTGCTAAAAGCAAGCAATTGTCTTTTCCTACTTCAGTTTCGTTTACAAATAAACTGTTTGAGCTTGTACATTCAGATGTATGGGGTCCCTCTCACACTACATCAATACAAGGCTCTCGGTATTTCGTCACTTTTATTGACGACTATTCACGATTTTGTTGGGTTTTTCCTCTTACTTACAAATCCGAAGTCTTTCAAGTATTCACACAATTCCACAAATTTGTCAAATGTCAATTCAACACCAATATCTGTACAATTCGCACAGATGGTGGTGGTGAATACCTAAACAACAAATTCAAAACTTACTGTAAATCAGTTGGAATTGTTCATCAATATACTTGTCCCTATACACCGGCTCAGAATGGCGTAGCCGAGCATAAAAACCGTCATCTCCTAGAAACCGTTCGAAGTCTACTAATTCATTCCAATGCACCTCATACATTATGGATTGAAGCTTTACACACTGTGGTTTACCTTATAAACCGAATTCCCACTGTCACTCTTCAATTCAAAACTCCCTTCGAAGTTCTCTACCAAAAACCACCTTCTTATGCTCATCTAAAAACTTTCGGTTGCCTTTGTTTTCCTTGGTTAAAACCCTACTCTAAATCAAAACTCTCTCCACTATCTGCTCCATGTGTCTTTGTAGGATATGCTTCAAATCAAAAAGGATATCGCTGTTTTGATATCATCACTCAGCGCATATTCACTTCAAGACACGTCGTCTTCATTGAAACCAAATTTCCATTTCAAAACTAACTTCCCACATCAAATACCCGAAACAACAATCATCTAAAAATCTCTGTGCCTCCACTTCTGTTAGTTCCCACTTCTACACTAACACCACCAACCAATACTCCTTTATTCACTTCTGCTATCCCTCAACAACAACCCAATCATCAATCAGTCTCCACTCACACCGAAAACAACTCACCTGTGTCATCACCTATGACCCCGCCTGTCTCACATGCTGGTAACTCTCCAGTCAACAATGTTAAGGCCCATCCGATGAAAACAATGCTGCAAACAGGGAATCTAAAACCAAAGCCAGTCTTTGATCTCAACCATCAGCTCACAAATACCGATCCTGTTTCTTACAAGCAAGCTTCTAAGCATGAATGCTGGCGGAAAGCCATGTCCCAAGAGTTTCAGGCGCTTCAATCTCAAGGCACATGGACGTTAGTGCCTCCACCAACCAATCAAAATGTACTTGGATGTAAGTGGACTTACAAAACTAAGTATCACTCTGATGGCACTCTTGCAAGACATAAAGCAAGATTAGTAGCATTGGGCTATAATCAAGAGTTCGGAATTGATTATGTTGAGACTTTTAGCCCTGTAGCGAAGATCACGACGATTCGTGTACTACTAGTTCTGGCGTTGCATCATCACTGGCCAATACATCAACTAGATGTATCGAATGCATTCCTACATGGGCGGCTTCTAGAAACTGTCTACATGAAGCAACCAATCGTGTTTGTTGATACACATTACCCAACACATGTTTGCAAGCTAAACAAAGCCCTGTATGGATTAAAACAGGCTCCACGTCAGTGGTTTGAAATGCTCACAGGCTTTCTACATCAGTTAGAATTTGTATCAAGCCATTCCAATCCTTCGCTACTAATGCATCAGAAAGAAGACTCAAAAGTCTACGTTCTAATATACGTAGATGATATCATAGTGACCGGTAGTAACTCATCTACTATCACTCATCTACTTGAGCAGCTCACTCATAGATTCAAAATGAGAACGTTGGGGACCATAAATCAGTTTTTAGGCATCACGGTGCTTCCCACATCAACAGGCCTACTACTCCAGCAAACAAGATATGCCGAAGAAATTCTGACACGGGCTGGAATGACAAATAGTAAGCCTGTGTCCACACCAAGCGTTCCTAAGGCTGTAGCTGAAAACTCATCTGAGCAATTCGGTAATCCAAAACTATACCGCCAAATTGTTGGAGCATTACAGTATTTGACAGTAACACGCCCAGACTTATCATATGCTGTGAATCGGGCGTGTCAACAAATGCACCAACCGACGGTCAGTGATTTTGAAGCACTTAAACGAATACTTCGTTATCTTCAGGGAACTACACAGCATGGACTACCGATCAATGGAGATTCCTTAGTGGTCAAATCCTATGTTGATTCGGATTGGGCCGGGGATCACACAGACAGCAAATCAACTACAGGATTTTGTAATTTTTTGGGCACATCACTTGTGTCATGGAGTGTCAAAAAGCAGACAACTATAGCCCGTTCGTCAACAGAAGCTGAATATCGGGCCATTGCCTCAGTTACCACGGAAATTATATGGTTAAGGCAACTTCTAAATAAGCTAAACTGTTCTCAGATAGAACCAACCAAGCTATAATGTGATAACACCTCGGCAATTGCCTTGGCTAACAATCCAGTATATCATGCACGCACTAAACACATTGAAATTGATTGCCATTTTATTAGAGATTGCATAAAAAATGGTAGCATACAAGTTCATCACATCTCAACTCAAGATCAACTAGCAGATTTGTTTACCAAAGCTCTTCCCTCTACTCGGTTCAAGTTGCTTGTCAATCAACTGATTACTCGCATCGACTCATCAGATTGCAGGGGGGTATTAGACAATAAGAATCTAGAAGCATCCAAAATCAAGAAAGTACAATTACACCAAGGACCAATAGTTAATGTACACGTGTAATATGATTAGAGGTGTTAAACTTGTACTCAAATCCCTATAAATAGGGACGATGTACTCATACTTGAGATAATGAGAATTCCATTACTGTGCATTCATCTTTATTACTTAACTGTTGGTTTAACAACCTAAACAGTTTATCAGGAGGTACGTATATGGCGACCAGTGGTTGTGGTCGGTGGTTGGAGGGTGACGGTGGAGTTGACCACCGGCAGCTGGCGGCGGCGGTGGCCTATGGTGGCCGCTGGTGGATGGCGTCGGTGGCGCCAGCAAATGCGGTGTTGGTGACCTGTGGTAGGGGATGATCAAGCAAGTTTGTTTGCAATGTATACAATTCTCACTCAAAATTGATTGAGTTAACTTTATCTCAAAAATGAAATAGAATGATTTTCATTACATTTATTATATTTTATTTTGATTTTTTTTTTCATCCATCCATATATCAAAATTATTAAAACACATACATTTAAAATTATTTACACCCTAAAATATTTCAATCAAATAGCCTCTTATAATAATGGCGTCCTTTTTCTTAAGAAGAATTAACAATATAATTATTTACCCATCAGGGCTCCACCATGTACGGCCTGATCACATGCTCCATCACAAAGCTTCCTAATCTCCACTTCATTACGTGCTTATTAATTTTTAAAGAGAAACTCCTTTGGCTTCTTCCTCGTAAGCCAAAGAAATTTGCTTGCTGTATCATACCGAGAGAGACAAATAATTAAAATAAGGGGAATTTACATACATACCACTTTATTTAGTGTTATTTATGTATCTAACATCCAAAATATTAATATTACATGTCTACCACCCATATACAACTTTAATATCAAATATACCACTTCTATAATTCATTTCTACCATTCATATCATCTTATAAACTTTAATATTTCATTCCATGCATTTAAATTTGTTCTATGGGTGGTAGGCATGTAATAATAATGTTTTGAGTGTTAGATATGTAAATAGCATAAAATAAAGTGGTATGTATGTAAATCTACGAAAGAAACAAGTGAAAAGTAAAGTTTGATTTGGGATGATTTTTTTACTGTTTTTTAAAGTAAATTTTTAGTAAAAAAATAAAACTAAGATTTTGTTTGGGATGATTTTCTCATTGTTTCTTAAAGCGGCTTTTTAGTACTAGAAAGCTGCTTTTAGAAACAGTAAGAAAGCCATCCCAAACGAAGTTTAAGGGTTCGTTTGGGACGGCTTTTTTATTGCTTTCTAAAACGGAGTTTTAGTACAATTTTTTTTTATTTTTGTACTAAAACTCCGTTTTAGAAAGCAATAAAAAAGTCGTCCAAAACGAAGCCTAAGCCTTCACTTGGATAGTTTTTTTTTTTGCTTTATTTTTTGGATAATATTCATCATTTTTATTTGACAGTTGCTTTTGCACTATTTTTAATAATTTTTTGTGCTCAAAAATTGATTTATACAATAATTTTTCTAAAAAAATTATTTTCTCTACCGCAATTTTATGACCACCTTTATAAAAAGCTACAACCGTTCCAAACGGGACCCCAAAATTTTATTTGGAATAACTTTTTGTCACTGTTTTAAGAAATTTTTATATTATAAATTTTTTTCAGAAAACTGTCACAAACGAAACCTTAAATAGACCATGCATATATGAGTATTTGCTTATTATAATAAAGATTAATGCTCCTCTGATCTTTATTTTTTTCCAATACAAAATCTTCAGGTTTATGTGATGCACACGTGTGGTGTTTAGGCTTGTTGGCCCCACTAGCTCTAATTTATGCATGAGTGACCTGAAAGTGAACTGAATCTCCCATTGTTTAAGAGGAAGTGGGGTTATATGCTCACTTGATTTTTATTATGTTATTATTTTTCTTGTTGAAGAGAGAAAAAGTATTGTAATGCTTTGATATAATGGGGCTAATTAAAAAGAGAAATCACAATTAATGAGATCTAATTGGAATGTATGGGGTTATATATAATGTTATGAGTTGCTTACATGTTTGATATGTGTATATATGATGGTTGCGTTGAAGTATAGATCATTAGATTTTAGGTTTCGTTTGGGACGACGTTCTTATTGCTGCTTAAAGCAGCTTTACAGTATAAAAATTAAAATTTTTACTAAAAAACTGCTGTAAAAAACAGTAAGAAAGTCGTTCCAAACGAAGCCTTAATTGTTAGAGTAAGACAAATCATTTGAATCATTCCACATGAGAGCATAAGCGATTTGATTGTCATGTCTATTGTCATAATAAATTTAATAATAATTAGCATCTCAATGTGTATAGATATAAGCATATTAAGATTTCGTTTGTGATTGCTTTCTTTCTGCTTCTTAAAACAACTTTTTAGTACAAAATTTTTAATTTTTGTACTAAAAAATTGCTTTAATAAGTAGTATGAAAGCCGTCCCAAACAAAACCTAAATCTTACCATTGTATGTAATTATCATTATAATAAGTTGAATGATAATCACCATTTCAACGGGTATGAATGATAATTACGGATCAATTATATTTTTATTTAATTGAATTGTGCCAAGTCATTATATTTAACCCGAGACCTCAAATTGAGTAAAATCATTAAATTGAACACATCTTGATACTTCGTAAGTGTAAATATTCTTACAAATACACTTGTTTAATGAACGATAAAGGGTGAGAATGCTATGTTATTTAAAGACTCGGTTAGCAGCCATGAAAAACCTTCATATTAGGAATCCTACGTAAATTGAGGTAGTAAATATGTTTAGCAAAACGTATTTTTCTCTTAATGAGATTAAGGTTTCATTTGGCGTAAGCCTCAGTTGGGAGAGCTTTTCTATTGCTTTTTAAAATGAAGTTTTAATAAAAAAATTAAAATTAAAACTCCGTTATAACTTTTAAGAAACAATAAAAAAACCGTCCCAAACTAATAAGCCTTAAATTATTAGGTAATGCAAAAATTGATTGATCAATAACCTAATTTAGTAATTTCTTGAAGCTTTACAACCAAATTAAAGCGGTGGAGAGTTCGCTGTTTCAAACCAAGTAGCAAATCCTTGCGGACTATATCATTCAGATCTTTATATAAGAGGCCAGGGTCAGCAGCTGAGGGAGAAGAGAGAGAGGCGGTGGAGATCGAGAGGAGGGTAGGCGAAGCTTCTTTTCTGTGGTGGACTGAGACGATACCAATTCCCAATCCAATCGAAGAAAGGCCAGGGCTTAGGGTTCCAAAGGAGGTTCCTTTGCATCCAGAAGCGTACCAAAATCAGAATCTCGAGCACCTCTTAGAAAAGCCCCTTTTTTTCTCCGCCTCACTAATCCCTATCTCTTCTCTTGCTGCTGCTCGTTATTTTCCTTGTCATGGATCTGTTTCCCTACATTTATCCGATTATTGACTTACGAAAAGGTAAGGGGATCTATTCCTCATTTGTTCCGTATCGATTTAGATCTGCTTGCCTGCTTTTCCTTGTCCTTGTGTTTACTGTCTGGATCTCGTTGAATGTTTCCAACGTTGGGTCTAGTTTCTGAAGTGTTGGATCTTTGATTATGCTCCTTGAGGCTCGTGAAGGAAGGTGTTAGTAAAGCATGATCTTCATCGTTTGGGCTTTGAATATTGCCATTTGCACAGCTTGCTGCATCCGTTCTATGGAACATGCTGCTGAGGATAAGGGTAATTTAATTAAAAGTCTATAAGAGGGGGCTATGGGAATGATTCGTGTATTAATGTAATTTTTTGGTGTTTTGGAATGTGTTCTTGGATTTTGAAGCAGATCTGATAGCCTCAGTTTAAGTTTCTCATGTTTGACTGTCAATATGATCAAGTAATGCTTGCTTCATGGGAGCCTAGTGCTACAAATTCAGACCAAAATTATACTTCTGCTTATATGCTCTTAAATTGTTCTTTTTTAGTGAATTATTGCTAAATTCTCCTTTAATTTGAAGATTCTGATGCAGAACTTTTGTAAAATGAAAGTTTGACAAACTTAATAAATTAAAATGTTGCTTTGTTGGAAATCTGATGTAAGATGCTGAAAGCTTAGGAAAAGTTGGTGCTTTGATCGATAACATTCATGTAATCTAGTTGATCAGCATGCTTTTCTGTGTTGAATAAGGCACGACCGCACGAGTAATGTCAAGCTGCCCCAATAGAATTGAGAAGGAAGCAACCTCCATAATGCGACCAATTATGGAGCAGCTTCTGTTCCGTGCGATGGAGCAAATGCTTCTAAATGAGGGAGATTGGGCTTGTTACTCCTCAAGGGATGATATTGTAGCTGATTGTAGAATTGAAAAGGTTTGGCGATGGCTACAGTGTTAGGAACAGCTTTGACTATCTTGCAGGCAGCGAATTTTCATACATGGGCCTTTGATGGAATGAGATGACTATGTTACAGATTGTAGAGGATTGCGATATGTAGGGCCTTCCAAACTGCCATGAGACTAGGTTTATTAATATTTTGAAGGTACTTACATCAATTTATATCGTGAAGACTCGAGTGACATGGACCCTAGCATGGTTTAAAATTGCGCAATAAGTGGCGCGCCTCAGCGCAATTTTATCCCTTAAAGCCTCAAAGGCCACGCAATAAGTTTAGGATTTGAGGCGCACACCTCAAGTTTACTGGCGCGCCTCGCCTCACGGTTGAGAGGCGTCCGCGTCTAAAAATTTTAAAAAAAGTTAATGTACATGCTCGGTACCGCTTGGTACAACAATGTTTGGTACCGAGCAGGTACATGCTTGGTACCGCTCAGTACATGCTCGGTATCTTTCTATACAAACAACTTACAAACTTTAAAAACAAGCAAAACTTCAAAATTACTCTTACAATAAAATTTGTTCCGGGAGCGCTGCCCCTGGAAACCCCCACAAGGGCGTTGGCCCTTGACCCCGCGACCTGACCAGTATATTATTGTATTCATGTTGTCTTATTTTTGGGATATTTTGATTTCACTTCATATCTTGTGCATTTTTATGTTTTGATATATTATTTACTCATTAGTATATAGAAAATTTATCGTTTTATGTTTACGCAATTTTTTAATTTTGAGGCTTACGCCTCGCCTCACGAACGAAAAACGCCTTTACACAATTTTAAACATTGGACCCTAGAGATGTCAAGTTTGCTGTAGGTGAGTATTTGTAGGTTTTCGTTGCAAAACAAGCCTATGCTGAGGTTATACTTGAAACGGTCAGCCTTAGGGGCCGTGGAATCTTTGAGATCAGCAACTATGTTGGTGTTGTTTTGATGCTCAGATAGTAGAGGCCAGGACGAAGGATGATAATTATGTTGATGCAGTCTATATTTGAAGGGAGAACTGATTAATTAAATCCACCACAAAGGAAATTCATTGACCTGATTAATCATCTTGAAAACCAGTCGACCTTTTTGAACATTGTGCAAATCTCAGGGACTTTGATGTTAATTTACTATAAAAACTTGGGGCAATTTTGGAATCCAAAGTGACTTGCATGATAATCATGTCATGCGCCCTCAGCCGGTCTACTCCTTTGCATGACTTTTGTTAGTAGAGTTTACTGCTTTTTATTGCTGCCATCATTTCCTTTTTCTGTTTGTTTTGCTTTCATTCATATGCAGTTGAAATTTAACAATAGACGTGTTAATGCATATAACAAGCTCTTGGGTGCTTCAGTATTTACATGCGTTGCTAATTTTGAAATTTATGGTTTCTTACACTCTTCCAAAAATTAGTTTTATGAATTATTCCATTATCTAACTTTATTTCTGTTCAAGAAGGCCTGAACATTGTTGCAACTCCTGCCCTTTGTTGCAGCTGAATTGCCCCAAAAATTGTTTTTTTGGGCTGATTTCCTGATTTAAATTTATATAGTATCATGAGAATCAACTCAAGCTTTACGTTTATTGTGTCCCTGTGACTTCTTAATTCTTACCACTAATTAATTGATTTGCAGGGTTGGGATAAATTCTTCCAGGAAATTGCTCTTTCTTGTGGTACATTTCTAATAAACTCTTATATTTTGAATAAGGATGAGTTTGCCTATCAAAGGTCTGGAGAACAAGAAGGAAGCCAAGTGGAGCATTCAAAGCAAAGCAACAACATTAAATCCCAATGCTGCAGAGTTTGTTCCATCTTCATTTAAACCCACAAATGAAAGTAACAAATTTGATGATACTTACAGACAGGATCTACCAGGAACTTCAAGGAAAGTGGTCCTGAATAGGTCAGATTCTACCACTTCACATAACTCTGATGATGAGGCACATCAATATTGGCGACGCCAGCTTCCGGATGACATCACTCCTGATTTCACAACCACTGGAAAAGATGATTTTCCTGGTCTTGAACTACTGCCACTTGCAGGCTTATCAATATTTGATGAAAATGGAGGATCAAGAGTTCCTGAATTGGCGAGCAGGCAGACATTGCATGCCCAACTTACCAATGGACTGACTGATGAACTGGGATATTCTGATTCAATGTTTCATGAAAATCAAACATCAGTTGCTTTCACGACCCCCGCTGATGATTCCTGGGACAATCAATTCATAAAAGCTGGGCAGCATCTGAGCAATGGTTTGGATGGTCACCATTTAAATGGAAGTTCTAGTGCTGGCTTTGTCAATAATTCATTTATTGATCATTTTATCATGGAGGATTCTGCCATCAACCATGTGGAGTTCCTTGCATTGCAATTCCCAGGTTTTTCTGCAGAGAGTTTAGCAGAAGTTTACTATGCAAATAGTTGCGATTTGAATTTTACTATTGAGATGCTTACTCAACTTGAGGTATGTCGGCCCTGTTGTTAAAAACACATAAAGTTCAATGAAGTGCACAAAAGTGATGATTTGCTATACAAAATTGCTTCACTTTGGTGCAAAGAAGAAAGCTTTCATGAAGTGTGCACCCCATTGCGCTTTGCTGTGACTTCACAAAATGCTAATGAAGCGCACAATTTTTTATTTAATTTAGATAACAAGTTGCAATTATAGGTCATGTAATTGGAGGGTGTTTTTTAAAGCTTAAACATGTTTACAGTCCTTGGTTAGAATTTAGCTAATATTCTCTTTTGATACTGAAACTCGTTCCACATGTTTTGTTTTGTTTCCTGATATTTCCCTTTTTACCTGAGTAATTATTACCAATGACAGAAGTTCTGGTGTTATAATTTTAATTGGTTTTAAAATCTCTAACTACATTGAACTCTTTGATGCATAAAGTTCTAATAAAGTTACTTTAGATAATTTACTACAATCATATCGAGTGGTTTTTTGTTTAGCTATAAGTGGAGTATTTTATATAATAAATAACTTGCTAAATTTGATACAACTTGAATAGTATTTTCCTTGTGATGAGAAAACTAGCTCCATTCAATGTCATTCTGTTCTTCTCACTATTCTTCTTAACCTAGTAAGTACCTACAATGCAAGTTTTTATTTAAAGTTCGTCCCTGTATCCTCTGTGATCTTGCCACAGATTATGCAATCTAACGTCTGTGAAATTGTGGTATTCATACTTGCAATGGCAGCTCCAAATGGATGGTGGATTCACACAGAACCCAAATTTGAAGGCCATGGCTACTCCAAATCTGAATGCGCTTGACTTCCCTGCCCTTCCTGTGGCAGATTCTCAGAACAGATTCACGCCATACAGTAGAGACAATATTCAGCAAACCCAGGATTTATATAGGTCTCCTTCAAGCATTTTTCGAGGCCCTCCTGATTTTGCATCTGCCGTTAGAAAACTTGCATCCCAGGATGATGGTATCTGGAAACATGAGAGAAATGGTTCTGTGGATAGTTTTGGTAGCTCTGGTGTGAACCCACAATTATTGACTAGCTCATACAAGGGCCATGGTAAGCTGGCACATGAAAATAAATTGCAGGGTTTAAGAGCTACTCAGGCAGGGCCAGCTTGGCTTGACACTGGAGATGCAGTTGGTAGTAATCTTCTCTTAGTTTCTATTAATATAATTCATAGTTGTTTTATTTGTCTTGAAAATAATCCAAATTGGCAGCAAATATATATTCAACAACTAGGGAAGAAGCTCGAGACTTTGCTCGCCTTCGAAATGCATGCTTTCAACAGGTAGCACTAACAAAATTTCTGTTGCGTGAGCATGATGAAGCTGCACATAATTCTATAATCGCTTAAGAGGGTTATCAGATATAGATTCCTGCAATTATAATGGCTAGATGTGTTAACTGAACTGTAGTTACTGTACTTCAATGATCTTGATCAAAATGGTTTTTTCTTTTGCCTTGCATGAGTTATCATCACTAATTTATTAATATTGAGACACTAGATCCTTTAGAATAGAAGTAATGGAGATAGTGTAAATTGGGATTCTCTTGTATAATGACACAGCTGCATTGGACTTCTTCTCATGCAATCTTAAGTTCTGAGAAATAGGTTACCCTAGCAAGATCTGCCCTACAAGAGGCCGCCATTTAAACTTTGAATGGCGGAAAGAACTGAACTTGAAGCATATTCTGTACTTCTACATGTAGAAATATGCCATAAAACACGGTGGTGCAAAGCGTCAATTTGAACTTCTGAAGATACCACTAAGAATCTTTGCAATGTTTTAGCTGTGAACCTAAACATAACATATATTTGCTTATGTTCATGCTTTATCGAATTGTGCTGCGTATACTAGTATGTCTATAAAAAACATTCCTATTTTGATCAATGGCTTGGTATGTCGGATGGGGCAGTGGTTAATATGTTTCAAGGATTATCAGAGTGTGAGTGGAAGGTTTGGTTGGTGAAAAGCTAAGGGAAAAAGCTTAACTGGTTCTTTAATTTTTGCATGAAATTTTATTATAGTGGAAGGTTGGATTTTCTTTGATAGAAAAGTTTGGGATGTTCGCTAACTAATGGTGGTGAATTTAGATTAATTTGATGTATAGTTAGGAGGTTATGAATTTCTTATGTTGACTAATCATAATTGGCGGACGATAGAAATTAGGGTTATGTGGAAGGGGTATGACTCAATTTTTATGATGGTTGAAGTGTTTTAAGGTTTTTGAAACGTGATGGGGATGTAGGAGAACAAAAAAAAATAGTGAGAGAAATATATATATAGTATTCACAAATCTGGACTATGATAAATTCGCAAATTAATTCAAAAGTTAGCAGCACGAGCTTCTTATTGACACAATTTTTTGCATAAATACAATGCTATTTTTATTGTATCAATGAGGATATAAATAGTACATGAAGTGATATAGAAAATGAGGGGAAATTACAAGGAAATATACTAAATTCTTCTTAAAAATTTGTCCATAGGCTATAAGGGCATCCTATCATGATTTCTGTCCATTTGGAAACTATAACGCCACCCTAATTTAAAGCATTCAATCAATGAGGATATAAATAATACATGAAGTGCTGTAGAAAATGAGAGAAAATCACAAGGAAATATACTAAATTCTTCTTAAAAAATTTTCCATAGGCTATAATGGCATCCTATCATGATTATATATATAGTATTCTCTCCAAACCAAATATAATTTTTCCCCTTATTTCTTAAATAAAAGAAAAGAAAAGAAGAGAAAAATAATATATAATTAATTATCATGATAATTAACCATTAAAATTGACCTAATGAAGTGTGTCCTTATCCTGCATCAACTCTCCACTGATGAGTTCGCTTCTATAGAGTTAAAAGTTTTGTGGTGATGGGGGTAATACTCTGCGCCTCTATAGGTGAGGAAGACTTTATATCTTTTAGTGCATCCAATGATAAAATGTCTATATAGCTGTTGAGATGACTGAGAATGCTAATAATTTTAAAAGTGGATTTATATCTCTTGTAAGTTGGTTTATCAATTCCAATTTTTAATGAACACTTGATATTGGAATATATCATATGTAATGGAGACATTAGTTGAAAATATGTCTGGTGGCAAAACAAAAATTTTGCTATAAGTCAAAGCATCTTACTTGTCATAAGTATGTGATGGATTCATAGGTAGGGAATTGAATGCTTTTTGAAAAACAGTTTCAACAATATTATCACTACTTGTCAGCTTGTTATACCACGTGCGAATAACTATTATGCATATAAAGTGTTAAGAAAAAAGTATTATATAATGAATCATGAGTCGTCAATTAAATTAGGAGTCATTAAGAACAAACTATCAATATTATAATGCATCTTAGAATGCTCAATTAGGTGAATCAAATCTTGCAATGAAGATTTTGCAATAATATCTATGTTAGGTTGTATGTGATGTAGTCAATAATTTACGTTTTATATATTTTTATTTTTTCATGATATTGAATGGTATGTATTTTATTTTTGTATTGCCCTATGATTTGACTTATGTTAAGAAAGGTAGAGGTAGACCTAAAAGACTTGGTTAGAAAATATTAGAAATGATCTTTCTTTATTAGATTTAAATGAGAATTTGACTTTTAACATGACACAATGGCAAAAAGCGATTCATGTAGCTGACCCCACGTAGTGGGACAAAGGCTTGATGTTGTTGTTTCCCTATGATGGAAAACAACCATTGATCATTCTGGGTTCGGTGCGCATAGGTTGGTTCATAGCATTGAGTTTAATCTTACTTTCTCTCCCATCTTTGGTTGTTTGGTTTTTCCCCTTGCTGATTTGGTTGTTTGGGATTCTCCCCCTCTTCTTTCTGGCTGTTCGGTTCTTCCCCTTTGCTAATTTGGCTGCGTGGGATTCTTCCCCTCTTCCCTTTGGCTGTTTAGGAACTTAGGTTGCATCAATATGTGATATAGGAATGGATGGGGGGGCTCATCACAGGACTCCTTGATGTGTGTGTGGCAAATATCATAGATTGAGGATATGAGATTATTGAAGGTATGTATACTCAAGGAGAAGTTATTTGTCAGGCATCTCATGGAGAGAAGTGTTATCAAGTTTGTCCTTAAGGTCAAATAAGTCAAGCTGAGAATCTAAGTTATAGCAGATAGTTGCACCTTAAAAAATAGTAGCACACCATTCTTTTTAAAATAAGAAGTCTTATAAAGCATGCCATTAGTTAATTGATCAGAAGGTTTGGATTGAGACCACAGTAAACATCTGCTTCTCAAGTGTAATAGGAGACTTATCATGAGTTCACTGGGAAATGTTAAGGTAACCCACTCAAAAGTTTTGAAAGCATAATTGGTAGCCAACTCTCAATAGGAAGAGGTGTGGCAAAAGTTTTGTTAACATGGACATTTAAGTCGAATGGGAGTTTGAGGTTCACGAGGATAGGTAATCTAAAATAGATGATTTAGCAGTTTGAGTCAGCCACATTTTATTGGAGATTTATATTCTACATATATTTGGGAAATGGTTTTAGGTCATATTTAAAAACATGTCTTAAAAATTTCTAAAGATTGTTAAATTTTTCATCTATATGATTGAATCTATCCACAATTTCATAAATTCTATCATTCATGCTAAGCCCTAATTTTTTTGTTATCCTTCCATCAAAAGTAGAAGGATATTTCTTAATTGGTAAAGGAACTATCCTATAAGTCATTCAATGTATTTTTCCCTTTCTTATTAATTTTAATTTTGCAAAGTTTGTTCTTCAATAGTTTTGAAAATTGTTTTGGAGTCTATAAATATTTGTTGCTGACTTTATTTTTATAAGTAAAGATAATCATTCATAGAATGATTAATCTTGAGTAAACCTCATGAAAATATATATTTTATTTTTATTTTTTAGAAATACATCCATGTGGTTGTGTGGATAATTGTTTTGTGGATCACACTCTAATATTGTTTGAAACTCTCATTCATTAAAGGGTGTTGGGCTTTAATACAAGATTGGTTTGATTTTTATGTGGTGTTCAAAATTTAGAGGGCTGGCAATTAATCTTAGATTTGCTAACATAAAATGTCAAATTCTTTGATCTCTTTAGCAAAATTTCCTATAAAAATAAAGCAATTTAATAATAAAAAATAAAATTTACAACTTGATTTGAAGGTTCCTTATTGATGAAGTATAAGATCTACTCTTTAAACAAAAATGATTTGATAGATGGATCCTTGGAAGAGAGGTTCTAAGGTAAGGTTGCTCTTTATAGTGATGGTGTTCTCTCTTTGGATTTTTGAATTTCATCTTCTTCTAGAACAAAAGCTATCAAATGATTAGGATGTTGTTTCAAGGTTGTTGGAGTGGTGGTGTAAGGTTAAGGGAAAGTGGACTAGTTTATGAGTTATTGACATATTTCTAATTGAATATTTCTTGCAATTGATGGTTAGATTCTGTTTAATGGAATATGAGGGCCTTTATCAGTTGTTTGGGATGATGGTTAACTATTGGTGGTGATTTTAGGTTAATTGAATACATGGTTAGAAATTGTTAAGAATTGGTTCAGTTTTAGGATTGTTGATTCCTTGGTTCATTTTATCCTAATAAGTCTCTATATATAGAGAGGTTGTAATAGGCTTCTGCACTCCAAGTCAAGAAATAAGATTAGTTTTTTGATTTTTCATCTCTTGAGATACCCTCTCTCCCCCTCCCCCTCACTTTATCCCTCTCATTCAAGAAAGAACATGAATCTCCCCTCAAGAAATCCCAACAAACTGGTATTAGAGTTAGGTGGAGGTGAAAGTAAGTTCATGTAATCAAGGGGCAAGGAGGTCGGACGCGAATTAGACTGGATTTGCATGGGAGTGCTTGGTTACGGGCGTGTGTGAGCAGAGGAGGCCGGATCGCAGGCAGCTGAGTCGAGCGCACGGTGTGTGTGTGTGTCACGGGTAGGGGTGGTGCGATCGGCCAGGTCGATGTCGTGAAGCGCAATCGCATGCAAGAGCTGGGACGAGCAGGCGTGAATCGCGTGCGGGCAGGTGTTCAGCCAAAGTGGAGCGTGCGTGAATGCGTGTGGGGATAGGGCGCACGCGGGTGCTGGGCGAGCCGCGTATGGGGGCTGGGTCTACGATCGGGTTGAGGCAAGGGCTCGCGATCACGGGCTGCAGCGGAAGCTGATGCATCACGCGCCCTTGTGCGTGAGAGGAACGGAAGCGAGGCCATACGCATAGGGTGCGGGCGTATGTGAGCAAGGCATGCGAGGGGAGCAATTATTACGTCCCGTCACCGAATGCGTTCATAAACCAATAACCACGCGCAACGTCACCTAAAACTCGGTATTGCTCGGTATACATTCGGATACGTTCGGATTTGACCGGACGTAATAATTGCTCATGCAAGGGGGACGTGCAGGCACGGGGTGTGGGCATATGCGCAGGGCACAGGCTGACACGCACGCGGGGCTCGGTTTTAGAATAGTTGATTCATATGTTCATTTTATCCTAATAAGTCTCTATATAGAGAGAGGTTGTAATAGGCTTTTGTACTTCAAGCCAAGAAATAAGATTAGTTTTATGCTTTTTCATCTTTTGAGATACCCTCTCCCCTCCTCCCTCTCCCTCTCCCTCTCCCTCCCTACCTCTCGTCCAAAAAAGAACAAGAAGCTCCCCTTCTCAATAAATTCCAATAGAAATGATTTTTTTTATATGGATTGGTCATAACATTTGAATAATAGGAGCTACGATTTTATGGAAGGGCTATGACTTAAGTTTTGTGAGGGTTGAAGTAGTTCAAGATTTTGGGAAAGTGGTGGGGATGTAGGAACATGAAATAAGGGGAAAAAATTAATTTATTAGGGTTCATAAACCGTAAAATTTGGTTGATTTACAAATCAATTCACAAGTTAGCAACGCCAACTTCTTGTAGGCTCAATATTATATAAGAAATCAAATCTATTTTTCATTTAATCAATCGAGGTATATGATAGGAAGTACTTGAGTTCTCAAGTATTCCTAACCAAACCAGTGAAAATACAGCAGCAAACTGCTGTCCACAGCAGAATTCAGCAGGAAAAACAGCAAAACAGTGGGAAAAATAGGGAAAAGCTGAGAGAAAATTGGAAGAACAGCTTGTATTTTACTAGTAGAAGAAGAAAACAACAAAGATACAATTGATCCTCAATTCGAGAGGAGGATCGATCTCTCCCAAATCTCTAGACGCCGCTAGAGCCCAAAAAAACCTAAATCTAAGAGATCTCAAATTTCAGCCAAATTCAAGATGCTCAAACCCTAGGAAAATCTACTATTTAATGCATACAAATCAAAAGGAAATCCCTAAACAGTCCCTACATTCAAATTTCCCTCTCAAAACGCTAAAAAACGCTTCCTAAAATGCTCTCTTCGGCTGGTCGGGCCGCTCGATCTCCGCAGGAGGCGGAGATCACGCGATCCTTTCGCGTCTGAGCCGGTCCCGTGCGGACCGGCTGGACCGGTCCAGTGGACCGGTCTAACAATACTCCCCTCCCAAAAATCCACCTTGTCCTCAAGGTGGAGATATGCTCATGTTCCGGTGGAGGGGGCCATCCTTGAGGTGACTGAAAATCCTTATTGTATTGCGGAACCAAGAGCTGCACAGAACGAGAAACATCCGCTTCCTCCTCCATCCTGATCACATCCAGCTTGTGTAGTCCCACCAAATAATCTTCCCCCACCTCTTGTATATCCCTAACCATGGTCTTCAGTGATTTCGTGGCTTTGGATAGCCCTGCATCTCCCCTTATAACCATCTTTCTCCCATCCACCATTAATTCCATCGTGAGTGCTCCCCAATTGTCCTTGGTTTCCCCCAAGGTCTGCAACCATTTCATCCCTAGGATGACATCCGTACTCCCCAATTCCAAGGGAAGGAAGTCTTCCTTTACATGGATCCCTTGAATCTTCAGTACTACTCCTCGACAGACTCCTCTACCCATCTCCACCTTCCCCGTGCCCATCATCACTCCATAGCCTCCGGTATCCACTAACTCCATCCCCAATGACTCCACTATCTGTTTGGAAATAAAATTATGGGTTGCCCCACTGTCAATCAACACAACCACCTCGCGGTCAGCTATCTCTCCTCTCACTTTCATAGTGTGACTCGGGGTGAATCCCACTACAGAGTTGAGGGAGACTTCTGCCACATCCAGGTGCAGCTTCTCCTCCTCCTCAACAGATCTGCCGCCTCCTCCCTCCTCGTCTTCCTCATCTTCACAGACGAGGAGAACCTGAAGAGTTCGGTCCTTGCACCTGTGCCCCGGCATGTACTTCTCATCGCATCTGAAGCACAACCCCTTTGCTCTCTTGTCCTGCATTTCTTTTTCGGTCAGCCTTTTGAAATTTTCCCCACTCCCTCCTACTGGCTTCTCCCGGGTGGTCTCATTACTGTTGCCTGATGCAGGCCCCTTGGGTGCTAGAAGAGTGGTCGTCGTCCTGTAAGAGCCTCCTGAGCAGTTTCCTCGAGCCCCCCTTTCTGCTTTCTTTTGATCTTCTACCAACTGCGCCAGCTCCATAGCCTTTCCCAGGTTCCTCGGCTCCAGTACCCTGACTGCTGTTCGGATCTCTGGTTTCAACCCCTTCATGAAGTTCCCTTCTAAGGCTGACTCTGAAATGTGATCCAATCTGCTAGCTAAGTACTCAAACCGATCCCGATAATCTGCCACAGTTCCTTCTTGAGTCAAGGCAAAGAATTGCTCATAGAAGTCCCCTCCCCGTCGGTTTGGAAACGCTCTAATAAGCAATCTTGAACTCTCTCCAATTCCGGATGGGCTCCCTCCTGTCACGCCACTGATACCATGCCGATGCCTTCCCTTCCAGACACAAACCTGCCGCCGTTAGCTTCTCATCATCTGTCAACCCGTTGACTGCAAAGTAACGCTCCACCTTATAGATCCAGCCATGGCCATCTTCGCCTTCAAAGATGGGCATCTTCAATTTCCTCACCTTCGGATCCCTTCCATTGCCCCGATACTCTCCATAACCTCCCATTCCTCGAAGATGAGGTGCTCCCCAAGTGTCCCGATCCTCCCTCCGACGTTGGTAACCGAATTCTTCATCATAATCTCCCCTTCCTCTTTCAAAATCAGCACCTCGACGCTGAAATTCAGCACCTCGACGCTGATGTTCTTCTCTTCTCTCTCCAAAATCTGCACTACCTTCATATTCCCCCCTCCTGCTTCCAAAATCCACACCTCGACGCTGAAAATCAGCACCTCGACGCTGAAAATCAGCACCTCGACGATCATTCCCCATGCTTATCTCCTCTCTGGAGAATGGCTCTAGAGGTGGCATGTCGTCGTCACCTTCAAGAATCTCCACCTCCGGATTCCTCCTCCCCCGGACTGGGTTCGGATTTCCTCCTACGCCCTGGCCGTCAGTGGTCTCTCTCACTTCCGATGTGTTCGGATGGGTCTTCATCTCCAATAATTTCTTCATCATTTCTTCCATCGCCGCGAACCTCCCTTCCAACCTCTCATTGTTGGTGGAGATCTCCATGAATTTCCCCTCCAGATCTGTCTTCAGTTGACCAAACTCGCCTTCTAAAGCTTCCACCTTCTTCCCGGCCATCTTTCTTTTAACGGATCCACAAAAATCTTTTTCCGGAGACGACGATCTTGCTGAAATTTCAGAATTTCAGCCGCCGGTTGTCCCGAATCGGTGCTCTGATACCAATTTGATAGGAAGTACTTGAGTTCTCAAGTATTCCTAACCAAACCAGTGAAAATACAGCAGCAAACTGCTGTCCACAGCAGAATTCAGCAGGAAAAACAGCAAAACAGTGGGAAAAATAGGGAAAAGCTGAGAGAAAATTGGAAGAACAGCTTGTATTTTACTAGTAGAAGAAGAAAACAACAAAGATACAATTGATCCTCAATTCGAGAGGAGGATCGATCTCTCCCAAATCTCTAGACGCCGCTAGAGCCCAAAAAAACCTAAATCTAAGAGATCTCAAATTTCAGCCAAATTCAAGATGCTCAAACCCTAGGAAAATCTACTATTTAATGCATACAAATCAAAAGGAAATCCCTAAACAGTCCCTACATTCAAATTTCCCTCTCAAAACGCTAAAAAACGCTTCCTAAAATGCTCTCTTCGGCTGGTCGGGCCGCTCGATCTCCGCAGGAGGCGGAGATCACGCGATCCTTTCGCGTCTGAGCCGGTCCCGTGCGGACCGGCTGGACCGGTCCAGTGGACCGGTCTAACAGTATAATTAGCACATGAAGTGCTATAGAAAAATAGGAAACCACAAGAAATTACACTGAAATTCCTCATTGAAAATTTATTCAAAGGCTATATTTGTAGCCCTCAAAATCTCTCTATTTTAAAGCAAATAATGTCACCTTAATTTGAAATATTCAATTAACTATTTGATTTATGTTTAATCATTAATTTGGGCTGATTGATATTGTTCCAAAAAGAGATTTTTATATTTAAAATTTTATCACCAAACCTCATATGAACAGCCTTTGAAACTGATTTAGTTAGAGTCATCCTTGTCTTGCATTAATATTTCATTTAATTTAACAGAAGTCATTGTGAATCTAAGGGTGCCATTCCTAAATAGTTGGATAATGCCTTATATATTAAAAATTTAAAATTAAAAGAATTTTAGTTATCCTACCATCCCGTTTTTGTTGAATTCCCTGAGCTTTATAAGGTTAATTTTTGTGCTTTTTTTTCTATTAATCTACACTAGAAACTACAATCTCATTGTTTGTGTTTATTATGAATTTACCTATGCAAGCAAACCTTTTGTCTATAAATGGATTATATTCATCTGGAAATCAAATTTAACATGTATTTTATTCCTTTTGCAGGCTAGAGAAGCTTATTTGATCGGCAACAAGGCTCTAGCAAAGGAACTTGGTGATAAGGGTAAGTGGTACAACTTGCAGATGAAAGAAGCTCATGCAAAGGCAAGAGAGACCATATATCGTCAAAGGTGGGTTATCCGTTGCTTTAACTTTCTGCTACATAATTTTTGCAGATCAATTTGCAATTTTTTTTGGAGGTTACTTCTGTTCTGCCCTTTTTTCCCTAATATCTTGATATTCTTCATCTGCATATCTTATTGTTTCATCTTCTAGCAGATATTGTAAAAGCCATAGTTTCAATATCTTATCCATATTAGATGCTACTTCTGCTCACCCTCTTGGATAATGATTTCTCAATCTGTTTTTATAATTTTGAAAGGATCGCAATCGATGTGCCATGAACTTTTGTGACTGAAACTGGTATGACCATTTTGATCCATAATGTACCTTTTATGCTCTTTACATATTAGCAGTGGGTACTACTAGTGAGTTCTGTTAATAGAAACCTCCATACTGTCCTTCAGGGGCTTTTATCTGACAAATTCGAACTGTTTGAGCTGGCTTTACGAATCCTCATGCTTGATTTATTTTTGAAAAACTTTATATGCAGTCCTTAAAACATTTTTTGTACACAAGTCTTTTGAAATGTTGTCGTATAATATAGTTGTAAAAATAATCCTTAGCCAAATTTTAGGCTTCTTTTGGGACAACTTTCTAATATTTCTTAAAGCAGTTTTTTTATACAAAAATTTTAATTTATATGTTTTAAGAAACAGTAAGAAAGCCATCCCAAATGAAGTCTAAAAAGGCTTTGTTTGAAACGGCTTTCTTAATGTTTCTTAAATCCGCTCCCAAACGAAGCCTTAAATTGCGAAATGTTGTTGCTGCTATAATGACTGTTGTTTTCAGGAATCCTGTGTCTTCCGAGCTACAGGGCTACGGGAGAGGGCAAGAGCGCTTGATTGACCTCCATGGCCTTCATGTAAACGAAGCCATACATGTTCTAAAGCACGAGCTGACCACTCTGAGAAATGCGGTGAGGTCAAGTGGCCATCGCCTGCAAGTCTTCATATGTGTGGGAACAGGTCACCACACCAAGGGGGCAAGAACTCCTGCAAGGCTTCCTATAGCCGTTGAGCAGTACTTAGTTGATGAAGGACTTCATTACACTCAATCACAACCAGGTCTGCTTCGCGTTCTGCTTTGCTGAAGCTGAGACAATACACATCATGATATGGCATTAAAGAGAAAGAGAGAAAAAAAAAGGAAAAAAAAGAGCCGTTAGATCACTTAGATTTCTGTACTTGTGTAGTATAGTGGAGGAAGATAGAGGAAGAGTAATCAACACCATCTCTTGCAATAGCAGAAGAGAATTGTATCATATCAGCAGCAGTCTTTCAGACCCACTCTCATTTAACTTTTTTTAGCAGTGGTGATCCACTGGCTTGCCTCTTGTTGGCTATACTTTTGCACATGATGTAGATTTCTGTAGCCTCGACATTCTTTCAGAGGGTTAATTTAGTGCTATTTGTTTATTTTTCCTTCTTACCAAGTCTCAGCTATGAGATTCAGCATACATTGATGAATGATGGCATAGCTTTCTTGTTATATAAATTAGAAGCTCATACAAATCTCCATAGCTTTCTTCATGGATTTCATTTTGGCATCCAAGTAATAGAGGAATTATTCTATGCGGAAATCGGATGCAAAATGTCGTCTAGAGATCAACTAGAATACGCAACGATAGCGGTATTGAGCTGCGGTACTGAGCTGCAGTATCGAGACACAATATTTAGCACGGGGTGATATGATGTATTTTGGCTGATCCGCACGAAATAATTTTTCCAAGTAAGAAGAATTGTTATTGGTAATATGTTGTTCACTGAGAGTGGTTTGCTTCTAATATAAAATATATTAGGAAAGATTTTAAAGTTTATTTATATTGAGATTATTAGTATTGTATATGATATATTTAAAATAATGTTAATTTTAGTATAAATTCAAACATTTTAAAGAAAATTCTGATATATTTTACATTTATTTATCAATATATATATATATATATATATTTGCTTTAGAATCATTATTTAGTATTTAGTTCCATAAATTTGTCTATGAGATTTTGGTTTTGTTTGAGATATTTTTTTATTATTTTATTTTTCAAATTAAAATCATAATATTTATTTAGTCACTATTTTTTTTTTTGCTTTTAAAGAAATTCTTGTACTAGTAAATTTCTTTCTATAATAGTTTAAAAAATTAATTTTCTTTAAAATTATAGACAATAATAAAAAAGTTGCCTCGAATAAAGTCTTAGGCTTTGTTTGGTACAATTTTAGATCATAATTTTTTTTTTCAATAGATTTTTTGTTAAAAGATAGTTTTATAAAGTAATAAAAAAATCGTCTCAGCTTGAGAAATCAAGGAGTAGCTGATATTAGCCATCCATTGGAGCTTATTTTGCTATACATTATCAACTATTTTTGGTTGTGTGGGCACAAAGAATTAATGGAGTCCCAATGAAGGATATGTTTGGAATGACTGTAGTGTTTTATAAAGTTGATTGTAAAGTTGTTGTAAAAATATTTGAGATATTTTAGTCGAAAAAAATAGTTTTTTATTATATATATATATTTAAAATAACAAGAAAGTAATAAATAAGTAAAAGTAGAATGAAATTATGATTGTTTGTCTGAAAAATAAAATAATTAAAATATTACTTCAAATAAATTTTAGGAACATATTAAGATGATTATAATTTTTAATAAATTTGATTGTAAAGTTATTTATCTCTAATTGTTATTAAGATAATAGCTTTTTAAAAAATAAAAAGAGGTAAAATTAGCTTTTTAGAATAAATTTTATTAAAAATAATAAAAAATAATTATCAAATAAAAATTATAATTATAACTAAAAAATAGAACAATAATAAAGGTATTCTAAATGAGGCCTTATTCTCATTTCTTGGAACTTTTATTTGGTCCGGTGAACGTACGCAACTCTACGTTCGGCCGCCAGTAGAATCGCGCCACGCGTTTTCATTATTTACCTCGCGCCCCGACAACCCAACCCGGAACGGACCCAAAATTGCTCGGTATTGGTCGATTTTTCTCGGCAATAACCAATACCGAGCAAATACCTAGCAATACCGAGCAAATACCGAGTTGTACCGAGTTTTTTCTAACAATACCGAGCAAATCCCTAGCAATACCGAGCAAATCCCGATCAAATACCGAGTTGTAGAAAAACTCGGTACAACTCGGTATTTGCATGGTTTTGATCTTCACAGAGCGGTATTTCTCGTTTTTGCAAAGTAATACCGAGCAATACCGAGAAAATCGCGAACATAGCATTCCCGGGTTCCGCTCCGGGTCAAGTCGTCGGGCCGCGCGGTAAAAAATAAGAGCACGTGGTGACATGTTATTGGCGGCCGAACGTACCTCTACGTCTGGTCAGAGGACGTAATAATTGACTGAGGGGAAAAAATCAAGGGATTCCTGGAAAGAATTTTCTCGACAAATATTTTTAACCGTTGGATTTATTCTGAAACTGGTGTGCTATTGCCGATCCGACGCTCATCTCAAATCGGCGGCCAAATGCACCACGTCATCCATATGGGACCCACAGCGACAAATTTCTCCCCTCTTTACATCTAACACAGGAAGGAAATTGCATCCACACTTCAAACTTTTAAGCTAACTTTTTCGTTTTTTTTTATTTTACTCTCATAATATATTAATATTTTTTATTTTTCTTTATATATATATATATATATATATATATATATATATATATATATATATATATATATATATATATATATATATATATATACACACACACACACACACACACGATGATTAACGAGTATATATGTGAAAAGGTTGAATTAATTTCAGTAGTAGCAGATAAAATTAGAGAGAGTCGTCTTAGATGATTTGATCATATAAAATATCTGCCTTCCGATGATCCGGTTAAGAGAGTAAATGTATTAGATCTTATTTATATTAAAAAAGAAAGAATTAGATCTAAAAAGTCTTAGAGATGACTTTTTTATTAGAATTAAATGAAAATTTAACTTAATAGGACACCATTAGAAAAAAAAGATTCATGTAGCCGACCCAATATTGTAGGATAAAGACTTGATATTATTGTTGTTTTTACTATGATGATTATTTTTAATGAATAATAAAATAAAATTAATATAAATTGAGTACTTACTCTCCAATTGCTGTACAAAATTTATGTGCTTTTGTGATTTTTTTTCCTTCAAAAGTATTCACTTAACATCATGCATGAGCACATCAATGCATCAACACATCGTCCAGATTCATTGTATTTGACTATTTGTCCCATAGATGCGAGCTTTTATTAAAAATTTAGGTCACATGTGTAGGGCTCGAATTCAAGATCTCTTGATTAATATCGGGAGCTGATCAATTGTGCCCCCCCCCAACCCAAAAAAAAAAAAAAAATTATTTTTTTTATTATATGATTTTTTAGATAATTTGTCCCCCGCCATTTATTTTTTAGTCTTAATTATTAGGATTTTTAGGCAATTGTCCCCCTAAAAGTTTTAAAAATACTATGGTCTTCGCACAATTGCCCACAGCATAATTAAACACATTGTGTAGATATGTTATTGTTGGAGAACGATGGAGCAAATACAAAGAGAAATCGTAAAGATAATCCAAAAATATCCTTACAACCAAAATTTGTTCTGGGGGCGCTTCCAGAATCCCGCCATGGCATATCTGCTAAATATCTACACTTTTACTTATAAGTTTACCCCCCCTCTTGAAAATTAAGGCTGGTTCCGCCCCTAATTAATACCTAAAACTCTCAACTAACATACAAATCAGAATGAGCTGGGTCCCATATATATAGAACTTTCATTATGACTATGCATAAGCGTCATGTCAAATGAAGGATTTATTTGTGGTAGATGTTTTTTTGTCTATTTTTATAATAGAAAAAGTAATTATCAAAAAATAATTTGTATTTGAATAATAGCTTTTTCATAATTTTTTTTTTTTACCTTTAAAAGTTATTTTAGAAAAATATTTATAAAATTGTAATTGAGAAAAATTCTTTTAAACGCGAAAAAAGAAAAACATAAATCGTCACAAATGAAGTTAGAATTTAGGATCTAAATCTCAACTTTTATTGTGATTTTGTTTGATTTTTATGATTTTTAATACTAAGAATAAAGATCAAATAAATATCATTAGGGGTTCTTAATGATCCAATCTCGAGCCAATTTAATTCAACTTTAGGTTGATTCTAAGGCTTCGTTTGGGACAGCTTTCTTACTGCTTCTTAAAGCAGTTTTTTTGTACAAAAAAATTAATTTTTGTACTGAAAGTTGTTTTAAGCAGTAAGAAAGTCGTCCCGAATTAATCATAAGTCTTACAATTTGATATAGATCAGGATTAAGTTTGGTTATAGGTTAATTTTACTCAATTTTTATTCTAGCTAGGCATAGCTCATTAACTTTGATCCTAGATAAATTTTAATAAAACAATTATATGATCTATATAAGTTTTCGATCACCTACGATAATTTGTTTGAATAACACATATATAAATACATACTTACAAACATTTATGTATATAGTCTTCGATCAATTGAATCTTACTTAATTTAATCCGAGAACTAGTTCAAATTCAATCTGAATTGGATTTGACTCATTAGTTTAATCATTAACTTCTATCCAAACACAATCTAAATTTCTAACAATCTCCATTTTGGTCAGATTTTATAGAGATAAGAAAATATATTTTATATCCATATAGAACAACCATGCTAGTCTTCCTCACAATTTGCCTCCTCTCCTTTACTTGTTGTTCATAAATAACAACCTAAGAAAATGACTCTACCAGACGCTTACCAGCTTCTCATTTGCCTACTTCCTCAAAAAATGCTTCATTAACTTCTCAAGCCTCCTGCTACTAAAGCCCGAGCCCAGCTCTACCTCTGCTCCACCTGCTTTCGGTTTTGAGCCTGTGCGGCACACTCACCAGTCAAGGGCCCACCTTCCTCGTGCGAACCTCGCACAGCTCCCGAAATTGCCTCGCGTGCATTTGTCCTCGCCCTGCGCCCTTAAGCATCCAACTCCGACTGCACCCTACACATATCCACCCATGCCCGATCTTGACAGTCATCTGCGCCCGCACGACACCAACCCGTCCGATCTTGATGCATGTCATTACTTATATGACTGATGCATGTCATTGACGCATAGGGCTGCAAACGAACCGAGCCGAGCCGAGTATGTGAGTGTTCATGTTTGTGTTTGTTTAACATTAGCTTGTTCATGTTTGGTTCGTGTTTGATTCGAGCTTTATTATTTGTGTTCATGTTTGGTTCGTTTAATTTAAGGGGGTTCATGTTTGGTTCATGTTCGTTTGTTTAGTGCATATCGAGCTTTAAACAAGCTATGTTCGTGAACATATTTCACAAACAATCTATTGAACAAGCAAACCTTAAATTTGTTCATGAAAATCCTAAACAAACAATCTAACAAACATGGACAAATATGAAATGTTTCTTGTTATTAATAAAAAATAATTATATTATTATGTTATAATTAAAGTTTTTATATTATTTATATTTATCAATTTTATAATAACATATTATTTAAGTTTTTATCGAGCGGTTTTAATCGAACCCGAATCGAGCTTTTTATCGAGCTTGTTCATGAACATCAACTGATGTTGTTCGCGAACATAAACGAGCTGAACGCATTAGTGTTCAAGCTTGTTTATCTAAGAATCGAGTATTTAAAATATTGTTCAAGTTTGTTTGTTAGTTAATTAAACGATCACGAACGAGCTTTAATCGAACCGAACAACGAGTAGTTCGTCGAACGTTTGGTTCGCTTGCAGCCCTATTGACGCATGTTATCACTTATAAGCTAGTCCCATGTTGTCAACAATAAGGTTGACACACATTATCTTCATAACTAGTTATCGCTCACAAAATTGATGCATGCCATACCAATACATCATATGCACGCTATTGACACTAACTCCAATTCATGATGTCAACACCAAGGCTTTATTGGACATATTAACCTTTGATTTTCTCCTCTCAAAGGATAACAACTAAACATACAACAAATGATCGCCTAAAGATAATTTTGATGCATTAAGGCTCTTCCAACTTCTACCGTGGAATTCATCCTCATCTATTCACGCTTACTACATTATGGATTCGGTTGGGACGGCTTTTTTGTTACTTTCTAAAACAGAGTTTTAGTACAAATTTTTTTTATTTTTGTATTAAAATTCCATTTTAGAAAGCAGTAAAAAACCCGTCCCAAACGAAGCCTATATCACAACATTCCCAAACTAAAAGGAAGAACATCATTTATGGCTTGACATACATTAATCGAATCAATTCAATTGGGCCAATTTACCTTTGCTTATTTTCCATATAAAATTTTGATTCTTCTTACAACTTTATTTTATTTATATGTATAAGGATATATATTAAATATGTTTTTAATTATAGCACGGCTAAATCAAGGTTTTTTATTTTAATTTTTTCAAGGTTCCGTGTCAAACTGCAATTCTGCCGTCGCTGTGGATAAGAGGAAGAGATTTTTCCCAAACAATAAGAGGAAGAGCAGCAGCAGCTTGTGATCTGCTCTCCGTAATAGCAGTGCTTCTAGCTGCGTAAGGGCCGAAGAGTGGAGAAAGCCATTTTTTTCCCTTTACATCTTTTTTCTTTCGTTAGGCGCTGCGGTGAAATGTCGTGGCGTATCATCGTAGCCAGCGCTTCATTGGTGTTACTGCTCTCTCTCGTGCTACACGTGGCACTTCACTCTCCCATCTCGCCGCTGCCTCTGGCTCTCCCTTCTTCTAGTTTCCCGCCCAACAATCTCCTCAAGGTTTGTTTCTGCTACGGCTTTCCCTTTTTCAGCTGAATTTTTTTTAATGCTATTCGATTCCTTAATAAATTTTACCACTTTTATCAAATGTTCTGGTTTTTTATTATTACTTGTGATTTATTACATCTGTTTTATAGCTTTAGAAAAAAAAAATTAGTTTTTGGTTTGAAGATTTGGAAGGAAAAAAGTTAGATGACGCTACCAACTAGGGGTGTCAATTTCGGGTCACGGTCGGTTTTGGGTTAGATCCGAAAATGATCTTGTACTATTCGGGTCAACTCTAGCTCGACCCATTTTACAAACGGATCGATTTTCCGGACCCGAACCCGACCCGCTTCGAGTTCGGGTCAACTTGACCTGACCTACAGACCTAAACCTGACCCGCTTCCGGACTTGAACCCAAACCGACTTGATTTTTGAAACGGGTCGAAAACTCTAACATGAACCTGAAATTTCCGTGTCGAGTTCAAGACGGGCTTTCAGGTTATGTCAAATATTGAAACCCCTACTACCAACTGTTCCCTTAATAATAAAATGTACTTTTTTTTCTTGATGCGTCTTTTTTTAATTGAATTTCATCATCACATGATGATTTAATGAAAAATTAAGAGTCTTAAGAGTGAAAGATTGATTTGTTTATCTATTAAACATGCAGAAGATGTGAATATAGTTATTAAGAAAATAGAGTTAGCATGTTTGATTGTTTGCCCAACTTGCTATCTTTATAATTATATGAATGATTTCTTGCTTCTTTTTGGAAGAGAGATTAAAAAACTTAAGAGGTTTGAAGGGATCATTTTTGGCTTTGTGAGTTAGTATGGCCATCATAAAGAGAGCTTTTTTTTTGAAGTTAGATTAGATTGTGGTTAAGGCTTCGTTTGTGATGGCTTTTTTACTGCTTCTTAAAGTATTGTTTTAGTACAAAAATAAAAAATTTTATACTATAAAGCTGCTTTAAGAAGCGGTAAATAAACCGTCCCAAACGAAGTCTAAATATTATAATTTTAATATGTTTGCTTAATTTCCTTATTGTTTATCAAGCATGTTCTTGTCCCCACCAATTTAAACAGTGCCAAACTGCCAATTATCCATCTTGGAGTAAAGCCATGATCCATACTTTTGACAAACAACAAAATCTAATTCATCAATACAGATATTCAATCACAATCTGGAGCTGAAGTATTTTTCCAATTTGCAGTGTGGAATCAATGCAATAGCATGCTTTTTTTTCATGGCTAACTTGTTTAGTAGACCAAATATTAGTAGAGGTAAACTATATGGAAAAGATTCATCCAAATAATTTGGAATTTCTAGATAGCACCATTGTATAATTTGATTATGTTTCTAAATTCTTTGGATTTATATTAAACACATTCCTAATGCCTTGTTATCTAAATATATCTCGTTCAATAACTCACAACCGTACAATTGATGCGGATTGCAGAACAAAATGAATGTGTTCCAGTTCATATTATTAACCTCCATAATCCATGCAAATATGGTTCATTTTACCAACAGCTATTCCTAGAAAGTGAAGAACTTTTACTTTACACCTTATAAACAGTTTAGGTTTCATTTAGGACAGCTTTCTTATTTCTTTCTAAAGCAGCTTTCTATTACATTTTTTTTTTCAAAAATTTTTTGTACTAGAAAGCTGATTTATAAAGCAATTTGAAAGCTGTCCCAAACGAAACCTTAGAATGTTTTAAGCTCAACATTCCTTTAGGGTTGAAAATAAGCCGCTTTCTAAATTGATTTATTTTTATTCAAGTGATATCAAGTGCTATATAAATAGTAGTCTTGATGAAAATAGATGAGTGATCATGATTTATCTTGAGAGGAGCATTATGCAACTTTTCAAGAAAAATATACAGTATGGATGAAAAAAAATGTCTTAAATTGCTTACCACATTTTACTTATTTATTTCTTGTTAGATCTTTTTTTTTTCTCTGTCATTATGATGAAAATTTGGGCATTATTAGAATAAAAGTTAGATCAACTTTAGTTGAACTAAAGAATTTTCTTTTTAATGCTTTAAGGGTGTGGAAAAGTTAGGAGAAGGAAGTCTCATCCTTCCAGAAGACACATGTTTAGGGAAAGATGGCAAGCTGTACACTGCTACAAGGGATGGCTGGATAAAGAGATTGCATTCCAATGGTTCTTGGGAAAACTGGAAGATGATTGGAGGATCTTCTTTACTTGGGCTCGCCCCATGTTTGGATGGAGATATTATTGTTTGTGAGGCCTACAAGGTTTGGGAATATCATATTAATTATTCGGGAGATTTACATCATATCACTTTATTTCATGCTATTTACATATCTAACACCCAAAACATTAATATTATATGACTACCACTCATATATAACTTTAATATCAAATATATCACTCCTATAATTCATTTCTACCATTCTTGCGATCATATAAACTTTAATATTTCATTCCATGCATTCAAATTTGTTCAATGGGCGTGTAATATTAATATTTTGGGTGTTATATATGTAAATAGCATGAAATAAAATGGTATGTATGTAAATAACATAAATTCTTCTCTTATTGATGGTAGCATCAACAACCAGCTTTTTTAATTTATCGGGCAGTCGGTCAGACTCAGGCAGCCCGTTCATGTTTGAATTCCTGATTTTTTTTGAATTTTTGCCGCAAATATTTGCGACAGATTTTTTTCCGTCGCAAATAATATTGGCGATGCTGCTTTTTGTGACGGAAAGAAATCCACCGCAAATCGGATTTTCCTTATTTTGCGACGGATTTTTCCCCCGCAAAAAGATAAGTTTCCTGTAGTGCGAGTGCTATATATATATGTAAATCCCCTATTCTTTTATGTGCATTAACCATGGTTTATGTAGGGTTTGTTAAAAGTTGGAGAGGGAGGCCTCACCGTTCTAGCCACTGAGGTGGAGGGCACCAAGATATTGTAAAAATTTCTTGTAAAACTCAAAAAATTTTCCCTATGTTGTCTATCATAAAGAGTGCCCTGAAACAGAACAAATTTGTTACAAAAGCTTCGCAGATGATGCCATTGAAGCCTCGGATGGAAGCATTTATTTCAGCGACGCAAGTTCCAAGTTTGGATTCGATAACTGGTTCCTTGATCTCCTTGAAGCTCGCTCAAATGGCCGTCTCCTCAAATATGACCCTTTAAAGAAGACGACATCAGTTGTTCTTGCCAACCTATCCTTTCCAAATGGCGTTGCTCTTTCACCTAATGAAGACTACTTGCTTGTTTCGGAAACCTGGAAGTATGTAATCAAAGACTTCAGGGCTGTTTGGCTAATTTATTTTGAATTTTTACTGGCTTTGATAAAATCCTGTCTAACGGTCATATTGGACAAAATAGTTACCGTAGTTTAAATCCCATTTTAACTTTATATTGCTGTAAATCTCAGATTTACTAAATCTGGGTCTTCAGCAGATTTATGAGAATTGTCCACTAGAAGAGAAATTATTTTGTGTGGCCACTGAACCTCATCCAGAGGTGAATCAAGATGCGCTACGTCACTTTTTTTCTGTGTATCAACATCATGTATCGGATGACGTGACGCATCCTGATTTGTCTCCAGACAATCTGGTGACCGCACAAAATAATTTCTCCGGCAAGAGAGATTGTCCCTACCTACCTTCCTCATGCTAGAAGGGCATTTGCATACCCCTTCAAATTACTCATAAAACATTAGCATTTAAATATTACATAAGTTACCATGTTGAATTTCAGAAATAAATTACCAAACAGTTTATTAGAATTTAATCAATTTTAATTATTATTATGTCAAATAATTTTCAGTATTTAACTGCCTAAGTATTTATTAAATTTGAATATACAGAATTTACTAAAATCCTACTTGCAGCCAAACAGCCTCTTCAGTTTTGTTTTGGACCGTAATAGAAGACGACAACTAATTAATGGTTCTTCTTCTCCAGGTTTAGGTGCCTCAAGTATTGGCTCAAAGGAGAGCTGAAGGGAAGTACAGAGGTTTTCATTGATAACCTTCCAGGCGGACCAGATAACATCAATCTTGCTCCTGATGGGTCTTTCTGGATAGCCCTTATACAGGTCTATTTCAACATTTTTCAGTTCAAATTTCAATGCCTTCAGGGTATCTTAGAAAGGTGAGTTATTTTGTGCGGACGCCAAATGCCGTTCGGAAACCAACCAGAATGCGCCACACCACCCCTTGTTCGGTATCCGGCTCGGTACCGAGCGGTACCGGTGCTTCAGTACAGCTCGGTACCGATGGCGTGGCACATTTTGATTGGTCTCCGGACGGTGAACAGTGTTCGACGTCCACAGAGAATATTCTCTCCTTAGAAAGAGATAACTGTAATGCTGATAAAATTGTTGATTTCAGGTAAGGTCAAGGTGGCTGGATCTGATACACCCGTCGCCATTGGCGAAATTGGTATTGGCAGCATTTCCCAAAGCCGTTGAACTGATCAAGCCCAAGAAGAACAGAGCCATGGTTGTCAATGTTGAATCAGATGGGAAGATCAGAAGGATGCTTGATGACTATGATGGAGGAGTGATTTCCACTGTTACTTCAGCTTTAGAGCATGAAGGTTACCTTTACTTGGGAAACCTGCGCAGTAACTTCATAGGAAAACTTCCCCTCAAGGGATAAAAAAGCACTCTTAACGCTGGTAATAAAATCTGTGCAGTTTTGTTTACTGTTCATGAGCTTGAATATTTGCCTTAATGTTTTGAACCTTTTATTATCATTCAGTAAATTTCTCAAAATCAGCAAGCATGGCCTACAATTTATAGTTAGCTAAGAAATAAAAGTTTTTGGGCGTATATAAAAATTGTTTAGCAATTCATTCATTATCATTTCATTAATTAATTAAAGTTTTATTTGTGATAGTTTTCTTACTGTTTTATAAATAATTTTTTAGTATAAAAATTTTTTAACTAGAAAGTTACTTTGAAAAGCAGGAAGAAAATTGTTCCAAACGAAGTCTAAGTGTGCATAAATTGTGGTCTAAGATTGGAACGCTGATTGCTGTGGCAATTTAACGCGTGGTGGAGTAGGGCAGGAGAAAAACAATTTTTCGGGTTAGAGTAAATTGATGGTTTAAAAAATACCCTTAACTATTTTCACATGGTTTGGGATTGATATCGACAGTTTTAACAAAATTTTAGCCTTTTAGGTTTTGTTTGGGATGACTTTCTTACTATTTCTTAAAACAACTTTCTAGTACAATAATTAAAAATTTTGTAATAAAATATTGTTTTAAAAAATAGTAAAAAAGCCATCCTAAATGAAGCCTTAATTTAAAAAGATGAAATGTTTATTGATGGAAAACTTATGATTGGGAGTGATTAAAGTGTTGAGCATGCCAAACTTTATTTTCCTAAGTTTGATTTTGCTTATGGGGAAGCTATTTTACTCTTCCTATAATAAGACTATGGTGTATTCCCTAGTCAGTGCATTAAAGGTTGGTGAATGGTTAGAGAAGTGAGGAGTTGGTGTTCTTAGCAAAAAAAGTAAAGTATTAAAAAAAGATGTTTAGAAGTTGAAGAATAATTCAATTATAGTAGAATTTGTTGATGTGTTTCTAGAGGAACTATCTAGATTGTCTCTTGAGAGAGAAGTGGAGTTTGAAATTAAGCTATACTTAGGAATATCAGCTATATTTAAATCTCCTTAAATAATGGCTCCTAAAGAGCTATAGAAGTTGCAAGAATTAATCGATAAGGGATTCATCAGACCAACTAACTCGTCTTAGAGTGCACCAATGCTTTTCGTTAAGAAGAAAGATGAATCATTGAGATTATGCGTCGATTAGCAAATTAAGAACAAGTGTCTATTGCCAAGAATCGGTAGTTTATTTAATCAGTTAGAATGTGCTGCTATTTTCTCTAGAATTGATTTGAGATCGATATCATCAAATTAGAGTTAAAAAAGTAGATATTGAAAAGATATATTTTGAGAACATAAGTCTATTATGAGTTTTTTATGATGTCGCTTAGGATAATAAATGCGCAAGCCATTTTTATGGATTGATGAATCTGATTTTCAAAACATATATAAACAAATTTGTGATTATATTCATTGATGATATTTGATATATTCTAAAATTGATGAAGATCAAGCTAAACATTTAAAATAGAGCTGAAGCTGTCCAAAAAAATTAGTAGTATGCAAATTTTACAAAGTGTGAGTTTTGGCCGAGCAGTCTTGCATTGTTGGGACATATAATGAGTGGTGAAGGAATCTTACTAGATCCTCAGAGGGTGAAAGTAATACTTGTAATATCAGTTTTGCTCCAGGTTCGTCCGGGACGAAGTTGGATCGTCCGGGACGATCGGTACAGGTTGTGCAGAAAAACTGTTGTCTGTATGGTTCGTCTGGACGAAATCAGGATCGTTTGGACGAAAATTCTCCCGAGAACCTGTCGCCGGGGACGATAATTAAATTTCGTTTAGACGAAATTCTTCCAGAGCATATATCGTCCGGGACGAAGTGCGATCGTCCAGGACGATCAGTTTGGATATATATAGAAATGAGATATTTTGAAGAGAGAGAAAAAGCTGAGGAGAGAGAAAAACGAAGGAAAAAGTGGAAAAGTGGATTTTTGGACGACGCCGAGTTGTTTTTGATCGACGAGACTGTTCAGGAAATTGCTGTACGCAAGGTAAGGCACATTCCGCCTTTCTCAATTTTCAGAACCGTCGCTGTTGGCGGTATTTTCTGTCCGGATTTCGTTTCCGTTAATGATTTTCGTCCGTATCTTTTGGTGGGTTTAGTTTTTACCGCGAAACTTTCTGTATATCGTTGGCGTGCCGGGTGTGCACATTTTGAATATATTTTGGAGATTTTTGTCCGGACCGTTTTGATTTGACGGTGTTTTATTCCGTTTGTATTTTTCTGTGTGAATATTAAATGCTGTGGCAGTAGAATAAATGTTCTGAAATGTTGTTATCTACATTCTGTGTGAATTTGGTATTCTGTGATTTTTCAGAAAAATTGTGTAAATTTCATACGCTGCGTTATGCTGCCCGATTTTTGGGTGATTTCTGATTTGTCCGGATTTCTTCTGATTTGATATGCTATCTGTATATGCTATAAAAAGGGAGTTATAAGGGGCCTGGATCCTATGAGATTCAGTTAGTGTCTGGGAAATCTGAAATGAGCTCAATATGAAATCTGATATCTGTTCTGTTCCGGATCCGAGGAAATTTGTTTAGGTGCTATAAGCACTATATATGTATTCTGGTACGATAAGTACATTTGTTCTGGTGCTATAAGCACATCTGTTCTGGTGCCGTGAGCACAAAGGGAGGCATAAGGGGCCGGAATCCGTAGAGATTCCGTCAGTGTCAGGGAATTTAGCTATTAATTATATATCTGATATCTGATATCTGAGAAATGATTTCTGATTTTCCGTATCTGTTCTGTAAGTGATTCTGATTCTGATATGATTCTGATTCTGATTCTGATTCTGATTCTGATTCTGATATGATTCTGATTCTGATTCTGATATGATTCTGATATGATTCTGATATGATTCTGATACGATTCTGTTTCAGTTCCGATCTGATTTTGATCTGATATATGTCCATATATGTTCTGATTTGATCTGTTTTGTTATGAACTGTCCGATTCTGATTTCAGTACGAAGATTCTGATTTCTGTCTGATGTGTTTGGTTTTGGATTCTGAGAATTTTGATTGGAGGTTTGTTGCTTTGCTGAGCTGTTGAGCTCACTCTTGTTTTCTGGTGGTTTTTCAGGTTCTGGGAAAGGGAAGGAAGTCCAGGACTAGATTTCAGAGTCTGATCAGTATAGGTATTTTGTCCTTTTTGATTTTTGTACAGTCATGACTTTTCTGCTCTGTTTCTTTCTGTCAGCCATGCACTGTATTTGTAGATGATTGTTTTGAGGAAAAGGAAGAAAAAATATGGATGATTTGTTCCGCTGCATTTGATATTTGTTAGTAGCTCTGGTCGGTTTTGTATGTATAATATTTGGACGATTCCGTTTAGTAAGCAATTTCCAAAGCCAGATCCTGGTTAGTTTGTTTGGCTGGTCGCAATCCGGCTCGGGCGGGATCCGTCCCCGTCGGATCGGGTCGTGACAATACTAGAATTGTTATGACCCAACTCGATATTACCAGACCCAACTACACAAGTCATATCTTGTCCGATCATGGCAAGAAACATAAATTGACCCTAAGATTCAATTGGAGAAGTGCTGAGAAAAACTAAACTTCCAGTTTATATGACATAGAGCTACTAGTGGATACAATATAAAGCGGGAGACTAAATCTCTAAAATAATTTTTCTACATATATCATCTAAAAATGCATGTACAATATGAGGTCTATCTACAACAGTGCTTGGCAATAGAAACAAAAAACAAAAAACAAAAAACAAAAAACAAAAACAAGAAAACAAAAATAAAAAAACAAAAGCCATATTTGTAAAAATGAAACTAGCCAAAAGGTATACATATAGCACAAATCAGAACCTAATATCATTACTACTAAGCTCTCTCCTTATCTTTTCCCTAATTTGAAAATGAAAACAAATGAAAGAATGAGCTAACACGGCTCAGTAGGTTGTCGTAGCCTAAAATATGAATCAATAACTCTAACCAAAATAGCTGAAAATATTGAATTAATAAACTGAAATATTATGTAAAAAGTTGAAACTGAAACTGATACTGATACTAATAAGCATTTAAGTAACTATTAAAATTATACTGAATTGACTGAAATATAACCAAATTATTAAAATGACATCATGCCCCAATTTTTCATATATAATAATTAACATAATTTATTCTCGCCGCCAATATATTCCTTTCTCGCCATCAACATAATCCCTTCTTAATAAAAATAGCCATCAGGCTCCAGATTTATTAATACATAACATAGCAAAATCCTTTCTCCCAGCCAACAAAATCTCTTTTCACCATCAATTTAATTATTTCAATCACATATATTGAAAATAAAAGTGCATTACAATATTGAAATCATCACAGTATTATTGTATAAGTCTACAAAAATGCTCTAACGACTGTCAAATAATTCTACACCCGGTGTTTTATGGTTTGCCAAAATTTAAATTTCAGAATCTCATCACATTACCACATATTGTGTATAGAAGTATTCTGAAGCTTTAACTGAACTAAAATACTATTTTTGGATGACAAAATGAAGATCTGAATTGATAAAAATTATTATTTTTTAAATCACCATGCAGAAAATCTCGAATAAATACTCAAAACAACTAAAACAGTCGTACCAATACATATCAAATGTTACACAAATAAAAGTTACCAGAATTCGATGAAACTGCATTTTTGCAATATTAAATCATAAATTTGATCAAAAAAATTTAAAAATACTGAATTATTAAAAATTGAGATAGGCAAAACATAATCTACATCGAGAGACGAAGAAAATTTTCAACTTAACCAATTAGCAAAAACGGCTTAAATTCAAAATCTAGTTTTTGTTTCCTCTATCCTCTCTTTTTTTTCCTTCTTTTTTGCCCCTGTTAAACGAAATGGGCATGAGGAGTTATGTAAGTGGAAATAGAATTTTATAATAAAATAATGAAAAGATATAGGTAATTATGCTAATTATTCAAAATTTAAGCGTAAAACTGATATAAATCCTTTTACATCTTAAAATCTGGGGATCTAAAAATTATAAAGTAAATATTCAAAAGTTAGCTAAGCTTGTCTAGAATAATCGGGTGAAGTTAATTTGTAAAATGGACACCTAATGATCCCATAAAATTCACTTGTACTGTCATATATTAATTTCTTAAGGAAGTCCAACAAAGTCTATAAAATTAGATAAAATTATTATAATTAGAGCACAACAATATCTATGTTATGGCAAATACAGTTTGTAATTTGAACTTATAATAACTCCTGAAATAATTTTTGATTGCTATAGGTCAAAATATACCTTTTAAAATTTAAGGGGCTATTATAAGAATGACCTACACCAAAGAGTGCTTTGGAAGTTTTTAGTGTACTAGACTTAGCAAAATATTATGACAAGTTTTTTAGAGAAATTTCAAAAATAGCTATTGCATTGTCCAGACTGATAAAAAAATTAAGTTAAAATGGTCAGAAGAATGTAAGAATAGTTTTCAAGATATAAATAAGTATTTAACATCATATTAGTGTTTACTATCTCATCCAGGGGTGTCAATTTTGGGTCACGGGTCGGGTTCGGGTCGAACCCGAACTGACCCGGGTGGAAAACGGGTCGACCCTAACCCGACCCGGGTAGAGAAACGGGTCGAAAATCCGAACCCGGACCCGACCCGGCAGGTTGCCGGGTTGACCCGACACGACCCGGCACCGTGGCAGCACGCGGCGGCGTGATCGGCACGCGGCAGCAGGCGACGGCGGCAGCGCGCGGCACGCGGCGGGGGTAGCGGGGCAGCGGGGCAGCGGCGCGTCACGCGTGGCAGCGCGAGCGCTGGGCAGCGGGGCGGGCAGCGGCGCGTGGCAGCGGGGCAGCGGGCAGGGGGCGGGGGCAGCGGGCAGGGCGGGATTTCGAAATTTTTTAAACTAAACGGGTTGGCGGGTTGACCCGGCAACCCGCCGGGTCAACCCGGACCCGACCCGTTTTGGAATCGGGTCGGGTCCAACCCGGATTTTTCGGGTCGGGTCCGGGTCGGGTTTTCGTGTCGTGTCAAATATTGACAGCCCTAATCTCATCAAGAATAGAAGAATTTTAAATTTATATTGACCCATCATTAAAAAAATTAGGATGTGTTTTAATACAAATGGGACAGTAATTCCTTTTGCATCATGACACTTGAAATCACATGAGAGAAATTATACAACCCATGATCTGAAATTGGCTACTATTGATACGTCATCCAAAATTGCTTTGATCGAGCACGAATCTCTAGGCAAATTTAAGTTGGAAACTTATAAACTCAAATTTTGGATCATATGAACTCTGATTTCAACAAACTTATAGTCAAATTGAACATCTCTGAAATACGAACCAAACGACACTAAATTCAGTGCAACCCGAGCCCAAATGGGTCCAAATAGGGGGTCCGAACCATATTTGGATGGTTTAAAACATTTTTTGGATGACAAACTGATATCCAAATATGACATGCTTATAATCAAATTGAGCGGCTCGGTGAGACGAATCCAACAAGCCCAAGATTGCTGAATTCTGACATACTTAAATAGTTGAAAAACTCTCTATGATCGGGAATCAACACGAGCCATCCGATGGAGCACTCCGAACATGCCCCGGATATTCTCTATATTTATGAAGCGTGCCACTCATAAAAATCTATAAATAAGACCTTCACTCTCTACATAAAAGAAGGGGGGATGCGGGACTAAATGATTCATTGTCTGTAGGTTATTATCAAAGGATCCTATGATCAAACAAAGAAAATTAATGATTTATTATACAGTGATCGTCCTCACTGAAACATTATACATTGAGTGACGCTATGAGCTTTGCCATATTCTGAAACTTCCCACAAACGTTGCTGTCAGCTGCACTCACCAATTTCAACAATTCTCTGCATCAGTGAGATGGATTACTATGTGATATTGACATATTGTACTAAATTACATCATTTGGAACATCACTAAATGATAATGCTATGCCTTTACTGTTATTTTTTTCTTCATAAATGGTTAGTGTGGCATTCAGATTCAATAAAGCCATTTGTGTTCCATTCTTTGCGATAGCTTTAAGTTGCTGTCAAGTTGAAGAAGATGTTCTCTACTTTATGGCCCATTTTGAAATGTAGGATGAAATATCTCCTCAGACGTGCAAATTTTTTATGTTTATATGTCATCATGGTTTGGACATTGTGCAAATGTTATTTCTTCATGGTGATAGATTTTTTTATATGTATGATTGAGCAATAGATGACATAACATGGGCATTTTAATTGGTTATTTTGGATGAAGTTTTGTAATGTTTGGTTAATTGTAAATTTGTTGAAATTGGAATTCAGATGATTCTATTATTAGTTTAAAAAATTTGCAATATTAAATAGCGTCGTGATTTGTGCTAATAAAGAGAATTTTTTAGGAACTTGTCATTTGCCCCATATTTTCGGATATCAAATTTTATTTTGCTATATATGTAGCCTTTGAAAATAGTTATGAGGCGCAATTACTCCCTAGACGTCAATTCAAACCTCCTCTCAGGGTCATAAACCAACCAAATTCTCATAAAATATAATTTAATTCTTCATTGAAATCAATGCATAAATTATTAAATTTTTTTTGATATGAACTCTCAAATTTGCGGAACTCTATCACAAAAGCTTTGTTGGGTTCTAAAATTGTCAAAATTGTGATCAAAATATCAAAAAACAATTGAATAAGCAAGTTCAAAAGCCTAAAATTAAGGTTGGAATGAGTTGGGCCGATTATCGCTAACACTGCTAGGGGCATTGGCACGTGCTCAAGTGTACAAAGGCGTGCACGCAAGCGTGGGTGTAGGTCGCAATATAAGCACGCGAAGCCACGCTCAAGCACATACACATGCATGATGCATGCATGTTCCCCAAGGTGCGAGCGATCACATGTAACTAGCTAGGTTTGGATGTGTAGATGCACCGTGATATGATAATTATTTTATTTTTTAAAAATAAAAATTTGAAGATATTTGGAGATTGTTAATTTTTTTAGATTTTTAGAAAATAAAAAAAAAATTTATATTTTATGAGTATTTTAGCTTTTTGATATTTTAAATATTCTAAACTTCTTAGGTTTCACCTTTAATTTCTGGGATTTTTGGAGAATTAAAAAATAAAAAACTAAAACTCTTATATTCGAGTTTTTTAGATTTCGTTTGCGATGACTTTCTTATTACTTCTAAAAGCAGCTTTTTAGTATACAAATTTTAATTTTTGTATTAAAAAACTGTTTTAACCAAAACAACAAGAAAGCATTCATGCACTCAGGCTCAGCATTCTATTATTTTTCAAAAATGTAAGAAATATGTATATTCTCATGCTTTTTTAAATATTATCTTGATTATTTTTTTTGCTTATCTAATTTTATATAATGATATTTTTTTAAAACATTTGTCCTGATTCCAATATAAAATATATAAAATAATTTTTTACATAAATATAATACAACATTTTATAGCAATACAGCCACCTACAAAACAAATCGCTTTCAAAGATTTTCATTAAAATCAGATCTTCGAATCCCAACGGCCTCCACAAACTATTTTTTTTTTCATAAACACCCCATTCTTTTCCTAATTAACTTTCAGTGAGGGAAAATTATTAGGTCTGGCCACCGGATGCAGAGATATGTCCGGATACTAATAAAATTTTATTTTAAATCAAGCGCATAAAAACACAGGTAAAGTTCAGGTAAAACGCAGGTAAATCACATCTAAAGTGCAGTTAAAATGCAATTAAAACTTAATCAAAAAAGCGGAGTCAAAGATAGGTAAAGCACAGTTAAAGTGCAGTTAAATCACAATAAAAAAACAGAGTCAAAATTCAATTCACATGAAAAATTTTAATTAAATGTTCGGACATATTTTTAGGTCCCGTGATCGGATCTAATAATTTTCCTTCAGTGAGAGATTTATTGTTGACCAGCATGACAAACGTAAACGTTTTTCACGTGGTCCGCAAATCCGAACGGAGAACTAAAAGCACCAAATTCGCACCCAAAACTTCGCCCAATCCAGAAGGAAGCTCACCAGCCCCATATCAGAGCAGCAGTTCGTAGTCGCTCGCTTGTGCACGTGGCGAATAATCATTTGGATCTACGCCCCGGCGATATAGTAGGGCGAGGGATTTTGTCTGCCAGAGCAATGGCGGACCACCGTCCTTTTAACTTATTACACGAATCGTGATGTAGATGGGCGGTAGAATTTATTCGACTTCGTCCGTCGATTGCTATTGGCATGTGCCAAATTATTATTCGACTATGGGCCCGCTACAGGATCGACGGAACACTGCCGGAGCGGTAGGTACGTAAGGCAGGCGCCATTTCATGTTAGTTACACGAGGGAGTTTCTATGGATTGGATCACCACCGTCCATCATATTTTAAACACGAATCCTATTGTAGATGGACCGTGATCAATCTTTCCATACGAGACATTTCGTAATGTAACATAATATTCTTTCGATTTGGTCGGTTCACCGTATCTTTCTGATATTATAAATATTAATTCGTGCGCGCCCCTCCGGCAGATTTGTGGCCCGCGACGCGGCGGTGAAGGAACTCTTACATTCACCGGAAAATAATATAATAATATTAGCACTCGTTTGTTCTTCCCGGCAAACTGTGGCATTTGCTTCTGGATATGCCGCCTGCACTCTCTTTTATATATCTGAACTGTAGGGCCTCAGGCGTCACTCTGGTCATCGTTCTTGAAGTTTGATTCTCCATCGAGAGGATGGAGGAGTTCACAATGTCCGTGGAAGAAGGCCTGAGGTTGGCGAAGCGTGTGTACGCTGGTAAGGACCGATATGCGGAGGCGCCTCCAAGGCAACCGGCCGAGATGGAAAGGTCGAGAGCCTCTCTCATCCCGAAGGCGCCGATGTTGTATGCGGTGATCGTCGACCCAGCGATCGTGGACAATCCGGACATTCCGAGCTACCAGCCGCACGTTTACGGACGGTGTGATCCGCCAGCGTTGATTCCGCTCCATATGAAGGAAATTGCGGTGACGACTGATTGCTATCTTGACACGGCATTTATCAGTGTCCGAGGGCGCTGGCGGCTTCACTGTGTGATGGGCAGCCGTAGGTGCGACTGCCGCCTCGTGGTTCCCTTTGGGGAGCAGGTAAGCTTGAAGCGTAGTGTTCCGGGCGGAAGTTATCAGATATCTCATGGGATTACTTGAGATTTCGAGCTTCTTTATTTGAATTTATCACTTCCCTTCAAGATTTCGTGAAGGTAGATAGAAGGACAGAGTGATTTTGCTTGTTGAATTAAGTTTATTGTATGCTGAGGGCTGGTAAATGGAGTTTATTTAAATTCTTGAATGGGGGTTGCGATAATACAACAATTATGTTGTGAAAAAAGATTTGCGTATACTGGAGATAACGTTTTGTGTAGCATTCAATTTGAATGAATTAAAATTTAGGATTCATAAAGATAATACCAGTAGTTTAGACAACTATAATCAAGATGATGTTGATGATCTTAGAAAGGTTATTTGAGTCCGGTGTTTCATGCTTAACAACAGTGATTAATAGGAAAAAAGTTACCTCAAGATATCTGATCAAATTTTTGTCCAAAATGGAGTTCAAAGTGTTAGATTCACTTTGAGATGAGTCAATACAGGCAAGATTGGTATTGCAGTAATCGCAAATCAAATCTAATGGCTCTAACTGTCATCCTCGCCAAACGTTTGTTAGGATATCCTAAATAAAATTTTTACATATAATTGTCGCATGCCCGAACATTCATGCTGATAGAGAGACAGAGTTTTAACGTCCTAGCTTTGCACAAATATCTAACACACACAAATAAGAGAGGGTTGCAAGACCTGCACGAGACACTTGATTTTTTACGTGGAAAATCAATAAAGAGAAAAACCATGAGGCTTGGCACAACCAAAATGATTCCACTATAATTTATATTTGATTACAAGTAAACCCCTTCCTTGGGGGAATGTATTGATACATTATAAAGAACACATGGTTGAAGTTGGAAGAGTCCTTTGACAAAAATTCAACATAAATTCAAGTGCCGAAGTTTGGAGTTAGAGTTGATGTTGATGACCTGCATCAATCTTATAAGTAATTGCGTGTTAGCATCATTGGAGATGGAAGGTGATGAAGTCAATAGGCATTGGTGTCACCATACAATGGTGGTCCAAATGACTATAGTTAGGCAATGAAGGTCAGAAGGACTGCAGTCGATTGATGAGAGTCAAAGGACCATAGTTAGGAGACAGTGGTTGGAGGATCATGGTCGAGCGATGGTGGTGAGCTGTTGTCAAGCCACGGTGGTTGGAGGACTGTGGTTGGGTGATGGAGGTTGGAGGATCATAGTCAAATAAAGGTGGTGGGAGGATCGTAGTTATCAGGCGATGGTGGTCCAAGGTCCATAGTCGGTGGGCAACGGAGGTTGGAGGACTGTAGCTGGTGGGCGAAGGAGATTGGAGGACTGTAGCCAATGGGTGACGAAGGTCAAATGGACCATAGTCGATGGGTGATGAAGGTTGGAAGGACCATAATCAGGTGATGATTGTTCGAAAACTGTAGTTGACAAGCGATAGAGGTCAGAAGGACCATAATAGGCAAGCGACAGTGATCTAATGACCATAGTCGGGTGACGGTAGTTCAAGGATCGTGGTCATACAAGAGTGGCTCGAGGACCATTTTCAGCGAGAAACGGAGGTTGATGGACCGTTATTGTTAGCTGAAGAAGGATCAATGATAATGGTCGAGACAGTAGAGGCCCGACGAAGATAGTCGAGTTATAGAAGTCAATGAGGGTGGGCTGGGAAGAAGGCCTAAGGATGACGAAGGGGTGAGGACTGATTTATATCTTTTTAAAATATTTTTTTTCTTAAATTCCCTGCCATCCCTTTCCCACACTCCATTCAACGCTGCTTGGTCGGAAAGAAATCGAAGAATGGGGAGAAGAGGAGAGAGAAGGGTTTTCAAGTCATTTTTGTTTGTCCTTCTTGTTATGAAAATTATTCTATTCGTAGTAAGTAACTATTTTCTTTCTTATGTTTTCGATGATTTTGATTTCTACTAATTTATCTCTCATAAATATGTTAAAATTGTATTATCTTTTGATTTCATAAGCTTTCACGCGTAACTTTTGATATATTATAGATTTGATCAATTTGAATGATTTAATATGATTTTATTACAACTTTACTAGTTAAATATGTGTATAAACAAGTAGGGAAAAAGTTATACTAAAAATGGGTTGAAAAGAAGCGTACTATGATTTGATTTGATAATGCTGAAATGTGACATGGGATGAAATAATTGAATTAATTAATATGTATGTAAACGATGTACTAAAATGATACTAATTGATATGATATAATGATGTACCGACTGATATCATATCAACAGTAAGAGTATGGATGATCATACTGATGCCACAATAATAAGAGTACTGATGATCGTACTGATACCTCAATGATAAGAGTACATATAATAATGAAAATATCTAATACATGATAATAGTGCTGCCAATATTGATATATTATAGATAATACTATCAATTATATATATATATATATATATATATATATATATATATATATATATATATTGATATGATTGACTTATTGATAAGATAAAGTGAATACTATGGTTGAGATTGATTGAATAAGATTGATAGAATGATGAAGACAATTTGACTGATAAATTGACATAGGTGACAAACACAAAATATTTATGGCTATAATATTGTACTGATATTGTACTTATAAAAAAGATATGCTGATTGATATCAGATATATGATATGATAATCTAATGTGATCTTCTTAAGATTCATGTGATTTACTGACATGAGTCAGTGAATGGGAGTCATAAGGAGTTTGAGATTGATGGAGTTATAAAGAGTCGGGGTGACTGTTCATGTGATTCAATGGGAGTTATAAGGAGTTCATTGATTGGGAGTCAAAATGCGCGACTGCTTGTGAGTCATAAGTGCAGGAGCAAGATTCCCTCAATATATTTTCAATTGAATATTTGATACATATAATACTAATTATTGATGCAAATTATGGACTACTGATAACTGATATCGATAATTATATGTTGATACTGTATGGATACTGATATCTCAACGATAAGAGTACGGATGATCGTACTGATATCTTAACGATAAGAGTACAAATATTATTGATGATATTTGATACATGATAAGAGCACTGCCAGTATATGTATATGTATATTTGTACATCATCAATAATATTTGTACTCTTATCATATATATTACAAATATTTGAATATTGATATGATTGACTTATTGACAAGATAAAGCAAATGCTACGATTGAGAATGATTGAATAATAAATACATAATAATTGATTTTTGATAGAACGAGATGCGATTTGTGATAAAATGACTGATTATTAATACAAACTGTTCTTTTTTTACCTTGCATTGATTTCAGTTGTAAAATTTTGGTTACTTGTTGCGCTATGTGCTTATTACGTGATTTTAAATGAATTCAGATAAGGATTCTGTAGCTTGAGGCTATAGCATGCATAATTTTCTTTCCGCAGTGCCAGTTTTGTTTTCTTCAATTTTTTGGTTTATGTATATTCTTTTATAGCAGTGTGATTATTGTATAAATTGTTTTGGAGTGTGGTTGTTGGATGTAATTATGAGCTATAATAATATGAATTATATTTTTAGTTGTTTTTTATATGCATGTAATGCAATTAATCAGTTTTGGATATTAAATTGATCTGTTTGAGAATGATTGTTGATTGTTATTGAAAAATATAAGATATAAATGGATAAAAAAAAAGGAAAAAGAAAAGAAGTTCTTTCACTTTAGATCCTGAGGCGTGACAAGTGGTCAGGCAGATGCTCCAGTACTGTAATATCAGTTCTGCTCCAGGTTCGTCCGGGACGAAGTTGGATCGTCCGGGACGATCGGTACAGGTTGTGCAGAAAATCAGTTTTGGTTGTATGATTCGTCAGGACGAAATTTGGATCGTCTGGACGAAAATTCTCCCGAGGACCTGTCGCCGGGGACGATGATGAAAATTTCGTCTGGACGAGGATTTTCCAGAGCACACATCGTCCGGGACGAAGTGCGATCGTCCAGGACGATTTGAGCATTTCTTAAGGGAAATGAGATATTTTGAAGAGAGAGAAAATTTTAATAAAAATCTGATATTTGATCCGAGGAGAGAGGAAGAAAAAGAGAAAAAGGAAAAGTTGATTTCGGGAAGCCGCGGGTCCGTTTTCGTTCGTCGAGACTGTTGAGGATTTTGCTGTACGCAAGGTAAGGCACATTCCGCCTTTCTCAATTTTCAGAACCGTCGAGTTTGGCGGTATTTTCTGTCCGGATTTCGTTTCCGTTATCGATTTTCGTCCGTAACTTTTGATTGATTCAGTTTTTACCGCGTAACTTTCTGTATATTGTTGAAGTGCCGAGTGTGCAGTTTTTGGTTATTTTCCGAAGATTTTTGTCCGGGTATTTTTGATTCGGCAGCGTTTTCAGTTGAGTACATTTTTCTGTGAATCCGTAAATTCTCTGTGCAGTAGAATAAATGTTCTGGAATATGATTATCTACGTTCTGTGCGAATTTGGTAAATTTTCTTTGCAGGAAATTTTGTGTAAATTTCGTCTACTGCCGTTGTGCTGCCCGATTTTTGTCTGATTTCTGATTTGCCCGGATTTCTTCTGAATTGAAATGCTATCTGTATGTGCTATAAAAAGGGAGTTATAAGGGGCCTGGATCCTATGAGATTCAGTTAGTGTCTGGAGAAATTCTTAGTTGAGCTCAAGTTGGAGAAATTTCTGTTCAGTTCCGGATCCGAGGAATTCTGTTATTCTGGTGCCGTGAGCACACTTAGCTATTTATTACTCAGAGAAATTCTGGTGCCGTGAGCATATGGGAGACATAAGGGTCAGAATCCGTAGTGATTCTGCTTAGTTTAGTTTTAGCTATTAAATATATATCTGTTCTGTTGATATCTGATTTCCGTATCTGTTCTGTAAGCAATTCTGCTTCTGATTTCTGTAAGCAATTATGATTCTGAGATGATATGATCTGAAATTCTGATTTCTGATTTTGTTAATGTGATATGTCTGATTCTGTCCTGTTTCTGATACGATTTCTGTTCCGTACAACTCTGTGAATTCTAACTCTGACTTTCTGATTTCTGTATAATTCTGACTCTGTTGATTTATTATGTTCTGTTTGTACTCTGAATCCGTACGACTCTGATTCTGATTTGATATCTGTCCGTATCTGTTCTGATTCTATTCTGTTTCGTTCTGATATGTCCGGTTTGACAATCTGTACGATTCTATTCCGATTTCTGATCTGATTTCTGTCAGATGAGTTTGGTTTTGAATTCTGAAAGTTTTGATTGGAGGTTTGTTGCTTTGCTGAGCTGTTGAGCTCACTCTTGTTTTCTGGTGGTTTTCAGGTTCTGGGAAAGGGAAGGAAGTCCAGGAGTAGATTTCTGAGCCTGATTCGTATAGGTATTTGTTGTACCTTTTGATTTTTGTACAGTCATGGCTTTCCTGTTCTGTCTTTCTTTCTGTTCAAAAGCCATGCACTGTATTTGTAGATGATTGTATTTGAGGAAAAGACAAGATAAATGTTTTGTTCCGCTGTATTTGGTGATTTATAGTAGCTCTGTTGTTCTGCGTTTGTGTGGCCGTTTTGAGAATTATTTGGAAGATTCAGTTCCGAAACCAATTCCCAAACCAGATCCTGGTTAGTTTGTTTAGGCTGGTCGCGATCCGGTTTGGGCGGGATCCGTCCCCGTCGAATCGGGTCGTGACAAAGCCTTTTGAGTGGTATCAGAGCACTGGTTTGGAAACTGGTTGGATTGTAAGACAGAGCTATAGGAAGTGATCAGTGAGTCTGTCTAGGGGTAGTTTTGGATCGTTTGGCTTTTTATTGTGTTGCTTTCGTGTTGTTTTTGTGATAGTTTTCCGGATTTTCTGGATTTTTCTGTATGGATCAGCCAGACCCAGACATGACAGACGGGCAGAGTGCCAGTCAGGCAGCACCAGTGGGGAGTACAGCCCCAGTGGCTGGTGCTGATACACTTGCTCAGTTTGCTACACTTGTTGCTCAGATGATGAGCGAGACTCAGAGCAGAGCTGTTACTGTCAGATCAGAGGATATTGATAGACATTTACAGTTATTTTTGAGGTTGAAACCTCCGAGATTTGAGGGCGCTGTTGAGCCCAAAGCAGCCGAGGAGTGGCTGAGGAGATTGGAAAAGACTTTTGATGGGATGCAGTGTCCAGCGGATAGGAAAGTTCCGTTGGCAGTTTTTTCTGTTGGATGGAGAGGCTGAGCACTGGTGGGAAGGCCAGCAGGCGGCCAGATTTCAGGGTAGGCTGAACTCTTTGATCACTTGGGACGAGTTCACTGAGGTATTTCGAGACTGGTTTGTTCCCCCTTCTGCACGACAGCAGATGCAGGAGAGTTTTCTGAGACTGGTTCAGGGAGCAAGACGGTAATGCAGTACGAGGCTGAGTTTACTGCACTAGCCAGGTATGCTCCGCAGCTAGTGAGCACTTCTGCTGAGAGGTGCTACAGATTTCTGAGGGGATTGCGAGATAGTCTGAGGCAGCCCCTGGTGCCTTTTCACATTTCTGATTTCGCTGAGCTTGTGGAGCGAGCTCGTCTGATTGAGAATGATCTGATGGCTACTCAGCAGTGGTGGACTGCGAGTAGGAAGAGATTTGGCGGTGAGGCTTCTGGCAGTGGTTCCTTTGGGAAGAGGAGATTTGTGACTGGTTCTGGATCCGGAGTCAACAGATCTGACTCCAGGAGGAGTGGAGAATCGTCTGGTACTGCTACCAGTACGACGAGTTCAGGATCTGTCAGTGGGGCACCTGTGTGCCAGAGTTGTGGACGGCGACATCATGGCCAGTGCTATAGGATGGCTGGTCTGTGTTTCAGATGTGGTCAGCCTGGACATAGGATTGCAGAGTGTCCACAGGCTGGATTTGATCGACGTTCTGAGTTCCGACCTGAGGGCTCTGTTAGACCTACCGGTTCTGCAGCAGGAAGACCGAGGACTGTTCCTCCTCGCCCTGAGGGATTTTCTGGAAGAGGTGGTAGTACTAGTTCTGGACCACGGAGACCACCTACGGTTCAGAGGGAGCAGAGTAGTTCTGTTGCTTCAGCTCCTGCTCCAGTTCAGCCACGAGTTTACAGCCTGAGTCAGCAGGAGGCTCGTGATGCTCCGGATGTTGTGACAGGTACGATTTATATTTCTGATCAGCCCTGTCGTGTTTTGTTTGACTCTGGAGCTAGTCACTCTTTTCTGTCCGAGCGCTGTTTTGAGCTTTTGCGTTTGGATTCTGTTTTGTTGCCGATTTCTCTTTCTGTGATTTTACCGGCTGGAAGTAATTTGATTGCCCGCAAGTTTTGTTTTTGTGAGATCGACATTGCTGGCAAGAAGTGGAAGTCAAGCCTGATTTTGTTACCGATTTCTTCGTATGACGTAATTTTGGGCATGGATTGGCTGAGTCTGTATGAGGCTCAGATTGATTGTCTGAAGAAGCAAGTGAGTTTGCTTGTGGCTGGAGAGAGAGTTGTATTTCAGGGATTACGAGGTGTTCTCTCCAGTCTGATTTCTGCGTTGGAGGTGAGCAAAATGTGGAAGAAGGGTTACCCAGTGTTTTTGGCTTCGGTGCGGGATCTGAATCTGGAGGTTGGTTCTGTTTCTGAGATCCCAGTGGTACGGGAGTTTGCCGATGTTTTTCCTGAGGAGTTGGTTGGTTTACCTCCGGATAGAGAGGTGGAGTTCTCTATCGATGTTTTTCCGGGTACAGCTCCTATATCAAAAGCTCCGTACAGAATGGCACCGAAAGAACTTTCTGAGTTGAAAGTTCAGCTTCAGGAGCTAGTTGACAGAGGTTTTGTCCGTCCTAGTGTTTCGCCTTGGGGAGCACCTGTTTTGTTCGTAAAGAAGAAGGACGGGACACTCCGTATGTGTGTTGATTACAGAGATTTGAACAAGGTCACTATCAAGAATAAGTATCCTTTGCCTCGGATCGACGACTTGTTTGATCAGCTTTCCGGATCTTCAGTATTTTCGAAGATTGATTTGCGATCCGGATACTATCAGGTGAAGGTGAAGGAACCTGATGTGGTGAAGACTGCTTTCAGTACTCGGTACGGGCACTACGAGTTTTTAGTTATGCCTTTTGGGGTAACCAATGCGCCTGCTATTTTCATGGATCTGATGAACCGAGTATTCAGGGAGTTTCTGGATCAGTTCGTGATCGTCTTTATTGATGATATTTTGGTGTATTCTGCTTCTGAGGATGAGCATGCCAGACATTTGAGCATTGTGTTGGAGACCTTGAGGCGGCATCAGCTGTATGCCAAGTTCTCCAAGTGTGAATTCTGGCTGAAGAGTATTTCTTTTCTGGGGCATGTGATTAGCGGAGAAGGCATTTCTGTTGATCCCCAGAAGATTCAGGCGGTTGCTGATTGGCCAAGGCCGACTACGGTATTTGAGGTACGTAGTTTCTTGGGCATGGCCGGGTATTATAGGAAATTTGTGAAGGGATTTTCACAGATTTCGACTCCTCTGACGAGACTGACGCAGAAGTCAGTAGCTTTTGTTTGGACACCGGAGTGTGAAGCTAGTTTTCAGAAATTGAAGGACTGTTTGACTTCAGCTCCAGTGTTAGCACTTCCGTCAGGTACGGAAGGTTTTCAGGTCTTCAGTGATGCTTCACTGAAAGGACTGGGATGTGTTCTGATGCAGCGTGGTCAGGTAATTGCTTATGCTTCTAGACAGTTAAAGCCACATGAGAAGAATTACCCGACGCACGATCTGGAGTTAGCTGCTGTAGTATTTTCTTTGAAGATTTGGCGTCATTATCTGTATGGCGTTAGTTGTGAGATCTTTACTGATCATAAGAGCCTGAAGTATATTTTTACTCAGAAGGATCTGAACCTGAGACAGAGAAGGTGGCTCGAGTTAATCAAGGACTATGATCTGACTATTCAGTACCAGCCTGGGAAGGCTAATGTGGTAGCGGACGCTTTGAGCAGGAAGTCTTCTGGATTATCAGGTATTCAGCTTACTTCCGATGACTTTCTGATTCGAGATATGGAACGCTTGCAGTTGGAGGTGATTCTCTCCAATGGGTTGGATTTGGCTCAGATGAGTATTCAGTCTACTTTGGAGACAAGGATTCAAGAAGCCCAGAAGTCAGATTCTGAATATTCGAAGTTGATTGCTCAGATTGGATCTGGTAAGACTCCTGAACTTCGAATTTCTGATTCTGGTGCTATTTTCTGCAAGAACAGGTTATGGGTACCTGTATTTGGAGATTTGAGGCAGGAGATTCTGTATGAATCTCATCATTCTGGCTATACTAATCATCCAGGCAGTGGTAAGATGTATGCTGATATGAAGCTATTATTTTGGTGGCCTGGGATGAAGAAGGATGTGGCGGAGTTTGTGTCGAGATGCGAGGCCTGTCAGTTGGTGAAGGCAGAGCATCAGCGACCAGGTGGACTGTTGCAGTCGTTGCCTATCCCTGAGTGGAAGTGGGAGGAGGTGACAATGGATTTTGCGATGGGTTTTTCTCGATCACGGCAAGGACACGATGCCATCTGGGTAGTCGTAGATCGATTGACGAAGTCAGCCCATTTTCTTCCGATCAGACAGACTGATTCAGTAGAGCGCTTGGCACAGGTTTATGTTAAGGAGATTATCAGATTGCACGGTGTGCCTCGCGTGATTGTATCTGATCGAGACGGACGCTTTACTTCCAGGCTTTGGAAGGGCATTCAGCAAGGCTTGGGTACTAAACTGCATTTCAGTACAGCTTTTCATCCTCAGACTGATGGACAGTCTGAGAGGACCATTCAGGTATTGGAAGATCTATTGAGACTTTGTGTTTTAGATTTTGGAGGAAGCTGGGAAGATCATATCCCTTTGATTGAGTTTGCTTACAACAATAGCTTCCAATCCAGTATTGGTATGGCACCGTACGAGGCTTTGTATGGCAGGAAGTGCCGGACTCCTTTGACTCTGACGGAAGTCGGAGATAGACAGACTTTGGGTGCCACTTTTGCTGATGAAACTGTTCAGAAAATTAATTTGATTAAAGAAAGATTGAAAGCAGCTCAGGACCGTCAACAGAAGTATTACAATCAGAAGCACAGGTTCGTTGAGTTTCAAGTCGGTGACTTTGTGTATGTCAAAGTCAGCCCGATGAAAGGTGTGAGCAGATTTGGTCAGGTAAGCAAGCTTAGTCCAAGGTATGTTGGACCTTTTGAAATTTTAGAAAGGATTGGGAAAGCGGCTTACAGACTTTTGCTTTCTGATTCGATGCCCGACGTGCATAATGTGTTTCATGTATCCACTTTGAGGAAGTGGGTATCAGACTCTGGTAAGAAGGTATCTGCTGATGAGGTTGAGATTCAGGAGAATCTGGCGTACAAGGAAGAGCCAGAGTTGATTTTGGCGTACGACGTCCGAAAACTACGAAGTAAACAGATTCCGATGGTTAAAGTCCAGTGGAAGCACCGTACTGCACGGGAAGCCACTTGGGAGAAGGAGTCTGACATGAGACAGTCGTACCCGTACTTGTTTTGACTGAGGTTGGATTGGATAATGTCGAGGACGACATTTTTTTTTAGTTGGGGAGATTGTAATATCAGTTCTGCTCCAGGTTCGTCCGGGACGAAGTTGGATCGTCCGGGACGATCGGTACAGGTTGTGCAGAAAATCAGTTTTGGTTGTATGATTCGTCAGGACGAAATTTGGATCGTCTGGACGAAAATTCTCCCGAGGACCTGTCGCCGGGGACGATGATGAAAATTTCGTCTGGACGAGGATTTTCCAGAGCACACATCGTCCGGGACGAAGTGCGATCGTCCAGGACGTTTTGAGCATTTCTTAAGGGAAATGAGATATTTTGAAGAGAGAGAAAATTTTAATAAAAATCTGATATTTGATCCGAGGAGAGAGGAAGAAAAAGAGAAAAAGGAAAAGTTGATTTCGGGAAGCCGCGGGTCCGTTTTCGTTCGTCGAGACTGTTGAGGATTTTGCTGTACGCAAGGTAAGGCACATTCCGCCTTTCTCAATTTTCAGAACCGTCGAGTTTGGCGGTATTTTCTGTCCGGATTTCGTTTCCGTTATCGATTTTCGTCCGTAACTTTTGATTGATTCAGTTTTTACCGCGTAACTTTCTGTATATTGTTGAAGTGCCGAGTGTGCAGTTTTTGGTTATTTTCCGAAGATTTTTGTCCGGGTATTTTTGATTCGGCAGCGTTTTCAGTTGAGTACATTTTTCTGTGAATCCGTAAATTCTCTGTGCAGTAGAATAAATGTTCTGGAATATGATTATCTACGTTCTGTGCGAATTTGGTAAATTTTCTTTGCAGGAAATTTTGTGTAAATTTCGTCTACTGCCGTTGTGCTGCCCGATTTTTGTCTGATTTCTGATTTGCCCGGATTTCTTCTGAATTGAAATGCTATCTGTATGTGCTATAAAAAGGGAGTTATAAGGGGCCTGGATCCTATGAGATTCAGTTAGTGTCTGGAGAAATTCTTAGTTGAGCTCAAGTTGGAGAAATTTCTGTTCAGTTCCGGATCCGAGGAATTCTGTTATTCTGGTGCCGTGAGCACACTTAGCTATTTATTACTCAGAGAAATTCTGGTGCCGTGAGCATATGGGAGACATAAGGGTCAGAATCCGTAGTGATTCTGCTTAGTTTAGTTTTAGCTATTAAATATATATCTGTTCTGTTGATATCTGATTTCCGTATCTGTTCTGTAAGCAATTCTGCTTCTGATTTCTGTAAGCAATTATGATTCTGAGATGATATGATCTGAAATTCTGATTTCTGATTTTGTTAATGTGATATGTCTGATTCTGTCCTGTTTCTGATACGATTTCTGTTCCGTACAACTCTGTGAATTCTAACTCTGACTTTCTGATTTCTGTATAATTCTGACTCTGTTGATTTATTATGTTCTGTTTGTACTCTGAATCCGTACGACTCTGATTCTGATTTGATATCTGTCCGTATCTGTTCTGATTCTATTCTGTTTCGTTCTGATATGTCCGGTTTGACAATCTGTACGATTCTATTCCGATTTCTGATCTGATTTCTGTCAGATGAGTTTGGTTTTGAATTCTGAAAGTTTTGATTGGAGGTTTGTTGCTTTGCTGAGCTGTTGAGCTCACTCTTGTTTTCTGGTGGTTTTCAGGTTCTGGGAAAGGGAAGGAAGTCCAGGAGTAGATTTCTGAGTCTGATTCGTATAGGTATTTGTTGTACCTTTTGATTTTTGTACAGTCATGGCTTTCCTGTTCTGTCTTTCTTTCTGTTCAAAAGCCATGCACTGTATTTGTAGATGATTGTATTTGAGGAAAAGACAAGATAAATGTTTTGTTCCGCTGTATTTGGTGATTTATAGTAGCTCTGTTGTTCTGCGTTTGTGTGGCCGTTTTGAGAATTATTTGGAAGATTCAGTTCCGAAACCAATTCCCAAACCAGATCCTGGTTAGTTTGTTTAGGCTGGTCGCGATCCGGTTTGGGCGGGATCCGTCCCCGTCGAATTGGGTCGTGACAAGTACTGTGTCCTACAGAGGTTCAACCGTGTTCAGTCAGCGGTGGTTTGACAGCGGCGATGGGCAGTTGTTAAGCGATGGTGACCGACTAGAGGTATAACGATGGCAATCGGGTGGCGAAGGTCTGGTGACAGTTGATCGATGAAGGTTTGTTGGTGGTGTTGCTTTGTTGGTGGTGTTACTCGAGTGGAGCTATGGAATTCTTCAAGTTTCATAGATCTTTTGAATCTCTAGCCATGATCCAAGCCCCCCTTCATATAGGAGTGAAGACCTAGTTATAGATTTCTGGGAGTGACATGCCCTGTAAATATTGAGAAAATTTGGAGCACTACATCGAACGACCCATATTGATTTCCTTGATCACGAAGCTTTCGTTCAGAATTTAAGCGTGTTAAATGTCAGAATTAAGCAATCTTAGGCTCATTAGATTTGTCACATCGAGCTGCTCGATTCAGCTGTAAGCTTGCCATATTTTGAGATCACTTTATCATCCAATTAATGTCCTGAAGTGTCTTATTATGCTTCAGGTCATTGATTTGGGCTCATTTAAGCTTGGATTAAATCATTTTTGGTGTTCTTGAGTTTGTTTTGTCGAGACATATAATTTTGTTCAAATCAGAATATAGATGGTCCCAAATTTGATTTTGGAAGTTTCCCATTGAAATATGCCTCAACATTCATGCTCGATCAAGGCAATTTTCAATGGTGTATCAATAATAAGGCTTATTTCAGAGAGAATAGTGTGTAAACTATTCTGCTGCATATAGATTAAAGTAGGTAACGATATTTTATAAAAAAGTTTTATATTCCTTATGTTAATAATGTTCTTGAGAAGCTATTTGACTTGTGTTGGGGAAGAGATGAGGAGGAGTAAACACACAATGATGAAACAAACAAGAAAGTAAATGTAGTGGAAAAGTAAAGGACATTAGGATTTAATGTGGAAAAATCCAGCATAAGAAAAAAACCACGGAGCCACTTCACACCAAGAAATTCATTATGAAAATTGTGAGGAATAAGTACAGATCTCCCTTGTCTCTCAATCTCTCCTTCCTTTTCTTCTCACATGCATCGTACTCAATGTCTACATACTCAAAAAAATATAAGAGAAAGTAAGTAACCCCAAGGGTCCCAAACTTTAAGAAAAATGAGAAAAAAATAACTATTCAGTCCGTCTCGCAGCACTGTGGTGGCCAATTTCTGTTTGACAATGCTCTAGCACTCAAACACTCAGCTCTGCGGTGCTCTGTCTCTATCATGACCCATTGCGGCGTCATATCTTGACCGTTGCGGTGCTCTGCTCTCTGTCGTTCAGTGCTGAGGCGCTCAGGTACGCAATGTCGGAGCGCTCAGGTATGTAGTGCAAGGGGCGTTCAGGTACGCAACGCTGTGGAGTTGTACAAATTTTTTTTTTCCCAGGGGGTAACACCCCACACTTCCCAATGTACATGACAAGCTTTGAGGTTCGAGACAACAGAACAACTCGATTGATCAACACAATCAAATTCCACACATAAGAGCTTGGTGTTATTCTGATGCTAATTCTATTAAGGTATTGATGTTCTTTGTCAAGTGTTTTTTTAGGGAAGTAAAATCACGCAACGAATACAAACAAGAAAAATAAAGCAATAATTTAGTACACCAGGATTTAATGTGGGAAAAAAATCAGGAAAAAATCACGGAACCACACAAACCAAGAAATTTATTATAAAAATAGGGAGAATTTGTATATATCTATTCTTCTCTCGCTTTTTTCTTATCTCTCTTCACTTTTTGCACCTTTTCTACTACATAACTAATAAAGAAATACAACTTAAAACTACCCAAGTGATGCAACCATTGAAGTTGAATATGAAAAATGAGAAAGAAAACTGCCCAACTTGACTCAGTGCCACGACGCTAGGTTTTGAGCGTTTCGACGCTCCGTTTTCTATCTCCAATCTGATTAACAGTGCTAGGATCTGGGGTGCCGCGGTGCTCTATTCTCTGTCTCCAAGCAGCACGAGTGTACAACGCCTCAACATTGTACTGTTGTAAGGAAAGCATTTTTTTGGGGTACAAAACACCCGAACCCAAGTACGGGGACCCCTTGCTGCCATCCAGTGAGCTCGACCAACATAATTGAGATATGAGGCAACAATACAACCAGATTGATCGACACGATCAGATTCCACATAGAACAAACATGTTTTATGTTTGGTTTAGTGTAATTCCAGTGCTCTTTTGGCTTATGTTAAGATCAACCCTAAAGCAGTTAGGCCATTTCTTTATTTTGTGGTGTATATCATATGATTCTATAATGAGCTCACCAGCAACTAAGGACAGAATGATAACCATCTGATGGAACAACAACCATTGCATTCTTTTTTCTCCAAAAATCTTGAAGATCGCAACATCATGACAAAACAACACACACAAGTAAAACTGTGATAAATAAACACTTCTTAAAAAAAATAACAACAAAAAGGATTATTAGTCTTATAAACATAATAAAAAACAACAATTGACCTAGAAAAAAAAATCTAGATAATCTAACTTAGTCAGCTAACATTTTACTACTTGCATGCAACTCTTCGTCAATCAGCCATGCCTAAAAGCCAAAATTTAGGAGTAGTGATGGTCGAAGTTACAATTCTTACATTGTACTCCGATAAAACATGATCAACTTGCAAGGCTTTGAGAGCAAATGCAGTGAGTGAATTCTTAAAAACATTAAGTATAAAAAAAGGAAACTCCAACAAAACTTTAAATTTGCTCCAACACCACAAATCTTGCTAGACTATTGCCATAATGTCAAAGTTTAGTGGCTAATGAAGGGATTTTCTATTTTTCTTCACTCTCCTGTATCTTCCTTCTCCAAGGCAGAAGCATAGAAAATAATTAACTAATTTAGATGATATGGTCTAAAGAGTTGTAGGGATTACCTTCCCATGTTCCGTTCTCACCGTGATTGACTCTTTCTTGTGGTAGGCGGGGAGCAAAATTCCATGTGGATTGAGGGAGACCTTTTGTTTTTAAAGTACATGCTACTCGTTATGTTACAATTGTAATATATATATAACAAGTCAGAATATTAAACTTCTTATTATGCTGACATCTAAATAACTCTGAAATATAATACATTATTTTCAAAATTTTATTTGAATATGCCGCTGAATCAGACAACTAATATTTTCTAATGACAACATAATATTACAAATTTTGGTGAAACAAACAATCCTATCTTTTTATTCAACTCTATTGTTAAAACTGACATCCAAAAGATTTAGCTCATATTCTTTCTTTATCATTTTCATTTGGTTGAAGCATTTTGTTATCTTGAATATTATTTGAAGAGAATCCAATCTTACTAAATAATCTTCCTATTGTTCTGAATTTTAAATGCAATCTATAAATATCTGTGTTTGTTTGACGAATTTTCTGTGTTTTGCTTTCAGGAATATTTATAACCTAATATGCTTTAAAACTCATTTTTTCTCAAAGTTTTTTGCCGAGTTGAGTCCTTTGGTTTATAATTTTTGAAGAGCCTATTGGTTGTTCTCAAGCTGTACATGGTTTGGCTAACAGGGTTCAATTCTAGGTGTTGAGGTAAATTTTGCTAGGAGATCTTACTTTACTCAGGTGGTTCATAGAGAAGTTGATCACAACAAGGAGAAATTCATAAAGAATGAACATAAAGGCTTCCTGAAACCCACAATTTTCTCATTGATGATTCCTCAGGTAAGTTGGCTGACTTCCTTCATTTGTGATGATTTTTTTTTCTGAGATTTTGAGTTATTCCAATCTAATTGGAACTCCTTTTGCTCTGAAGGTTGATGGTGGATGTGAGATATCTATTTATATCAGCTGGTCTCAAAAATTGCTATACAAGGATGGCCATTTTTCATTTAGAATGCCTTTTACTTTTCCTGAATATGTTACTCCATTTACTAGAATGGCTGAGAAACAAGAGAAGATACAGTTAAATGTGAATACTGGCACTGAAAAGGAAGTCATTTTCCATGAATTAACCCATGCTTTAAAGGTGAATGCTTCTACATTTTGTTCACAGATATAAACCAAATACCTTTATTCTGATGCGATTATAGTTCATAATTTTTTAGGAAAAGAGTCGGCATGTGGGGAGATTCTTGTTCTTGTACGAGGCTGATGCAGAAAATTGGTCAACTAAAGATTTTGAATTTTCTTTTAGTGTATGTCCCCTGACTTCCTGAACATCAAATTGGTAGTTCCACTTTCTTGACTAAATTAACATCTCTGGAGTTCAAATCTTATTCCATATTCAAAGTGAAGAAAGGATCTTGTCACACACTTTGTTTTATTATGATTATGTTTGTGTTTTCCTACTTAGGAAATAAAATGCTAATCATATGATCCATACCCCAAAGTTTTGATCCAGTTAAATTTTTTAAGAATGCATTTAATATCTTCACTGATCAATTGATGTGGAGAGTTATATAATGGAAAAATGGAAGTTAATTGTCGTAGAATGTAATAATGATAAGAAGTGAAATAAAGATAAGAGGAACAAAAAGGAATCTCTGCACACACGACTTGGAGATGGTGAAATAATGACAAGAAGTGAAATTCAAGATAAGAGAAACAAAAAGGAATCTCTGTACACAAAACTTGGAGATGGGAGAAACAACTTTGCGTGCATAGCTTGGAGTGACTAATATACACAATTAGAAGCAACTATCTACATTAGATGAATAGAAAAGAGCAACCAATTTCATTTATCAATAATTTTTCAAAAAATTCACACAACCAACCCTATTTATAAGTAAAATAAACCCAAAGGATAGGACAAAATTATCCTAATCCTAATAGCTTAAAATAAGGATGAAATTATCCTTGTCTTCATTGCATTTAAAAAAATAAATAAATACAAAGTTTGGCCAAAAATAAAAATAGGCCTAAAAGAATTTTAAAATTTTTTCAATCTAGTTCTTTTGTAGCCTAATTTGACCCTTTCTTGTTGGCCTATGAAATACCAGTACAATTTCTTTATGTGGCAGTAGCGTTATAGAGAACCACCTCGGGTAGAATATGTTAGGAATTGAATGGTGCCCCCAAAGCCAGCCATAGAAAGTACATCCATCAGAGGCATGCAAAAACATATCTCTAACTAATTGATTACAATTTAAAATGCTTGATGTAATGCAGATTTTTTGCATTCTTTGTTGACAATAAACTTTGATTTTGTAGTACTCGCAGGCATGGAAACCCTTAAAAGTTGATTGATTTAAAATGATAAAAGAAAAAGAAAGAAGAAAAGGAAATGAATGAAAGCATTTCTTCACGAAATCATCATCAAGCCGACCCCACCTCATGTAGTTGATGACCAAAGGATGCAACTCTTCACTCCCTAGACTCCCATTCAGAAAAGCAATCAATTATAAGGCAAGAAAAATCGAACAAAGGAACTTACGCTCATTTCAATTCCAAAATCCCTCCTGCACAACCGAGTGGGCCATCCAAGCCGGAACCCGCCGTCCGCTTATTCCCGCATGACCCCTTTCGCGTGAATTCTTCAATCCCGCTCCAGACACGCCATCCGCATATCTCCTCCTATGATTGGATCCCTCACAACCCATCTCCCATGAGGAAATCCACCATCCGCCTCAACCCACTCCCGCTACCTCTACCTCTCGTGTGAGCCGCAACCTATCATTCACCTTCACTCGTGTGAGCCATGCTTCCGCCTGTACCGCTCGATTCGTCTCTTGCTATAATCCTGTCCGAACCTTTAATCACGAGAGTCTGTGCGGTTACTTTCTCTGCTTCAAGTGAAATCCCTTACTATTGCCTTGTTTTATTCCAAATTCATGTAGTTAATACAGACCACTTAAAGGAAATAGGGTTACTTGCTTGAATTGTTTCGACAAATTACTGTCTATATTTTCCCGAGTTCACACACCAATGACTATCAATGACAGTCTAAATAATTGAAATAAAAATAGGTGTAATTAAATTTTATAGCATACATGTATCCTAATATCGAAGCTCTCGTGTCGTCGATCTTAGATCCAGCCGGGATAAATTCCAAATCTAAGACCTCATGCCATCGATCTTAGATTCGGTCGGTATGGTTTCAAACTTAAGACCTCATGCTATCGATCTTAGATCCGGTGGGGAAGACATCAACGACAAGTGCTATCCCGACCTCCCCCGTGGGGAGGGGACATCAGGAGGCTATCGAAATTGCCTCAAAAAATCATTAAAATTAGAGAGTGATTGATTAACTTAATTAAATGATTAATTATGAAAAAATAGTTAATTCATAATTAAATGTTAACTAATTTATTAAGTTAATTAACATTTAGTTGAAATTAACTAATTGTTTGATTAATTGAAATTAATTAATTAAAATTAAATGATTAATTAAAACTAACTGATTAATTAAAATTGGTTAATTAAAATTAAATGATTAATTAAAATTAGTTGGTTAATTAAAATTAATTAATTGATTGATTAATTAGTTAATCCAAGAGCATTTAAAAACCCGAGAGCAGTTAAAATTTGAGAGCAATGATGTTTAAATTGATTAATTGGTTGATTAAAATTAAAATTTTAATTAATTAATTAAATTAATTAATCAATTAATATGGAGAGAGCCACTATGATGAGAAGTTTCTTTGAAATGTGGAAACAAATGTTTTTTCACTAATCAACCTTAAAGTACAAGCTACACTGAAATCACAGTCCTAAATCCAAGACTCAAACAAAAGGAAGGCATATCCAATGCTCTTTTGCAAGCTCTCTAATGCTCCTCTGCAACCTCTCCATTGCTCATCCAAGTTCTCCAAAGTCTCTCATGTGCGAACTCCGAAACAACACGAGCTCTTGCAAACAAGCAAATAAAGCTCATTAACATTGAAATTATATTGCTAAGGAAAGAAAAGAACAAGTGCTACACTAAACATGATACTGAAAAAAAGGGCAAGGTACTAGTACAAGAAAGTAAAGTACGGTATAAAAAGTAAAACAAGGTACTGGTATAAGAAAATAAAATACGATACAGAAAGTAAAGCAGGGCATTGGTGCAAGAAAGAAAAGCAAGTAATTGAAAACTAGAGTGCAAGAAAAGCAGAGTAAATGATGTAGGCAAAGGGGGGGGGGTCAAATCAAACCCAAAAAAATTGATTTTTGACTTCTCCAGCTCATTAATGTCAAGTGGAAGGTTCGCTCATTATGAGCTGGTTTTTAGTTCATTTATGGAGCTAAAAATTAGCTCATTATTTCTTTGATCTTGTCTATTCTCCTTCCCCCCTTTGTCTATTCGTTTCCCGTCGTTGGCTCTTGGTTTTCCGTGCTTGGCTCCTTGGCTTCCTCGGTTGGCTGCTGGGTGGCCTTTCCCGTGCTTTGGTGCCTCGGTTCCATGCGGGCCTCTTGGGTTTTCGCGGCTGCCTCTTCGGTTTCTGGCTGGGCTGCTTCCCGTGGCTTTTGGGGGGCTTTTCCGTGGCTTTGGTGCTTCGTTTCCTGGAATTGGCTGTTGGCTTTTCATATTCCCTATTTAATTAGCTTTTAAATTAATGTTTTGTGGCTATTTGTATTCCCTCTTTTGGTCTATAAATAGTAGATGTTTTGTGTATGTTTAAGTAAGTGAAAATGTGATTTTTGGAAGCTATAACCTGCGGGTTTGCTTGGAAAAGCTTGCGAGCTTGTTCCATTCTCCTTCTCATCTCCTCTTTAGAAATCTTGCGAGCTCTTTCCACCCTTCGTCTCGGCTTCTAACCTCTTTCGTCTCTCCGCAAGTGACCACCCCACCTGTATCCCTCTTCTCAAAAGTAAGCAAGTTTAGGGTGTCTTGTTAGAGTCTTTGTTTGTAAGTCGTTTAATTTTGAGAGTTGTAAGTCTTTATTTATAAAAGTGTTCGTTATAATTTTAGGGTGTCTTGTAAATCTTGCGAGCTCTTTCGCCTCTCCGCAAGTGACCCACTACCCGACAACTTTCGTAGGAAAGCAGTAAGCCCGATCTTAGGAGAAAGATGGAGGTAAAATTGGCCTAACTCCCAACCCCCAATTAAAATCCTCGGCCATTTCTAATAGAAGGCGTAAGTCCGACATCCGAGGGAAGTGTTTAGGTGATAATACAACCCTAAACCTCTCATTTGGGCATCTTAGTCTATAGGATTAAGTTGTAAGACCCGCCATTTGGGCTACTTCTAAGAGAAACAGTAAGACCCGCGTGTTAGGGAACTTCTAAATGAACGACCCTATTTCTAAATAATTAAACTCATAACTTGGGCATTCTAGTTTATAGGATCAGGTTGTAAGACCCACTAATGGGTTACTTTCTACGAAAGCTATAAGTCCCAATTTAAATCAAATACTTGGGTTACTTTCTACGAAAGTTGTAAATCCCAATCTAAATTTAAATCTCCGGGCAGCTTAGTCTATAATGCTTTGTTGTAAGATCCACAACTCGGTCCACTTAGCTTATAGTGCTAGGTCGTAAGACCCATCATTAGGCAACTTCTAAGGAAGCCATAAGACCTATAACCCAAATCTAACTAAAAGAAATCAAATTCAAACCTTTGGTCATCCTAGCCTATAGGTTAGGTTGTAAGACCCACGAGCGGGCCACTTCTAAGTGAAGTCGTAAGTCACATGTGTTAGGAAAACTTTTTAAAAATAAAGTACATCGACCATAACAATCTTACAAATAAATTAGACAACTTTCTAAGGAAAGTCATAAGACCTAACTCAAATCCAATCCAAACAATCAAATTCAAACATTTGGGCATCTTAGCTTATAGGGTTAAGTTGTAAGACCCGCTATTTTGGCAACTTCTTAGTGAAGTCGTAAGACCCATATTTAAGGAAAATTTTTTAAATAAATATAAATAATCCTAAACCCCAAACAATCTAATTCAAATCAATGGGCATCTTAATCTAATGGATTAAGTTGTAAGCCCCTCCTTTTTCAGACTATTTTCTAAGGGAAATCATAAGTCCTACCAATCAATTAAAACCTCTGGGCAGCCTTCTATTCGCTTAGGGGTAATTAACTATGAGTGCTTGCGCTCTTAGGAAGTAAGGACCCCAGATCTTTAAATCCTGACACTACCCTCAGAGGAAATTTGGTTAACTACAATCCAATTTAAGGGAAATGGATTCTTACAGCTGCAAAGCGGGATTCGTGCATTCGTGCCATTTTTCTTGAGCCAACAACTGCCTTGCTTATAGAGCTATGTTGTAAGACCGACTATTGGGCTACTTCTAATAAAAGCCGTAAGACTTGCTAATGAGCAACTTCTAAGTGAAGTCTTAAGACCCATATATTAAGAAAATTACTAAATAAAGTACAAACACCCTAAAACCAAAATAACTAAGCTACTTTGGAAATCTAGAAGTTGTAAGGCCTACCAAAACAATCAAATTTAAAACCTATGGGCTTCCTTGCTTATAGAGCTAGGTTGTAAGATTTGTTTTAAAATAAATAAACATGCAACTTTTAAAGGTAGTTGTAAGTCCTAATTCAAATAAAACCTACGAACAGCCTTGCTATAGAGTTTGGTTGTAAAATCCACCTATAGGCTACTTCCTAAGAGAAGTAGTAAGACCTAAAAAAAACAAAATCTATGGGCAACCTTGCTATAGAGTTAGATTATAAGACCCATATACAAACTTCTTCCTAAGGTTAGTTGTAAGGTCTAAACAAACAAAACAAATGGGCAGCTTAGTTTATAGGTCTAAGTTGTAAGACCCACTAGTGGGCTATTGCTAATAGAAGCCATAAGAATTGCTCTACGGGCTTAGTTTCAATGAAAGCTGTAAGTCCTAACCCAAATTCAAATGCCTGGGCTACTTCTAATAGAAGCCGTAAGACTTGCTTTACAGGCTTCTTTTAATGAAAGTCGTAAGTCCCGACGCAAATTCAAACACCTGGGTTACTTCTAATCGAAGTCTTAAGACTCGCTTTATGGGCTACTTTCAATGAAAGTCGTAAGTTCCGACCCAAAAATTCAAACACCCGTTTACTTCTAGGAAGAAGCCATAAGACCCGCTTCAATTTAAAATTTTGGGTAACTTCTAAATGAAGTTATAAATCCCAAACCAAACTTATTTGTGGTTATTTTAATAGATGTAAACCTTAAACCATCTTTTTTTTCAAACCTAAATCAAATCAATCTACACCTAATCACTTTAGTTTACTTAGGATCCCTGAGAGAAGGCAACCTATGACTGCTAATCAGATTCCCTAAACATTGCATTCAACGGATGCTAATTTTGGTAGACTGAAATCTACGGTATACCCAGGACGACAAAATCACGGGATCTTGATCGGGCTTATCTCCATTCCCCAACAACTGAGACTAAAACACCTAAAATTACTCATTCTTAATTGAGAGTTCTCTTTTATATGTTAAGAGGGATAATTAACCATGAGTGATTGCACTCATGGGAAGTAAGAATCTCCCCTATAGCTTTTTTGTGACACAACCCGCTCACTCCCACTCCGCTGTCCGCCTACTCCGCCGGTCAGCGTGAATCCCTGGTCAAGCCCTGCCTCACTCCGACTCCGCCGTCTGCCAACTCCACGTCTTCTCCTCACTCGACTATGCCGTCTGCAGATTCCGCCTCACTCGACAGTTGACTCCACCGTCTGCGACTCCACCTCACTCGGCTCCACTGTCCGTCGACTCTGCCTCATGCGACTCAGCAAGACGACAACTGTTCCCACGAGTTTGTGGGCTGGGTCGAGTCAACCCGGCAACCTGTGTGGGTCGGGTTCAAATTAGAAATCCTGACCCCTTTAACTAAACAAGTCAGGTTCGGGTCAACCCGTTTATGCCTAGGTTAAGTTGGGTTCGACCAGAACCCGACCCATTGACTCGAATTGACACCCCTAGTCGCATGTCATTTTCGGGTGTCAGCCATCGATTTTTACCATTCTCACTCGATTCGAGCTAGGGGTCTCCTTAGGTAAATTCGACGCTCCGATAACGACGACGTAGTGTGTTTGAAGATCGGAGGTTGTTTGACCATTTAAGTGATGCGTCACGCCCGTTGACCATCACTCGAGTCACCAATTTAGCTCTTGATTTGAATCTTGCAAGCCTCCCCAATGGAACTAAGATAGAGCCTTCCCTTCTAGACATAGAGCAACTGAGGTGAGTTTTTCATCTTCTGTCAACCTGTTTACGACAAAATTTCGCTCAACCCTATAAATCCACCCGTGAGCATATTCTCCTTAAAAAATCAGCATCTTCAACTTTCTCACCCGTTAAGGTGGTCAAAATCGGGTTACGGGTCGAGTTTGGGTCCAACCCGAAATTGACCTGACACTATTCGACCTGACCTGAACTCGACCCGTTTTTGCAAACGGGCCAGTTTTTCGAACCCGACCCCGACCCTCTTCGGGTATGTTTTACTAATTTTTTTTTATTTAATTCGATTTATTTAAACATAAATCAAATTAAGATAAGATTTACTTCAATCAATTTAAAATAAATCTAGCTTAATTTAATTTGGGCAACAATGTTTATTATTTTTTTGAAATATTATTTACTTATTTCATAACAATCTTTTAAAACCCTCTTGAATTAATTATAAACGGGTCAAACCGGGTTGATTTTGGGTTTTCGGGTCAACCCGAACCCGACCAGGTTTTACAAACGGGTCGAAATCCCTAACCCGAACCCGACCCAATTCGGGTTCGGATTGACCCGAACCCAAAATTTTCGGGTCAGGTTCTTGTTGTGTTTTCGGGTCGGGTCAAATATTGACACCCCTACTCACCATAGAATTTCCACCGCCCGAATAACTTCTTCTTCCTCCAGTGTATAGTGGGTGTTATGATCCCTCTATATTTCCCTCTCCCCCAATCAACTCTTTGATCTTCATTATCCCAATTTCTTTGTTAGCCATATCCTTTTCCCATTCTCCTCCTTGGAAGTGGCTCCAAGGGTGGCATCTCAACTTCTTCCTCCAAAATTTTCGCCTCCCTCATTGCCCCTATCTTAGGATTTCCCCCATTTTCTTGTCCGGGCAATGGCGCTCTTGCCTCCGATGATGTCGCTTTGGCTTGAAAATCTAACATCTTTTTTATCAGTTCTTCCATATTAAAAAATTTGCCTTCATTTGCTGAAATTTGCTCTACAAATTCAGATTTCATATTTTCATAAGTCCCAGAAAATGTGCTATAATACCAATTTGGTAGGAATTCGATCTTGACATAGCAAAAATACAATAATGAAGAGAAACACAATAGAAATCAGCGAGAAAGAATAAGATATCGGCAAAACAAACCAAGATACAAGTTGATCTACTATTCAAGAGGTAGACCGGCTCTCCCCAAACCCTAGATGCCGCTAGAAAGAACTCCAAAAAAAAAAAAACTATAGCAAAACACAATTCACAATTAAAATAAAATAACATAATTAACCCTAAATAAACCTTCTAATTCTTTCGCAAATCTGAATTCAAATTAGCTCTTTTTCCCTAAAAAAATCTTTCTAATTCACTCCCAAATCCGAATTCAAATCTATCATCTTCCCCTAAATGAACCTTCCAAATTTCCTCCCAAATCTGAATTCAAATTAGTTCTCTTTCCCTAAATAAACTTTCCTATTTCTCTCTCAAATATGAATTGAAATCAGCAATCTTTCCCTAAATAAACCTTCCTTATTCCTTCTCAAATCTAAATTCAAATAGCCATCTTTTCCTAAATAAATCTTCCTAATTCCCTCCCAAATCTGAATTCAAATCAGCCCTCTTTCGCTAAATAAACCTTCCTAATTTTCTCTTTTTTTGTTTTCTATGATAAGTAATTAAAGACAGAATTAAAACCTTTTGAACACCCCCCCCCCCCGCCCGCCCGCTTCCTTTCTCCTTGCATGCCGCCCACACTATTGGGACCCAAAGGCTCAGCCTGTCCATCATAAGCATAATTTCTTTATGTACCACCGTGCCCCCCCCCTTTCTCCTTGCATGCCGCCCACACTATTGGGACCCAAAGGCTCAGCCTGTCCATCATAAGCATAATTTCTTTATGTACTGTTAACACTGTCCCGTGCCCCCTAGAAAGGTTCAAGTCTCACGCTTGATCAAGTATTAAAATATTGGAGTAGAAGTAGAAGCATTTACACATTAAAAAGAATTTATATTTATTTCATTGATTGTTATTAACATGCATTAGAATGCATTTATTCATAAGTTGCATGTAATATGCAATGTGATAAGGTATCTTGGATGAACATCTCAGTCAAAATCATAGAAGAGAAGCACTATACCTAAATAGAGTATGAGCCAGCGAGCAATAGAAATAGGCCTAGAATCCATAGAAATAGAAGTCCTTAAAGAGTAGAATCCCCATTGAAATAGAGGCTATAGGATAAAAGATTGGGATAGGAATAAAAACATAACTCTAAGTTTATGTGGCGATAGTATCATAGGGAATCATCTCAGGTAGAATACGTTGGGAGTTGAATGGTAGTCCCAAATCCAACCGTAGAAAACATGGTAACCAGTGGCATGCAACAACAAATCCTTAATTAATTTATTACAATTCAAAATGCTTGATGTAATGCAAATTTTTTGCATTTCGTTGATAGTTGACTTTGACTTTGAAGTACTTGAAAGGAGAGGAACCCGACTGGAATATCAGCTATAGCAATACAAGCCTTAGAAATAGGATCAGAAATACCAAAATATTATTGTATGCACACTTTCTTTATGTACCCCCCTACCAAACGAAAACACGGCTCGTCCAATAGAGTATGAGCCACCGCATAGTATTCACAGGCTTATAATCCATAGTCATAGAAGCCCCATGAAATTAGAAGCTGTAAGATATAAGATATGGGGATAGGAATTGAAATATAACAATATAATTGTTAAGTCCAATTTCTTAAAGTGGCGGTAGCATCACAGAAACCACCTTTCGTAGAATATATTAGGAATTGAATGGTGGTCTCAAACCCAATCATAGAAAGTACGGTTTTTGGAGGCGTGCAAAAGCAAATCTTTAACTATTTGATTTCAATTCAAAATGATTGATGTAATACAAATATATTGCATTTTAATTTATCGTAGATTTTGACATTGCAGTACTCGCAAGCTCAGAAATCCTTCATGGTGGAAGCTTTCCACCCGACTGAAGTAGCTTCTGTGGGAGTACAAGCCGTAGAAATAGGGCCAAAAACACCAAATACTATTGCAAGTACAGTTTCTTCATGTAGTGGTAGCACCGTGTCCTGTCCCCTCATCCCCCTACTACAACACAGCCACGTGCTTGCAAATACAAATTCAAACTGATTGAATTAATTGATTATAATTCAAAATGATCTATAGAATGCAATATTTTGTGTTTCCATCGATTGTAGATTTTGATTTTGGCATCAATATTTCATCTAAGAGATTCACTTACCAGTTGACCAGCACATACTTTTTTAATCAAAATATTCTTTTTGAATATCTTGTTAGTAGGTTCAGCATTATTTTACAAGAATTTTTAAACTGCACAGGTTTTCTCAAGTGATATATATGGAGGTATAATGTTGAACTCTCCTTCAATACATGATCTAGATCAAAGAAATATGTTCTGCCTATGCCTTTATCCTGGGAGTAATCAGATGGGGAAGGTACCTCCAACTTTCCAGATACTCTCTTATGTTTTCATGAAGTTGAATACTAATTTACTTGTTAAGCCGTATATCAGTGCCCCTTTAATGTTGGAGGAAATCACTTTTTAAGTCACTTGTTTTACTTCCTAACCTTTTATCTATGTTGCTATTTATGTACTAGTGCTTACTTTACCTGTTTTATACTTGTTTATTAATATCGATATGGTATTGCAATGTTACCCATCAACATGTCAATTTGTACAATTCTGAATTTGCTAATTTCATTGTTTGAATATCCTCCCTTAGTCATATGCCTCTTGAAAAATTTAGATATTGCTTATTTTTGGTTTTCTGATGACCTTCTTTGCAGTAGCCAATTAGAGGGGAAGTCTCGAGTAATGGCTAGGTTGTCACTTTTTTGTAATCTGGAGGTCACAAGCAATCATGCAACGTTTATGTTAAGAAGTGGATGCAATTTCAGCAAAAACCAGAGAACGACACATGGAATTTAGGAAGAAAACACACCAAAACTTAAATATATGAAGGAAAATAGAAAGATACAGTTGGATCTTCAATTGGATAGGAAGATATGGCTCTCCCAAATCTCTAGATATCGCTAGAGCCCACACAAGAAACAAGAACCAACAATCTACATCAAAAAGCAAGATAAAAACCTAACCCTAGCCACCAAAACATATTTAAGCATACAATAATTAGGTTAATTCCAAAACAACCCCCTTTAGTTTGAATTTTCCCTCCTAAACCCCCTCTTAGTTTCCCCTAATCAAGCATGTGGACCCCACTATCAAAATGGGTAGAGGAAGGGGGCATAACCTCCCTGTTTCGCCTCCTATAAATCTGAACCGGTTCCCTTTGGACTGGATAGGCCGGTCTAACAATACTTCCATCCCAAAGAGCCACCTTGTCCTCATATGGTTCCCAAGCGGCATCATAGTCAGATAAGTTCTTCCACTTGATCAACACTTCCTTGGTCTCTCCTTTTCCTTAGCGTACCCCTTTACGTTCCAATTGTTCCAAAACCACCTCCAAATCTGGTGTCAGCGTCCCTGGTAATTTTGATCTAGCTGCATGATCCCCCATAGTTTTCCTCAACTGTGATACATGGAACACTGGGTGTATGGAAGTAGTCGAGGGTAACTTCTAGCGATAAGCCACTGCACTAATCTTCTGTAATACCTCACAAGGGCCAAAGTACTTAGGGGCTAGCTTCTCATACCTTCTGTTGACAGTTGTCCTCTGCCTGTAGGGTCGTAAATTTAAGAACACCTTATCCCCAACGACAAATTGGGTGTCCTTCCTGTGTCCATCAACTTGCTTATTCATAATTTATTGAGCCCTCAACAGGTGCTTTTTAACTCCTCCATCACCCTATCCCTTTCCCCCAAGTACGGTTCTACTGAAGATACTAACGTGCGACTCTGCCCAAAATGTACCAAGTGGGAGGGTCTCTTCTAGACAACACCTTGAAGCAAGTCATCTAGGAGGCCGAGTGGTACGAGGTGTTGTAGCTTTATTCTGCCCAATTCAGCCACTTGGCCCATATCCTAGGTGTTTTTGAAGCAAAATATAGCATGTATGTTTCCAAGCTCCTGTTCACCACTTCTATCTGTCAGTTTGTCTGGGGGTGGTAAGCGGTGCTCTTCTTTAGCACTATCCCTTATAACCTGAACAACTCCCTCCAAAAATGATTGAGAAATACCTTATCTCTGTCGGATACTATAGATTTCGTTATCCCATGTAGCTTGACCACCTCCCTGATGAATGCGGTCGCTACCGTCACTATCGTGGAAGGATACCATAGGGGGATGAAGTGAGCGTACTTGCTCTATCTATTAACTACCATCATAATCACTATAAACCCTTCAGAGTGAGGCAACCCATCAGTAAAGTTCATGGTGACCTCCTCCCACATCCTATCTGGTAGAGCTAGTGGTTGAAGTAACCTCTTAGGAGCCATGACCATGTACTTGTTCCTCTAACACACTTCACATCTAGCCACCATCTCTTTCACATCCTTGTGCATCCTCCTCCAATATAGCTTCGCTGCCAGTCTCATGTATGTCTTATGTACACCAGAGTGACCTCCAATAGTGCTCTCGTGGAACTCTTGTAGCAGCTAAGGGATATGAACTGAGGTACTAGGCATCACAAACCTCCCCTGGTACAACAGTCTCTCCCCCTCTAAAGAGTTGCTTGGGTGGATGTTCCCATCCTTCAGAAGATCTGCTCTAATTTTTTCCAACTCCTCATCATGCATACTCTCCTCTTTGATAGCCACCCTCCCCCCCCCCCCAAATCTAGCATCAGCAGTATTGACGTAGCCAACTCCTGGAGTTCCCCCATGCTTCTGGACAATGCATCCACCGATTTGTTCTCCAATCCAAGCCTATATTGGATCTCAAAATCAGAGCCTAATAGCTTGATAACCATCTATGATGCTCTTCAATCACCATCCTCTGCTCCAAAGGAACTACAAGCTCCTCTGATCTGTCCTAACAATGAAATGCCATCCCAATAAGTATGATTGTCACTTCTGAATGGCTAACACAATAGCCATCATTTCCCTCTAATAGAATGACTTTAACATAGCTCTGGCTGTCAACACTTGGCTGAATTATGCTATGGGTCTGTGATTCTGCATGAGTTCAGACCTCAACTCACATCATGATGCATCCGTCTCAACCACGAAGATCTGACTGAGATCTGGTAGAGCCAAAATCGGTACTGTAGTCATGGTCTTTTTTAGTCTCTCAAAGGCCTGTGTAGCTGCCTCTTTCCATAGGAAATCGTCTTTCTTTAGCTGCTCTGTCAATAGCCAAGCTATGGTGCTATAAGCCTCTCACGAATCTCCTGTGGTATGCTGTCAACCCTAAGAACCCCCTCAGCTCTCTCAGATTTCTAAGTAGAGACCATTTCTGCATTGCCTCAATTTTGGCCTGATCGACATCCACCCCCTCCTGAGAGACCACGTGGCCCAAGTATTCCACACTGATATGTGCAAAGTAATATTTCTTCAGGTTGGCTCTCAGCTGATGCTCCCGTAATTCTTTCAAGACCACCCTTACATGCTCCAGATCCTCTCCTATCGAGCTACTATATACCAATATTTTATCAGAGAAGACCAGTACAAACTTCCTGAGATATGGTTTGAACACCCTGTTCATGAGCAACTGGAAAGTGGCAGGGGCGTTTATCACTAAAAACTCGTAATGCCCCTCACATGTCCTGAAAGCAGTCTTCAGAATATCCTCCTCTCTCATCTTGATATGATGGTATTCCGACTTTAGATTCATCTTGGTGAAGACCACTACACCACATAGATCATCTAGTAGCTCATCAATCATTGGAATGGGAAATTTGTCTGACACAGTCTCCTTATTTAAGGCCCGATAGTTCACACTTAATCTCCAGCTCTCATCATTCTTCTTGACCAATAAGACTGGACTAGAAAAATGGCTCATACTTAGCCTGATGATCCCCACCTCCATCATCTCTTTGATCAGCTTCTCGATCTCATCCTTTTGAATTTGAGGGTAGCAATATGGACACATACTAATTGGTGACACCCCTCCCTCAAGATGATGGCATGCTCTTTCTCACTTGGGGGTGGTAAGCCTTGAGGTGGCTAAAATACCTCACTGAATTGTTGTATGCGTGGCTGTAATGAAAGAGGAATTCCCCCCTCCCCCCCCATCTAGTTTGATCCCTTCTAAACTCTGCAGTTCCATTATAAATCCTCCCCTCTCCTCGTGTATGGTCCTAACCATGGTTTTGAGAGGCACCATGGCCCTGGACAACCTTGCATTTCCCCAGATCACCATCCTTCTTCCCTTCACTAGCAACTCCATCATCAATGCTCCCTAATGGACCCTTGTATCTCCCAATGTCTGCAACCACTTCATCCCCAGGATGACATCAATGCTACCCAACTCCAATGAGAGAAAATCCTCCCTCACCTGAACTCATTGTATAGTCAGCACAACTCCTCTACCCATCTCCAGTTTTTCAGTGTCTATTATCACCCCATAGCCCCCGGTGTCCACCAATTTCACCCCCAGTTGGTCAACTACCTGATTGTAGATAAAATTATAGGTAGCCATACTGTCGATCAGCACCACTACTTCTTGGTTTGTTATTTCTCCTTTCACTTTCATGGTGTGATTCGGGGTGAACCTCATCACTGAGTTTAAAGAGACTCCAGCCATGTCAAGATGCAGCTTCTCCTCCTCTACCATTGCCTCACTCTCATCTCCCTCCTTAGCGTCCTCGTCATCACAGACGATAAGTACTTGAAGAGTTCGATCCTTATCTATGCCCCGGCGTGTACCTCCCATCACATTTGAAGCACTCTCCCTTCTCCTGTTTCTTTTGTAACTCCTTAGTGAGCTTTCTGAAGTTTCCCCTGAATCCCCCTCCTCCATGCTTCTCCTTTGGGACCTCACGAAGGCTTCATGGTGCTGGTCCCTTGGGAGCTAAGAACGTGGTGGTCATCCTGTATGAGCCTCCTAAAATGCTGCCTTTGGTCCCTTTCTCCAGATACTTTTGGTCTTCCACCAAATGCGCAAGTTTCATAGCCTCCCCCAAGTAACGTGGCCTCATCTCTCTAACAGCCACCGAATCTCGGGCTTGAGCCCCTTTATGAAGTTTTCCTCCAACACTGTCTCAGAAAGTCGATCCAACCGGCTAGCTAGGTACTCAAACCTGTCATGGTACTCCACCATAGAACCCTCCTACATTAGGGCGAAGAATTACTCATAAAAGTCCCCTTCCCTACTGGTTCGAAAACGTTCTAATAAACAATCCTTGAACTCCCTCCAACTCTGAATGGGCCGCCTCATGTCTCTATTGGTGCTAGGCCAAAGCCTTCCCCTCCAAACACAGACCAGCCGCCATCAATTTATCCTCCTCTGTCAACCTGTTGGCGGCGAAATTCCTCTATAACTTGTAGATCCACCAATGTGCGTCCTCACCTTCAAAGACGAGCATCTTCAGCTTCCTTGCCTCATATCACCTCCGTTTCCTCTGAATCCTCCGTAGCCTCCCATTCCCCTAAATGGAGGTGCCCCTCAAGTGTCCTGTTCTCCCCTTCTGGCTCGTACTCAAACCCTCCTTCAAAATCCCCCTCCTTATTTCAAATTCAACACCTCGACGCTCATAATCCGCCCCTCTTCTTGCAAAATCAACATCCATTCGCTTGTACCCAATACTTATTTCCTACTTAAAAATAGGCTCTAGTGGAGGCATCCCATCTTCTCTCTCCAGAATCTCCCCCTCTTGATTCTCCCCTCCCCTAAACCGATTAGGGTTTCCTCCTCTTCCTTGGCCACTAGTGGCTTCCTTCGTTTTTGATGTCATCATATTTGGTTTGGCTTCAAGCAACTTTTTCAGCATGTCTTCCACAACAGTGAACTTTCCATCTATCTTTTCATGGATGGATGCAAATTGTTTTGAAAATATGAATTTTTTTCCCAAAATCTGATTTCAGTTGGCCTAATTCCCCCTCCAACACTTCTAGTTTCCTTTCGACCATTAGTACCTTATCGAAGTGCTCTGATACCAATTTGTTAGGAAGTGGATGTAATTTCAGCAAAAACCAAAGAACTAAATAAAAAATTTAGAAAGAACACACCAAAACTCAAATATATAAAGGAAAATGGCAAGATACAGGTGGATCTTCAATTGGAGAGGAAGATCCGGCTCTCTGAAACCTCTAGACGCCACTAGAACCCACACAAGAACCAGGAACCAGCAAACTACAACAAAAAGCAAGATAAAAATCTAACCCTAGCCACCAAAACATATTTAAGCATACAATAATTTGGTTAATTCCAAAACAGCCCCTTTTGTTTGAATTTTCGCTCCTAAATCCACCCCTAAATTTCCCCTAATCAAGCATGTTGACCCCACTATCAAAAGGGGCAGAAGAAGGGGGCGGAACCTCCCTGTTCCACCTCCTATAAATCTGAACGGTCCCCTTTGGACCAGCTGGGCAGGTCCAGGACCAGTCTAACAGTTTATTTGCAATATCTGAATAAGTTTACATATATTACTCTTCCTAGACATCATAATGAAGGGAGCTTCACACACTTGGTTATGCCTTCTTAGATTTCACTCTTTGAAGCTGCCAGTTGGCATCATTTTCGCTATTAATATTTATCTTACAATGTCTTACTTCAGTTGTTTTTCATCTTTTTTGCATCACCAAACTTCTATGTCCCAAAGTGTTACTTGTCTTTTGTAATTTGCAAATGGTTCTTCTCATTCTTTTTTCAGTCTCTGTATTAGGTTTTCAGAAAGGAAGTCATATTTCTCGTTGATATAAGTGGAAGCATGCAAGGAAAGCCTCTTGAGAGTGTTAAGAGTGCTTTACTTTCAATTCTTCCAGAGCTTGCCCCAACTGATTGCTTCAACATAATAGCTTTCAACGAAGAGATGTACTCTTTCTCATCATTTCTGGAACCCGCTAATGTGGACCTGCTAGAAAGCACTACGCAGTGGATAAGCAAAAATTTGATCGCATGTGGTGGGACAAATATTATGCGACCCCTGAATGAGGTAGATGTTTATTTGTGCTTACTGAATCCTTACTTGGGTGATAAGTTATTCATTGCCAGTTATAACATTAATGTTGCTGCTGCGTAAAGGCGTTGAGGATATTTGATGAAAATTCCATTCAGGTGGTCGACTTTAACTACATCGTCTTTTATTTTGTTGATAGAAATCTTCTGACTGCAGCCTATCTAACGTTGTCATATTCATCATAGCTTTATTTTTGCTGTATTCAGTCGCTAGGTTTGTTATCTAAAACAAAGGACGCAGTCCCATATATTTTTCTCGTAACTGATGGAGCAGTTGAGAATGAACGTACTGTTTGTCATACTGTAAAATCTCACGTAGAAAATGGAGGATCTTTGTCCCCAAGAATCTGCACTTTTGGCATAGGTAATGTATTGAAGCTTCAGACAAATTTATTGATGTAATCTTCACCTTAATTCGTTGAGAATATAATGCATTAAAAAAACTCCTTGAGATGCTTAATAGTACTTGCTTATTAGCAGAAAGGTCCCAAAACTTGGTTGCAAAGTTTGTTATTCTCTGTTAAGGTTGTGAAAGATCTTCATGTTTTGCTATTTATTCAATTGGTCCACTTCACCATATTGTGCCGATATTCTAATATTTTCATTTGGTTTTTTGGCAATTGACATTTAAAATGCTGTTCTTATAGAAAAAAGTTGGAATGGTATGAGCAGATCAAAAGAAAAAAAGAAAAAAGAAAAAAGAAAAAAGAAAAAAGAAAAAAAGGGGGAAGAGTGAATAAATCAAGATAGTTTAGGAGATGCACCAGATATGTTGATTGAATTAAGGTGTAAGGATTAGAAAGGAAAATGATTTGTGTTGGATCCAAATTTGTCCATGGATGATGGTGGATTTTATTAGCAGGTTTACCTATGAGTGTAAACCAGGAAGCTGTGTGAGGATGGAGAGAATGGGGAAATGCTAGGAAAAAGCTATAAAGAGTGCTTAGGATCTCAATCAGATAGAAAAAGATACTAGTATCATAAGATTCAAAGGATGCAAAATATATTTTCCTTATTTAATAGGGGTATGAGGGCTACATGATGCATGCAAAAATTAGGGGGTTGTCCTAATTTTTGCATGCATCAATTTGGTATCAGAGCATGGTTGTCGTGTGTCTTGGTGTCATGTATGTGAGTGTCATGTGAGTTTTGTTTTTGAGTCATGTTTTGTTTAAAAGTTAATAAAGTCTTTTTCTTTTGCTTGCAAAAATTAGGGGGTTGTCCTAATTTTTGCATGCATCAATTTGGTATCAGAGCATGGTTGTCGTGTGTGTCTTGGTGTCATGTATGTGAGTGTGATGTGAGTTTTGTTTTTGAATCATGTTTTGTTTAATAGTTTATAACATATTTTTCTTTTGCTTGCAAAAATTACAGGGTTGTGCTAATTTTTGCATGCATCAATTTGGTATCAGAGCATGATTGTCGTGTGTGTCTTGGTGTCATGTATGTGAGTATCATGTGAGTTTTGTTTTTGAGTCATGTTTTGTTTAAAAGTTTATAAAGTCTTTTTGTTTTACTTGCAAAAATTAGAGGGTTGTCCTAATCTTTGCATGCATCAATTTGGTATCAGAGCGAGTTAGCAAATCCTTGGTTGGTATGAGTCTCTTTCTTTAGAAAATAAAAAAAATGGCTAATAATCAAGGGGATTGACAACAAATGATGCAACAGTTAGCGGATTTGCAAAATCAAATGAACGAAATAGCTAACACTCTTGCTAACTTAAATGTCAACCATCATAATGTTCAAACATTTGAAAGTGAAGAAGTCCCTAGGAACCAAAATAAGCGACAAAGAAATTGGGATTATGAGATTAAAATAGATGTTCACAACTTTGAGGGAAATTTACAACCCGACCACCAATTCATCGAGTGGATTGAGAAAATGGATCAATTCTTTGAATGGAAAGAAATTCCGGAAAATAGGAAAGCCAAATTTGCAAGTTTAAAACTCACTGGTCATGCACCCACATAGTGGAAAAATTTACAGAACAATAGACTTAGGCGAGGAAAAGAGAAAATGCAAAATTGGGAAAGAATGAAAGAAAAAATGAGGGGAAATTCTTACGAGCAGATCACGCACGAACAATCTTTCAAGAATTTAATAACTTGCGATAAGGAAATCAATCTGTTGAAGAATACACTGAAATGTTTTACAAACTTCAATCTAGAAATGATTTAGATGAATCTGAAGAAAAGACTGTCTCAAGGTATATCAACGATTTAAAATGGACAATCCAAGATCAACTGAGTTTGCACCACATAATTAAAATTGACGAGGCTTATCGTATGACATTAAAAATTGAAAAGCAACATTGAAGGGGTCACAACAAAATAATTGAAACATATAAGCAAAGACAGACTGGTGGGGTTAAAACTCAATCTTCTCAAACTTCTGTGGGAACATCGGGTGTGAAAATTAAATCTTTTGAAACTCAAAAATCAAAATGTGGATAAAGGAAAGGGAATAATGGGGCCAAAACTTACTGAACAATCAAGATTAATTGAACCTTGCTATAAATGTGGGCTTTATGGTCATCTCTCTGCGGTTTGCAGAAAAAATAACTCACAAAGAAACAATTACATTAAAAATAATGAAGAGTTAGAAGAAGAGGAAGAAAACGAATCCGATCCTGAAAACAACATTGAATTAGAAAAAGTTGATGTAGAGGGAGATGAAGGTGAGCAACAGAACAACTTTTGGTAATCTGACAAGTTTTGACTACTAAAATTGAAAATGGGGATCGGTGGCTTAGGAGAAACATTTTCAGAACCATTTGCACGGTTCAGGGAAAAATTTGCACTCTTATGATAGATAGCGGGAGTTCGGAAAATTTTGTTTCACAAATAGAGGTTGATAAGCTCAAGTTAAAATCCAAACCACTTGTCAAACCTTACAAAATTTCTTGGTTCAAGGAGGGGGGGTGAAGTTCCAATAACAAAACAATGTTCTGTTAACTTAACAATTGGGAGTTCTTTCAAAGATCAAGTTGTTTGCGATGTCGTTCCACTTGAAGTCTGCCATATTTTATTGGGTCGTCCTTGGCAGTTTGATCACAAAACCATTCACAATGAGGAAAAGAACACTTATACTCTGATACCAAATTGATGCATGCAAAAATTAGGATAACCCCCTAATTTTTGCAAGCAAAAGAAAAAACTTCCTAGGAAATAGAAAATACACCAAAGAACACAAAATACAAATTTTTATAATAAAAAGACACTTACAACTCTTGACACAAACACAAACATAAACATAAACTCCTAAAGCTGCTTGCCAATCGTTGAGAAGAAAGATATAGGTGGGGTGGTCACTTGCGGAGAGATGAAAGAGATTAGAAGCCGAGACGAAATGGAGGAGAAACTCGCAAGCTTTCCTAGAACAAGAGGAAGAGGTGGAAGAAGCTCTCAAGCTTTTTCACAAAGAAACCCGCAGGTTTTGGCCTTCAAAAATAACATCATATCATCCTTTTTTTATAGAAAATCTCTTATATTCACCATCATTAGTTGGCACAATCTTTTGCATACAAGATTTTCTTTTGCTTGCAAAAATTAGGGGGTTGTCCTAATTTTTGCATGCATCAGAAATCTTATATGCAAAAGATTGTGCCAACTAATGATGGTGAATATACCAAATTTTTGCATGCATCAATTTGGTATCAGAGCATGGTTGTCGTGTGTGTCTTGGTGTCATGTATGTGAGTGTCATGTGAGTTTTGTTTTGAGTCATGTTTTGTTTAAAAGTTAATGAAGTCTTTTTCTTTTGCTTGCAAAAATTAGGGGGTTGTCCTAATTTTTGCATGCATCACTACATGAAAGGTTACACCACAAAAAAAGAATGTATAATGCTACACAGATTACCCTAGCTAGACACGTATTAGCTCCTTGTTAGCTGAGGGAGGGCCAGGCGTTGCAAAGTTTTGTTGATCTATCTCTGGCCAAGCTCAGTAGTGTTGAGTATGTCGGGCAAGCTGGGCAATGAAAAGTAGGAGTGGGCGAGTCTGCAAGTGAGTTTCAAACAAGGAGTGCTCAGTGGCTGAGTGGTATTTGAGGGCTGCTGGTGACCTGTGCTAAGGCTCAAATTTCCTTAAAAGGAAAAAAGTGGTGAATTGATGCTTTGGAGGAGATGGACTAAATGACAGGTCGAGCTAATAACCCTCTGGGTAAGTGCTTTTCTGTAGTTGAACTTGGTTGTATGGGGATGAAGGCATCCATCCCAGGTAGGGGAGAGTTGCTGTATAGACTGCCTTCGTCCCATGATGCGAGCAGTTAGTTACTTAGTTGTTGAGGTCCCTTGTTGCCCCTGAGATAGGCGATCTTTCTTCGTAGGCCCGGGGGAGTGGGGCCTGATATTCCTTGGGCGAGTTCCTCTGTGGGGTCCATCGAATGTGAGTTCTCTCCTTATAATCTGCCGACTACTTGCTAAGTATTTGTGAAGACATATGTGAGTATATAATTTGGACCAAAAGTAGCATGACTATATGATTTCCAAGAGCCCTTGTACAGAAATAAAATTAAAATTTCATATAGTATTCAGCAAGAATGAATAAAAAAGGAGGATTTATAAAGTTGAATCCAAATAATTGGGATGAGACTAGTGATGATGATTACTATGATGTAGTTCTATCATAAATCACTTCCCTGAATTCAAGAAGAGAGGCTTCTATTGAGTTTTTGTTTTTGTTTTTACCCATTAGCTATTACATTATGCAGCTAAACGAGTATTTGGATGCACTCTTTGTATGATTATCTCTTGTTGGTTCACACTATTTCTATGTTTTTTTAGACATAGACTTGGACGTTAGGTTGGTCAGGCTGGTTCAAAATCACTCTAGCCTTGTTGCTGGGTGCCCTAGTTTTCTTAAGAGTGTTGTTTCCTTTTGGACAGTATTATATATGTTCTTCATTATTACGGTTTCTGTTTTTTATTAATATTGCCGATTTCACTTGCAAAGTAATTTTCTGAAGGGTCTCTAACTTGTCTTTGTAATTCCCTTCTCCATTCTTCTCCGCTGCTTTAAATTTTCTGGGAATCTTTCTAGGTTCATATTGCAACCATTATTTCTTGCAAATGTTGTCGTCAGTTAGTAGAGGTAAATATGGTGCTGCATATGATCAAGGTATGTTTTTACAATTCAGTATCTTTTTGCTCTGAAAGTTGTCTTTTGTTGTGCTTAATAACTGCTGCTTCTCTTAATGCCGATTGTCTTGACCCTAGGGCACTGTTGGAATGCACAACGAGCTGTATGCAATTTAAGATCTCTAAATGATGCTCTCTCTTGACTAGGATCCCCAGCCAGGGCTTGATTGTGAGAAAGGAAAAAAAAATCACTATAAAAAAAAGGGATTTCTAATATTATTTGACATCTAACCAGATTATTTTATCAACCAAGTTACTATATTACCTAAAAACTTAAAGCGGCACGTTATGTCATGTTCTAAATAGAAAGTTACCGGGAAAAATGCCTTGATTAAACATTCTAGATGATAAAAATCTATTGTTGTACACATTGTCAATATTCAGGAAAGTAAATGCTTAGCATGTTTACTAATCATGGTACCTGATCGTCTTGGCCCAAATTCCTGCGATATTGACAAATTAGGTCCACTGGTAGACCCGGGATGATGGAATTAGGAGATATTTATCTGGTTAGTCTCCATTCCTACAAATATTCCTCATGAATGAAACATAAATGCCTAATCTAAATTTAAATTTAAACTTAAACTTGAGCCTATTGAATCTTCTTAATTAAGAATGCTTTTTCATGGCTTAGATCAATTAACTATGGGTATACTTATAGGAAGTCTTGATCCCATATTTAAATAAACTTTGCCCTAGCATCAGAAAAAAATATGGTTAAAATAAACTAATCTACTTCATGAAAAACTATTCTCAATATCTCTCATTTCTCATCGAGGAAGCTTGTGGTGGAGGGAGCATTTCTTGAGCAATCAACGTCACCATGAGAGCCACCAAAAAGGAGAAACTTTGATGAAATGCTCGAAAAAAAAACATAAAAATAATAAATGTAAAACTCACAAAATGGAAGAGAATTTGCTTGTCATTGTCAGAGTTTCATTAGAGGTGTGATAGGAGTTAAGTTTGGGTGGAGCAAAGCACACACTGACTCATCCTTACCTTAAGAAGGTAGAACAGAGGGCAAATATGTGACTAAAAAGTTCAAGCACATAAAATTTTGTGTCGGCTGCAACATATGATTGATCGGATCATAAATTATGATGGGCTCAAAGTGGGAGACAAATCCGTGGCTTGAGCATCAAGCCATAACAATGAACTTTTCCCCTTAAACAACAGTGAACACTTTTAAACAAATTATAATTACAATCCAAAAAAATAAAAGATGGAAATTATCCTTCAATGCTATATAAGGATGAACTCAATCAATTTATGAGGTTTGCAATCAACATGCGGAACAACTTAGAGATTGAAAAAGAACAATTAAAGCCTAGCCACGAACCAATGAAACCTAATGCAATGTATGAAGATCTCTCAGTAGGCCATACCACATCCTGGGACTCACCTGCTTTCAATGCAAGTATAGATCTTGGGTTATTTAAAAAGATGGGTTTCACATGACGCGTGATATCTCATGATGCTACATCATTTATCAACTCCTGTCAATATCCTCTTGATTGAAGATTGAAGCCTTATACTACATGTTACTTTATTTACCTAATTATTTTTTATGTTGACTAATTACCTTGATCCACTTTATTATATGGGGCTTCTAAAGAATTTCATGTTTGTAATCAATGGGATAAAATTTTTAAAATTACAGCTCTAGCTTGGACAATGGACATGTTTAAAAGAACTACTCTTCCCAAATAATTTGAAATTTTTTAGAAATATCCTGAAGCTTCAAAAAAATATTCAGGAAAAATTTAAAATTCTAGGAAGTTTAAAAAAATGATTGGGCATCTTAAAATTTTATTTATTCCCCTAAAAAGTTTGGAAAGTTGCAACAAGACCTCTTTCATATTTGTAAGCACCCCTAATCTCTGTTTAAAATTGCGCAATAAGAGGCGCACCTCTGCGCAATTTGACCGAAAAACGCGTCGAGGCTTACGCAATTCCTCTCCTGGCAGAGGCGTACGCCTCACTTGGTCTGAGGCGCGCCTCAGAGGCGCAATTGCGCAATTCTGGGTGAGGCGTACGCCTCATAGAACCGGCCCCACCCACTTAAAATGAAGCCTTTTCTCCCCTTAATCCCGCACGGTTTCCAGGTTATCCCGAAATTTTCCTTCCCGCTGCCTGTGTTCGCGAAACAGAGGGGTTCCCGCACGGTCGGCTTCCCTTCCCGCCGCCTCTCTCGCCGGCGCCGCCTCTCTCCGGCGAAATTGAAGTGTCCGGCCGCCCTCTAGGAGTACTCCACAATCATTTTTAGGTTTTTTTTTTTTTTAGTTTAGGGCTAGATTTTTCAAGTGAAAGAAAATCTAGGATTTTTTATTTTTTGATTTTTTTGTGTGTTTTTGGATTTTTGCTTTAGGAAACATGGTTAGAGGCAAAGAAAAGGCGAAACATGATTTTTTTCTTATTTATGCAATTTTGCGTCCGTGAGGCTTACGCCTCACACCGCCTCGAGGCTTACGCCTCACCTCACGGATGAAAACCGCCTCGAGGCTTAATTACGCAATTTTAAACCTTGCCCCTAATAAAGTTTAAGTGCAAAACTCGTATCTTCTCAATCATAAATATGTATTAAAATGCTTATAAGTTCTTAAAAATTGAAAATTCATTAAACTAGGCATAAATAGTGAACGAAGATTCGGAAATTCTGATGTGGCCCATTATCCCTATTGTTCACCTAGCAATTGCATAAACCTAATCAATGATTAGTGTGCCTGAATATCACATTTTAGCTTGATCCAATTGAGTATTCCGTCAAGGATATATATTTTCCTGATTTCTTATGGAGTTATAGTTGATTAGGCGACACTTAAAGCTCCCTAGTTGGTCATAATTGACAGAATGGTCTAGAACAACGTTATTGCTTGTTTTTTTATTTTTATTTTTATTTTTTTAATTGCCTGTTGTTGATTAATGTAAGTAGAACTAGGTTTTAGTGTAGTATCAATATTGTCTACTATATGTTCAATGAGAAACCCTTCTAGTCAAGCCAACATCACAGCTACACTAAAAATTTTGACAAGGCTGACTAGTCCACCATCCATTTTGAAAAGCATGCAAAGGTACCCTCACTCCCAAATGGTGAAAATTGAGCATTATAGGAATTTATTGTTTATTATAAAATTAAAATAGTTTAAATTAAAATTAGTTTATTAAGTTTAATATTTTTTATTAAATTAATTTATTTAATTGTTTAAATGGGATAGCAATTAAACCGACTGGATCTAAGAAATTGGGGCCAGTTCAATGGTTTGCAGTTGAACAGGTGGTTTTGATCGGTTCATACCAGTTTGATACATGATTGATTTTTAATATGAATTGAACCAACTAAATGAAAAGTCTACAATTAAACCTGCCAAATCACCCGATTCGGTCCAATTTTGAAAACCAAACCTCTGAATACAACAAAAAAGGATAACAGATTCCCCTTTAATTTATGCTAAGTAGTTGCTTTATACTTTGAGCAACCACTAGTCCACTAGCCTGGACAAGATGTGCGATACAAGCTTATTTCACAATAAGACCAGGTCACCAATAATGCACATGATATCAATTTGACCAAGTCAACCATGCTTTATAAGCCGACAAACTTATGTGCACCATTGATGATTTTGAGCCACTACTAGTCTTGCTTCTGGGCATCTTAACCACACAATCCCTACTTCATGACTTGGTTTCCCGTTAACTATGGTCTCAAGTGTCTAGTCATTTGTTCCATTTGACATGGCAATGTTCTCTTTACGTCAAGGTCTGCCACAAATTTGAGCTCCTTCAGCATGTTTCCCATGGTTGTTTCTATGAGGACTGCCATAAACAAAGAAATCATGACTCCACCCGATAGTCATGACTCCACTAGAACTATGAGATCCTAATATGGGCTAGATAGGTAATGCTAAAAGTGATAATTAAACAAAAGCTTTGGCTTAAATCTATATCCCAATAGAGATGATTCTATGTTTGATGGTTAATCCTTTGGCTACAAATCCATTTTATAGATGCATCTATTAATATGCCAATACTTCAATGGTCCGCCTGTTGATTATGAAACCATGCTAAGGAAGCCATGCCTTTAGACAATTGGAATGAAGCAATATATTATGAAGTCCTATTAATGTTGAAATGTATGCTAACATCCTGTTGCCTTAGTCTTTTCCCAGCAATCTGATTGGAAATACTTGAGTTCGCAAGTAATCCAACAGGAAATATAGGGGTGTCAATTTCGGGTCACGGATCGGGTTCGGGTCGAACCCGAAATTGACCCGGCACTATTCAGGTCAACCCGAACCCAACCCGTTTTTAAAAACAGGTCATTTTTCCTGACCCGAACCCAGCCCGCTTCGGGTCCGGGTCAACTCGACACGACCCGAATGACCCGTTTCCAACAAAAAAATGGCTAATTTCGGGTCAAAACGGGTCAATCTCCTCTTTTCGGGTCAAAAACGGGTCAATCTTGGGTTGCCAGGTCAAAAAGGGCTTTCGGATCAAAATCGGGTCACTTTCGGGTCAATTTTGGGTCAAAGGGTTAACCTGATCCCGACCCGTTTCGGTTTTGGGTTGACCCTAACCTGAAATTTTCGGGTCGGGTTCGGGTCGGGTTTTCGGGTCGTATTAAATATTGACACCCCTGTGGGTCTCCGAAAGGTTTCTGCTCGTGTGTTCGAATGTAAAGAGTACGACAATACTATCCCGTAGGACAAAATGGTCGTAGACCTTTATGATCGACACAAGCAGGCCGATGGAAGAGCAGATGGAGTTATAGATACGATTAGCCATGGAGGATAGCGGGTTTTCACCTACGCACCTCGACGGATAATAATATCTATAACCCTAAATTCACGAGATTTCTCCCATTCGATACATCAGCTCGAATGAGGTTTATTTGATTGTGGGGATCGGTTTCCTACGGGCGCAAGCCCCCGTAGTTAATTACATCTTAGACCTCGATCTAAGAAGACTCTCGATTAAGGACGTTAGATTATCTCCTCTAAAGTGGGTTTAGTGCAAGGGATTTCTAGGTTTTCCTAATCAAAGGGGAATGTCCCAACTTGGCTCGATCAGTCATACAAGGTTCAGTCAACATCCGGTCGGTCTGAAGAAGAGAAAACTGGAGAAAAAAAAGAAAGAGACAAAGCATTCTAACATGCACGAGAGAAAGAAGGAAGTGGCGTCATCAACGTGACGCAGATGGGTAGGATTTATAGTCTCCGAAGGAATGGAGGACTTACCCACCAATAAGGTGTATAGAGGTACGCTCGCACCCCTCACCTTTAGATCCTAAATCTATAAAAGATGTAGTGTTGCACGCACAACACTAACATCTACGACCTAGCTAATGTGATCTGGACTTATTCCTTGTCTGACAAAGGAAGCCAGCTAAATCCACCTAATCGTATAAAATCCATGCTGTCCAGTCTGTATGAAGAAGGGTGGGTAGTTTAGACATTGAAATTGGGATTGACAACTAAAGAAATCCCTAATTGATCCCACACTTATGAGTGGTACAATGCTTCTAAAACTAATGCAATTAAATCTTAATTTTAATTAGTTACTAATGCAATTTATGCTGGTTAAAGTCTCCAAATCAGATATGTGTGAATTTTTTAAAAAGACTTTATAAAATAATTTTTGAATGACTAAACTTCCCCAGGTCCGGCACTTCATCCTCATAGGCCAGATTATCCAGACTCTACCCGCAGGCAGGGAAGCTTGTCTAAAAGAAGAGAGAATGTATGTATGCGACCCCGGACGATTCCGGCTATTTCCTAGAATCGTCATGTTTCTATGTGAGTTAATCTTAGAATTTTATTATTAATTACGAGTAGAAGAATTTTATTCCTAAAGAGCCTAGCGGTCAGACACAAGCACATGCAAGAAAGAAACCTATGAAAAGCATGCTGGTTCTACTGCACAATCAGAGTAAACAAACAACAGTAAAAAAAAAACAATTAATCTACATCTTTTAGATTTTAGATCGGTTATGAATCAATTATTAAATTAGTTATGATTGATTTGGGTTTGCATTTTAGATTTAGAATTCAACAATTATAAATGTTGATAATAAATTGATTAGAAATTAAGTGTTTTAAAGAATTTTAAAGCATTAGATTAGAATTAGTTGGTTGATTATTAATAGATTAAGAAAATAAAACCTAAATCTAGGAAAGCGTGTCACTAAGTTTTTGTTATTGTATTGTCTCTATCCTATAGGGAGCATGCATCCTAAGTTTATGTTTTCTAAGACTCAGTCCTTAATTTTTGTCCTTAGATGTCACTAAAGTTGTAGGATCAAAAGTTGTGTTGTTTTCTAATTCCTAAGACTTCTATGCGGATGTCATAAGGTTTTAGGGATCTAAAAATAAAACAAAAGCGATCCTAAATATAATTGAAGTTTCTAAGACCCTAAGGGTGGGAGGCGTACAATCAACTAGGCCCCTAAAGGTTTTCTAAGTTTTAGAAAGCTTACAGCACCGGGGGGTATGACCTGGTGGTTCCGCCCGTAGCGCCCCTACCAGATGGGTAGGGATGACTGATGCTTGGATCCGATTGTCCTAGCTCCAGCTCCAAGTGTTCCTTAACCATTGCTTTCCAAAAGGTACCTCGCAAGACATAGAAAGAGAGGTATTAGAGCAGTTCTATAAGCAAATAATAATATAAAAGACTGAAAAATGCATAAAAGAAAAAGAACATACCTCTTTGTTAGTTGTTGGGCCATTTGTGTTTTGAGTCCTCGTTTTGCAAGCGTGTAGCACCAAAAACATAAAACAAACGGCGGAGAAAACAACGAAAAATCAAACACAAAAAAGGGGTGTAGGCACTGTTGTTATTGGATACACTTCGTCAAAGTCAAGTGTATCCTGTAGTAACATCAACAATGCCCTTTGCTATTCCCACTATCCAAATGAGGCACTTGATATTTTCAAGACATCTACCTACTACACACTCTAAACAAAACCTCAAAAACAACTAAGGAAAGGAGGCTTCTAAAACTAAACCGTAGCTTGGACTCTCTATTGCTTTACACTTATTCCAAAATTCTATGTTTTAGAAACAAACACTAAAGGGAGAATTAAAAAAAAAAAATGAGCAAAGACTATCTTGCTCTAAAAAGGACACTAAAGACCTATAACATAAAGTTCTCTAATGCTTCAAATCTCCAAAACTCATCTTTAGGAATGAACACTAAGAGAATTCTATATTAAAAAGAAGACAATAATTGCTCCTAAAAGATACTAAAGGGGTTTATTATACAAGTTCAATTAGCCCTAACACAACTTGTAAGAACCTCTAAACTAAATGCCACACAAAATCTTGTAAAGATCATCCACCAAAATCTCTTCTCTTTTTCTTTTGTTTTGACACAAAAACTCTACCAAATCTCTACAAAATCTTCTACCAAAACTCTTTTTTTTTTTTTTTTTTTGACATAAAAAAAATCCTACCCAACTAACCACTAATCAAGTGCCCCCTTCTCTCATTTGGAGTGGGGTAGAAAACACCAAACTTTCCAACGAGAAGGTTTTATAAAGACCTCTCATTGCAAAGCATTCATCACAAAACATTCACAAAAATCTTCAATAAAACCTTTCGATATAAAATAATTAGCAAAATCTTTCTAGCATGAAATCAAATATAAAACTTGTAACAATTTCTAACAATCTCTACCTTAAAACTTCACAAAAGAAACATTCTAAGCATTGCATGTAGACAATTACATTCTAAGCATGGTGTGGAATATAAAATTTACTAATCAAAGATATAAGCATTTCATTTATTACATGATTTAGAATAAACATAAAATTTCTTCCAACAAACTTATATTTTATGCTACATGCCACCAACAATTCCAAGTAATTTTCTAACCAAAATTCATGAATTTGTTCTCACACCCAAAACAAGTTTTGTAACATAAATGCACATAAAAGCTTTCCAACAAATTCTAGTAGTGATACCAATGACTAGAGCTGTCAACATTTGACCCGACCCGAAAACCCGACCCGAACCCGACCCGAAAATTTCGGGTTTGGGTCAACCCGAACCCGAACCGGGTCGGGTTCGGGTTGACCTGGCGGGTTGCCGGGTTGACCCGCCAACCCGTTTTAACCTAACCACGCGGACATGACCCGCTGGCCGCTGCCGCAGCGCCCTCGCGCGACCCCCCGCACCGCGCGACCAAGCCGCACTGCGCGACCCTCGCGCGACCCAGCGCCCTCCCGCTCCCTCCCGCGACCCCGCCTCTCCGCGCGACCAGCCGACCCCGCGGGCACCGCGCGACCACCGCACCAGCCGACCCCGCGGGCACCGCGCGACCACCGCACCGCGCGACCCTGCCGGCTGCCGCCCTTGCGCGACCTTGCCGCACTCGCGCGACCCCGCGAGCACCGCGCCCTCGCGCGACCTCGCCGCACTCGCGGGTCGTCCCGGGTCGGGTCGGGTCAACCCGGCAACCCGTCGGGTCGGGTCCGGGTTCGCATTTCCGACCCGTTTACCTAACCGGGTCGGGTTAGGGTCGACCCGTTTGAACCCGGGTCAGTTCCGGGTTCGACCCGAACCCGACCCGTGACCCGAAATTGACACCCCTACCAATGACTAATGTATAAATGGAATAGAAAAGATGCAAATGTTCCAACTCAAATTTCCCTACACATGCATTTTTCATGTGAAGAATAACAAACTTTATAACATTTTCTAATCTACACATTGATGTACATGATATAAACCATATGCAAGATATTGTCAACATTCCAACAATGTCAAATACGTTTTAACACCAACATGATATTCATCATGTATCAAAGAAAATTTAAGAAGAAGAGATTTTCCATTCAAAATGGGATTCCATCAAATAACTTATATGCGATATTTGTAAGGTTTCATGTAATAAACTAGCATAGATGTCATCACTTTATAATCACAAATTATCACAAACTCTCTAAATTCATGCTTTCTTGAAATTGTTACGAAATAATCTACCCAAAGTTCGTCAAAGGCATTTTAGATGCATGTTTTGCTAAGAAATCCACATGGCTCTTACAACTTCTCTTTATCATGCGATGATTCATAAATAAACATAAGCTTCATAACAAAAGATCTTTGTGCAAAGTGACGGCAATAAAACTTCCAAAATATACACTTTTCTTTCACAAAAACCGGTGAGAAAAAGCTTACAAGAACTGTAGAAAATTTCACCGCAAAGCAATGACAAACCTATCCAAATGCCATAGGAATTTTGTGTAAAAAAACAGCCATAATACTTTTTAAAATCTGCATTCGTTTTCTATCAAAAACAGTGGGAAAAGTCACACACAAAAAGCTATAGGAATTCCTACCAAGAAGCAATGTAATCCATTTGAATGCAGTGAGGATTTTATGTAAAACAGCGAGAAAAACTGCCAAAATCTGCACTTGCTCTCCACAAAACCAATGGAAAAAGTTCTAAATGTATAAACAACAAGTTCTAAATAGATACATTGAAGCGTGCTTGTAAATAAAAAAAAAAACTCCAACCACACATAAATAGCTTCCAAAAGGTGAGCTTAATCATGAATGTGAACAAATATATGCTTACGAAAAGAGGCGCGGCCACTACTACATGAGCCAAGAGAATGAGGACTCACAAACCACGTGAGATTTACTTATGCCGGCAATGCAAAATTTTTTTTTAAAGAAATTCATGAGATCCTCATTTCTATCAAAACAAAACTCTAGCAACCTCCAATAGGCGTTGTCGCAAATGATTTACATGCATACCTTAACGAATGACAAGATAACTCCATACAACCCAAGCTTGATCCCAAAGCACATTCTTTTCCTCAATATTTCATTATTTTAATAGAGTATGAATCAAATGTAACTAAATCTAGTAGCCAATACATTCTCAAATCGCATATCATCTAATGATTAGACAACTACTGAGTAGTAAACATAGGATTTTTTTTTACCAGCTAGTAAACAAGTGATATAACCAAGCCAAGCCACAAGGCTTTGCGTGAGTGATTCGCAAATAAAAGGAATAACATAAGAAATACAACCTTTCCAAAATATTTAATCAAATGACTAGTATACTAAATTTAAGAAGTAATGTAAAGCAGTCTCTTTTTTTTTAAGATATATTTCCATCAAAAAGACATAAACATAAGGGCTAAAAGAACAACTAAAAGCAAATTTTTTTTTTGTTCTCAGATTTTGTAAAGAATTTTAATGATATCAAGAAATCTACCATAGAAAATGAGGGCATTCACTTAGAAACCGATGGGGCTAGGAGTATAACGACATATACACCTCAAAGCCTCACAAAGCTACTTGAAATTCATCAAAACTCATCACTAATATCACTATTTTTAAAAGAGCTTTAATCACTAAAATAAGTAGATTTTGGAATACACTTCACAAGCATAAATATGTAAAGAGGAATAACAAGGCTCAAGGCTTCACGAATCATTAACCAAATATCCAAACTCTTTCTTGAGAGCATTTCATCAAATACCTCATATGCAAAGTTTGGTGTAGAGAAAATATGGCCTCTCAAGCATCTAAAACAACACAAGCTAGATCATATGAATAGCAATAACTGTTTACGATCAAAACAACACAAATCAACTCATATTTTGTCTACACCTTACAAAATTACTCATGGTTGACAATACCCATGCTCATTTTTAAGAGAACTTCAACACCATTTGATATTCAAACAAAAATAGAGAAAAATAAACAATGGCCATGAGAGAAAGTGTGTACAAGTCATTGCATCTTAACAAACAACCAAACTTGTTCTCCAGATTTTTTTTATAGGCTTTTGGATAGTGTAATAAGAGAAGATCCTTGTATATAAAAAGAAACAAACTCATTTGCAAACAAATCCCTTTAGAGACCTTTCATCAAACAACTAGTGTGCAATTCTCAAAAGATGATGTAAAACAATCCTATGGAAGACATGACTTTCACACCTAATTAATATATTTTTCTAAATGATCTAAAAGGAAATTTCCAAGCTCAATGCAACGGTCATTTTAACAATACATGTGCATATACATAAGCAACAGAACTTCATATTTTCAGATTTTGTAAAGGATTCAAACACAACTACTTTCTTCACTTGTCAATGAAGAATAAGCAAAGAAGAAATGAGAAAGAAACAAAAAGAAAAAAAAGAAAGAAGAAGAGGAAAGGAAGAAGGAAGAAGAAGAAGAGGAAGAGGAAGAAGAAGAAGAAGAAGAAGAGGTAGGGGGAAGAGGGAAAGAATACTCACCTTGCAAAGTAGAGAAGCTCGGGCGGATCTAGGTGTTGGGACGGCTGGAGGCGAGGCGACTTCGGTCGGAGCTCACGAACGGTATGCCGAGCTCGGGCTCAGCCTTTGCGTGCGAAGACGAGAGGGAGGGCGGCGGAATCCTGGCCCATTGCTGGTCGCGCGAACAGGGGGGCCGCGAGGGAGGCGTCGGGTTTGTTGGGGTTGTGCGAACAAGAGAGATCGGAGAGAGGGAGAGAGACGCGTGAGAGAGGGGGAGAAGGAGTTCGGGTGTGAGAGGGGGAGAGGAGTTTCGGACTTGCTGGAGCGTGAGGGAGAGAATTCGGGCCTAATGCCGAGAGAGAGGGCTTTCGTTTGAGTAAATCAAAATGGTTGCCGAGAAAGGAAGCTCGCCCTCTCCGATCCGATGCTGCAGTAGCTCAAAACACGCGAAAGGAGTCTGTTCTCTGAAGCAGATCGCTGCTTTGCCTGTGGTAGATCGCAGGTATCAGGGGAAAAAGGACCATGCCAACTGCCCATTTAATCAGGACCGCTCGATCGAATGCCTGATCTAGGCAATAGATTCAAATTACTAAGAAAGTTAAAATAGACTCTAACAAAATTAAATTAGGTTGAATCAAGCCAAAATCGGTTAAAACTGAACCAGACTCGAGTCCGAATCAGGTTCGATCCAAGTCAATTTGGGCTTGAGCCAACGCCACGAGTTAAATTGAACAAAATTAAATGCAAAATAAGTATCGATTCAAATCAAATTAAATACGACATGACCAAAACAAACTAATCGAATCTAATTGAACGCATTCAAGTCTGATCCGGCTCGAGTCGGGTCGATTCGAGCCCGAATTGGGTTCGACGGGGTTCGATTAGATCGATCAAAAGTGCTCGAGCTCGCTCGAGCCAAAATCGAGGTCAACAACCCCTAAGGAAATACTTGAGTTCACAAGTAATGCAAGAGGAAATACTTGAGTTCGCAAGCAACCCTAGAGATAATTGATAAAAATTGTGGGAATAATGCGATAATCTCTATGAAATCAATCCAAAATGATATATTGTAATAGTGAATTCAAAGAAAAAGCAAACACAAATCAAGATACAATTGATCCTCAATTCGAGAGGAGGTCGTTTTCTCCCAATATCTAGACGATGAATCTAGAGCCCAAGATGCCAAAGAAGCTTCAAGAGAACAAAAGAAACAAATGAAAGCATAAACTCCAAACGTAAAATACCTTTTGCTATTTAATACATAAACATTATAAATTAAAATACTAATAAAAAAAACATAAACCTTCTAAATCAAATCTCCCTCCAAAACCCTAGCCGCCCCCTCCTTTCTTATTTTGGATTCAATTTGAATAGTGGGACCCACTATTGTGGGCGGCAAAGGAAGAGGATGTGGTACTAGCCCGCCTTTTTATAGACCAAAACCGACCCATCCAGGGCCGGTTCAGGATTTGGGGAAGATTGGGCCGGTTCAGGAAACACAAACCTGCTTTGACAAATGTACAAATTCGTTGCTCCAAGCATTGACAGGCCACCATTCCAGTCATAGATACAAATGTTCCAAGGGGAAATATTTCACAGAGAAATTAGTGTAAGCAGTTTCACATAAAGTGTGTGTACACAATTAGATTACTAAGAATCAATGTCATATCATTATGACTAAATAACCTATACTTTTTATCATATGAGCCACTGTGTTACATAGCAGGCTTGGGTTGGTGATACTCGCATACCTCTGAACCACATTTCTCATACTCAACGCCTTTGTATCCCTTTATTTCGTTTGATAGGGGTGCCCCCCTCATCATGGTGTTCCATAAAATTAGGCCGTTTGGCATTATTCTTATCCTTTGTTTACCTGGGACCTCAGATGAGGGCAACCATGGTTCCTAATGAGTTACCCGATGGTCAAAGCAAAGTTTGGAGTTATAGTTAATAGTAGTCATGATTAGGGGTGTAAACGAGTCGAGTCGAGTCGAGTTTTGACACTATCGAGCTCAGCTCGTCAGTCAGAAAGCGAGCTCGAACTCGAGCTCGAGCTCGAGTTGAGCTCGAAAGTCGAGCTCGAACTCGAGCTCGTTCCACTGCAAACGAGTCGAGCCGGCTCGCGAGCCTCGGCGGTCCGGGCAGCCTTCGAGCAAGTCTTCCTCCTCCTCCATCGGCCTCATTCGCGTGGAGCTTGCCATGAAGAAGAAGGTTGTGTTGAAAATAAAATAAATTTTTTTCTTATGGGGAGAAGAGAAAGCTGTCAGCAGTTTTAATTAATGAGATTTTAAAAAACTTAAAAACAAGTTTCAGCTTTCTGCTTTTCCCAAAAAAACAGAGCAGCTGTTAGTCTGTCACCCGTTTTTACTGGTTACATTAAATAAAAATAATATTATATATATATATTTTTATGACAGAAAATATTATATCATTTTCTCATTGTTTTTGAAATTATCACTTCCGATTTTTGGAATTCCCGCCCGTCCCGCGACTCCCGCCTTTGTCATTTGGAAATGCCGCCGCTGATCTTTTTTTTTTTTTAATTCAAATAATAATTCGAGCTCGGCTCACGAGCTCGAGCCGAGCTCTCATTGAGCTCGAACTCGAGCTCGTTTAGCAAACGAGCTCGAGTTTAAGCTCGAGCTCGAGCTCGTGGCTCGATAAGCTCGGCTTGTGAGCTCGTTATTGAGTCGAGCTCGAGCCGGCTCACGAGCTGGCTTGGCTCACTTACACCCCTAGTCATGATGACTCAGTTAATCTTGCTAAACATTTGAATTTGGGTTTTGACTGATAATTTTTTAGATGATAGAATCGTGAGATTCTAAAGAGGGAAAAATATAGAGATACAAACAAAAATTCTATTTTCTTCAAGCTGAGATATACCAAAATTATAGTACTCTTAAATTCTTTTTGTTCTTCCACTTAGTTACCAATAGTATTGTGGATATCAAGCTAGTTTTCATTTACGTGGCAGCAAGAATACTTGTGTTTTATGGCATATTGGTTTTCTTATGAAAATTTTATTTAAGCATTTTGATTTCTGTTCGCAACAATATGATATTTGCACTACTAAGCTGATTTCATCTATACGCTCCTGCTTTCACGTCAGATTCCATTGAGCCAGAAATGCAAAAATGGTTCAGGAAGGCTTTGTTTCCTGTGCTTACAAATATTACTGTTGATGCCTTTGATGATCTTAAGGCTTTCGAGGTATGCTTTTCCTGTACTATCATTGTAATTAGTTAAATTTGGTATCATTAATCCTAAATTGTGAGAAATACTTGGTTACTCTTTTACAGCAAGAAATATTCAAATGTAATGTAAACATGTAATTACTTTAGAGATTAACTTTTCTTTTTTGTTTCCTTGTAATGGAAGTGGAATTTGTTAAGATGAATGTGTTACAAAACTAATAATGATAGATTGAGAAACAATCCTGTTTTAAGGTAATGGGAGTGGCACCTATAGAAGGCTATATAGTACTAAATAGGCCTGGATAGTTTAAACATGGATAATAAGGAGTAGAAGTTGCACTATTAGCATGGTTATTTAGCTTTACTGTGTAGGGATTAAGAAAGAAAAATTGACTGTCCTGAGTTAACATGGTAAAGTTGTGCAAAACGATTTGCTGAAAATCGAGTTAAAACCTCATGAATCATTCATCCTGTTTTAATGGAGAATGAGGATGCTTACAACACAACAACAACATCAAGCCTCTATCCTACTATGTTGGGTCGGCTACATGAATCATTCTTCTTCATTGTATTCTATTAAGAGTCAAATTCTCATTTAAATCTAATAGAAAGGGCCATTTCTAATACTTTCTAACCAAATCTTTTTTGATTTACATCCAACTTTATTAACATAGACCAGATCTAAGACATCTACTCTTCTAATCTGGTCATCGAAAGGCTGACATTTTTGTTGACCCTCATGTCATACCCAAAAGAACAAAAAAAGAGGGTTCATACCTATCGGATCCATGAAACCTGCTCGCAAATCCCGCTGAATCCCTGTGCATTCGGCGCCGCTCGCGTCAAAACAGCCACAAATCCCGTAACCAGTCTCGATCGCTACTCTCTGAGACCTTTAAAAGCCGCTCGAATGAAGCCTTCGGGAGCTCTCTTCCATTCGCTTCCCACGCTCAACTCTCCCTCTCGCAAGCAGCCTCCACGACCAATCCTTCCTCATCGCGTCGGGCTCACCTCGGCCGAACTCCACCTCCTTCCTCTCCAACCAAAGTCGTGCCCTCTTCTTCCCAAGTCGAGAAAGAGAGAGAGGGAAAGAATCTCCACTTACCTAGCCAAGAGCCGCACGCCCCGTTGCCTCTGCTCTTCTTGCTCGGCTCCTTCATGCCGTGCGACTTCGCTCCTCAGGCAACTTTCCCTTCCCGTGGATTGGAAGTTACGACACTTAAATCGGAAGCAACAACAGGAGCTTCGTCGGTTGTGGGGTTACTCCCTCCCTTTCACGCGCTTCTTCGGCCGGTCTCTGGCCGATCCAGAGAGGAAGAGAGGGTGAGGATTCTTTTTTTTTAATTATTTTATAATAATATTATTATTTTATGTTATTTATTATAATGTTTATTAATTATGTTTGATAATTATTTAATTATAATAAGAATTAATTATCTAATTGTAAATTAATTAATAATTAATTACAATTATAATTATTTAATTGATTATAATTAATTCCTATTAATTATAATTAATCATTAATTAATTATGATTAGAATTAACTTATTAATTATAAATAATTAATAATTAGCGATTAATTATTAATAATAATTATTTAATTATTATCATAATTAATATAAATTATAATAAATAATAATAATAATAATAAATGCAAATGCTACTCTCTCTCCCTCGATCCACGTGCCAACCTTTACAACCCCGCGAAGGTACGAATTTTCTAAACTCAGATTGTCGCTTTCGTTGTATGCGGCGGACCAGAAAACCGCTTATACACGCATTTATTGCGCGTGGTGGGATGGGATCCCGGTCTGACGCCTACGATAAGGCGGGCAATCACTTAAACTCTACTTCGGCGTTTGTGGCGCATCGGAAAACCGCCTATACACGCTTTTATTGCGCGTGGTGGGATGGGACCCCGGTGCGGCACCTACAGGGAGGCCGGGGCCGAATTTTCGGAGCCCACAGATTTTTGGCGACTCCGCTGGGGATTGGTTTCTCTTTCCATCTTTGGCTAGTCGTCTCAGTACTATAGTAGCAGCTATATCAAATCGTACTCAAAGTTCTGAGTCTTTCAAAATGATCATTCAACAAATTCATATGGCATTTAGCATGTTTTTTAAATTTATATTATTTTAATCCCTTGCTAATGTTTATTTGCTTTTGTTTTGTGTTATGTGCAAGTCTCTGCATTTAGAAAGTGCGGGGTGATGTATCAGATTCTGATTACTAACCCTTGCCTTTCATTTATGCAGATGGATCTACAGAACACCCCGATCACCGTCCTACTGGGACGAGGAGCCAGGATCCAACTGGTTAATGCTGTCATAGAGACCGAAAACATTGGAGCTACCATCCAATTTGGTAGTGTTGATTTTCTTGCAGTTGTTGCAAGAATTGCCGGAGCTCCTACTGGTCGTGTGCATTTGCCAGCACAACCTGTTGTTGAAAATCCTCGTGGTAGGATTTCTGTATTCGAGAGGCTGTCACAGCCTGAAATTCCAGCCACCAAGAGGATTGTGGCTGATGGAAGAATCTCCGTGGTGACTGCCAACACCACTACTCTGCCGACCAGGTTATCTGCGCCTAGAAAGTATGATGCTGAAGCCTCCTCATCTGGAGGAAGGCTTACAAGAAGACAAAGAAGGAAGAAAAATGCTGAACTCCGGGCTCAACAACAATTCTCGGCCCATCCCTCTATCCTACCGGCTCAAGAACCAGAAGTTTCCATTCCGATTCGGAATGGATTCACGAATTTGAAATAGGTGAAGAGAAATAGCTCCACTGGTGAGCTGAAGAAATCATTTTGGGACCAACAGCCTGAAGTCCCAGCTCCTTCAAAGAGGAAAGAACCTGAAACTCTCTCGGCCCGGGTCTATAGGGTTCTAAAAATTGCAAAAGAGAGAGGATTGAATAAAAGAAGTACCAACGACCACTGATGGTCGAAGCCAAGAGGACTCCACCAAGAGAATGCTTATCTGCTGCGGTGGAGAGGAAAGAAAGGAAATATGTCCCACACGGTGAACATCGGGGTGTGACACCTGAACCGCATGTTCAGGGATCCACTGCCGAAAGGTCCCGGTGGAAAGGAAGGCAAGTCTGGAGGCCAAAGCCTCAAAGAAATAAGGAAGAATCGAAAGAAAGAAGAGTTGATCTGAGCGTGACATCCGGTTGTGCTTCCCGGAGATCCGCCCCCGTCAACAAACAACGTCAGAAGTGGGCCCCAACAAGGACCCATAATGACACTCCTCCAGATGGTCGACACCTTGGAGAATCCTCCAGGGGATCTCGTCGCCTTCCATCTCCTCCGAAAGAAGAGACTAACTTCGACCGCAGCCCACTGGTCGAAGAAATCTCCTTGCCTAATCAAGAACCGGAAATCTAATGGCGTCGTCGCTTGGAGATCCGGATACTAGAAGAAGGAAACATGGAAGGGGGAGACAATATTGAAGAAGAAGAATACCTTGAAGGGGAAGAAAATATGGAAGAGAATATTGATAAATTTCTGGAGGAAAATCTAGAAGAAGAAATACAAGAAATAAATAACACTCTGGACATGGAAGTTGTCTATATGGTGACACATACAGACATTGATGATGGCGCCAATTATGATGATGATGAAGATGAAGAGCATTGGCAACTGCCACCCAGGCAAGTATACCGTCGTCGTCGTAGAGAGGGGTCCACCACTGACAGAGGTGGTCATTCCCAAGAAGAAGAAGTGAAAGAAGTAGATGATAATCATTCTGATGCTGAAAATGTCACACTCGCTGAAATGCGGCGACAAATGAGGTGGCAAATGAGAGCCAAAGATAGAGAAATCTCTCAGTTAAATGAAAAGATGACTAAAATGATGGCTCAGATGGGGGCAATGATGCAGAGAAATGCTGCTATTGGCGCCTTGCCTAATCCTCCTATTGACCCTCCAAGCTTTCAAGTGCCACGAGGATCAGGAGTACAGGGAGCTCCTGAAGGTGGTCGCGAAGTCAATAACATTACTCGCCAACCCACTCCACAGAATATTGCAAGTACTTCTAAACCTGTGACTGCTGCACAGTTAGAAGGAATTATTACCGAGAAGATCAAGGCTATCATAGCCGTTGATCAGGCGGAGAAGTTGGTGGGCAAGGGTCGTCCGTATCCTGCTGAATACGACCAAGTAACATATCCAAAAGGATACTCAGTACCAAAATTCAACACTTTTGATGGTAACAAAAATCCTCGACAGCACTTGGCACAGTTTAAAGCCACTTGCGGGAACATCGGAGGCAACGACGCCCTACTCTTCCGGCAGTTCGTTAGCAGTTTAACATCAACTGCTTTCGAATAGTATGCTGAATTGCCAAACGACTCTGTAAAGACCTTTGCAGAGTTAGAATCTATGTTAGTGAAGAGGTTTTTTAGTGTAACTGAGAAGATCACGATCGTTGACCTCTTTCTGGATAAGAGAAAAAGAGAAGAATCAGTGACCAAATATATCACTCGATGGCGCAACCTGAGCATGAAATGTGAACAACAGCTTGAAGAAGAACATGCTGTACAGTTGTTAATGGGTAACATCGATGACAAGATGCAACCCTTCTTGTGCATGGCTACAATCAACACATTTCAAGACTTGCTCGATAGAGTGGCCAAGTTTGAGCAACTGAATTTCTCCAGATCAGAAAATCACTCTGATAAGGCTAAGGCCCTGGGTGCTAGAAGGGGTGAAGCCGACTCTACGTTCTTTTCTAGAACTGATAGAGAAAAGCAAGTGATTTACAACGTAGACAAAGGCAAACAGCTGATGCAATATCAAGAAAAGCTTAAGCAAGTCTATAATCCCAACCCCCAACCGAAGCTGATACTAGGGGGCAACGATAAGACACAAACTTATCAAGGTGGAGGAGAACGCCCGAGACAGGCAATAGGAACTGGTGATAGAACGTTCCAATCCCTCAAAGATAAAATGAATAAAGAATATTCATTCAAAAGGAAGAGTGTCGCCAAATTATTTCGATAGGTGTTGAGATCGAGTTTAGAACTGCCTGAATGCAAGAGACCCGAAGAGTCAAAGCACATTGATGACCCAAATTATTGCCCATACCATCGGGTACTCAGCCATCCTATTGAAGATTGCTACATCTTCAAGGATTGGCTTGAAAGAAAATATCAAAAAGGGGAATTCATTGTCCGATAATGTGTTGTCTCATCCTAGAAAAGAATCAACACGGGTAGTCACGTCCTCTTCTGTACCCCTGGTTGAAGAAAGAAGAAAAGAAAAGAAGCTAGTTCAAAAAGAGCAGTGGGAGACTGCGGTCTTCAAAAAGACTGTGAAAATGTTAAAATAACTTGAAGGAGTTTCAGGTGTAAAGTGGAAGTCTCCTATTGAGCTAGTGCTAAACTTGAAAGCTCTGCCTATGACACGAGCTTCTACTTTCAAACAATTTCCTAATCAAACTAGCACTTCGAAGTCTGGAAGGATGAAATCCTCCAAGAGGAAAACCAAGCTGAAGAAGCCCAAGGAGAAAATGACTGCAACTCAGAGGGTTATCAACAGTTTGGATGAATATTATCAGACTGTGAGGCGACCTATCAAGATCGCTGATTTCATGGCAGAGCTTAAAATAGATGTAGCCGGAGAAGATGATGAGAATTCTCTTCCCAAAGAAGTATGTCGGGTCATCTCGGTGGCGTCGAGTACATCGATAAAAGAAGAATACACGGAAGAAGTACCCTCTGAATTCTGTATGATGGTTTTGCCAATGGATTACAGCTCATAAGAGGACTTGTATTTTCCAGAAGAAGATGAATCGGACCCTAGCATAGCGTCTCGGATGGGATATGTAAACCTGGGTGGTGACTCTGAATCAACAGATGAGTCCCTAGACGCAACGATGGCTGACTCTGAAGGAAATGCGTCGTTAAATGACTCTGAAGCAGAAGAGATCGCTCAAGTACAGTTGAGAAGTGATAAGATACTACCACCTCCACCGAAGAGAGGGGTCCCTAACAAAGACAAGGAAAAAGAAATAGTTATCAACGATGATATTATCCCTCAAGATCCTAAGAAAAAGAAGACTCAAGCCAATGGGATAGATTATAATATCTTATCCCATCTTAGAAAAATCCCAGCACAACTCAGTATATACGATGCCTTGGTAATGTCTAAAGACTTTCGGGAGACTTTGATTCAGGCTTTCAAAGATTCTGAAAGATACGAGGTGTATTTTGCTGAACGTAATCTGAATGAGGTTCTACAAGCTCGTAATGAGCCATTTATTACCTTCTCTGAAGAAGACATGATGCTTGGGACTGCAGACCATAACCGTCCTCTGTATGTTACTACAGAGAGCGATAAGCTGATCATTTAGTCGAATCCTGATCGATCCCGAATCCTCCATAAATTTGATAAGCTTAAAAGCACTGAGATCTCTCTGCCTTGATGTGGAACACCTCGGACCAGATAAGCTTATGGTGCATGGTTTCAACGTGAAAGGGCAGAAAATCCTTGGATCATTCATGCTCCCTCTTGTATTTGGGGAACTCCATACAGAAGTCAAATTCCATGTGATTGATGCGGACACTTCATTCAAGGCGCTACTAGGTCGCCCCTGGCTGCATGAATACGGCGTTGTCCCATCAACATTACATCAGTGTATGAAATATCTCAGAGATGGAGAATAGTTCAGGATCTCTGGTGACATCTAACCTTTCACAGTTCATGAAGTAACAGTTTATGAAGATGCACGGTACTTCATACCAAAAAAGCAAAAGTCTTCGAGTTCTCCCGAGGCTAGAGCATCAAATTCAAAGGCTGCAAAGCGATCTGAACGGGAATGTGAGAAGAAGCAGATGGGAAGAAAGAAGGAAATGCCGACCATTCCCAAAGAAAAGAAATATGTACCTCATCTTGGGAGTGACACGGATGAAGATGATGTTACTCATGTTAAATCTCAGAGAGTATACCAGTCCATGGACGAATGGAGTAGGCAGGTCAAATTTTCAAATGATGATTATGACTACGACTCTATTTATATGAACACGGTACAGAATGTGTTATCTAGAAGAATAGATAGCCTATCAATTTCAGATAGTGTACTTGTAGTCACGCGTGTTCTCTTATAACACTTAAAGAAAATCATTCCGCGCGAGGTGGATAAAGTTGAAGAACTCGTCACCCTCTATCTGGCTCCCCTTAAAAATGGGACTGTGCCAAAGAATGTGTTATATTCCATGGGAGTTCGCGAAGAGAAGAATAATGACTGGTGTTGCATGCTCCTCGATTCCGAAAAGTTATTTCCTAGGAGGCTACCTAGGTTTAATATAAAAAATATTCAGAGAATGTTACGAAAACAAGTCAATATTCCTACCACCAAGCGATAACTTCGTCCAAGCTTGGGCCTCTGGTATGGAAGGAATCCGTGTCCACTACGACGAAAGGATACATATGCATATAAAGGTATCGGATTTATCAAGCAAAAATTTCTCCGGAAAGAACTTGCCAGGCAATCACATGCATGAAAATTGAATCCGATGATGGTGGTGCTGAAGAGATATACAAAGCTGATGATTATGATGATCAACCCGTAGAGGCCGAGCCAGAAGAACTTGAAGATGGTGGACAGACAGCCACTATGGATGAGCTAAAGGAAATCAATTTGGGGACTGAGGATGACCCTCGCCCGACCTTTATTAGTTCTCTACTACCAGAAGATCAAGTGGAAGAAATGAAAGAACTCCTTTGTGAATTCAGGGACTGCTTTGCCTGGACATATGCTGAGATGCCTGGCTTATCCTCTGATGTAGTGGTTCAAATATTAGCAATCAAATCGGATGTAGTACCTGTCAAGCAAGCTCCAAGGAGAATGAGATTGGAGATTGAATAACAGGTGATTGCTGAAACAAAGAAGCTTATAGAGGCAGGCTTCGTCCGAGAAGAAAAGTATGCCGATTGGATTGCCATTATCGTCCCTATAAAGAAAAAGAATGGACAGATTCGTGTCTGCATTGACTTTAGGGATCTCAACAAGGCATGCCCAAAAGATGACTTTCCACTCCCTGTATCAGAACTATTAGTGGACAACACTTCCAACTACGACATGTTCTCATTCATGGATGGATCATCAGGCTACAATCAGATCAAGATGGCACCTGAAGATGAAAAGCACACATCATTTAGGACGTCCATCGGCATTTCTGCTACACGGTCATGCCCTTTGGCCTGAAGAACGCTCGTGCCACCTACCAGCAGGCGATGACTCACATATTTGATGATTTGATACATCAGAAGGTCGAGTGCTATGTAGATGACCTTGTTGTTAAAAGCCTTGGCCGAAAAGATCATTTGAAATATCTCAGAATGGTATTTGAAAGGATCAGAAAATATGATCTAAAGATGAACGCCCTTAAATATGCATTCGGAGTATCCTTAGGCAAATTTTTGGGATACGTTGTTCGACATCGAGGCATCGAAGTCGACCCCAACAAGATCAAGGCAATTATGGAGATGCCACCTCCAAAGAACCTTCGACAATTCTGCTCCTTACAAGGACAACTGGCTTTCATTCGGAAATTTATTTCAAATCTATCGGGTAGGTTTGTAGCTATTTTCAAAACTAATGAAGAAAGATGTCCGTTTCAAATGGGATGTAGAATATCAGGAGGTATTTGACAGCATCAAGAGATATCTATTGAATCCGCCTATTTTGGCAGCGCCAATTCCGGGGAAGCCTCTTATAATGTATACGGCAGCGCTAGAAGAATCCCTCGGAGCATTATTAGCTCAGAATAGTGAAGAAGGCAAAGAAAATGCGCTCTACTACATCAGTCGAAGGTTGATTAGAGCAGAAAGCCGTTATTCTCCTATTGAAAAGCTTTGTCTGGCACTGACTTTTGCAGTTCAAAAACTCCGCCACTACATGTTATCTCATAAAATTACCTTGATATCAAAGATCGATCCGCTGAAGTTCTTGATTGCCAAAATCAAGAGAATGGGTTATTATTGGCCGACAATGGTCAGAGATTGTATTGACCACGCTAAAAGGTGCCACGAATGTTAAATCCACAGTGATGTTATACATCAACCACCAAATCCTCTGCATCCAACAATAGCATCATGGCCATTCGAATGCTGGGGCATTGATATAATCGGGCCAATAAATCCGCCGTCTTCAGCGGGACACCGCTTTATTCTGGCAACGACGGACTACTTTTCCAAGTGGGCAGAAGCAGCTCCGTTTAGAGAAGTCACATCCAAGCATGTGATCAACTTTTTAACCCATAATGTTGTCTACAGATTTGATGTGTCATGTCGTATAATCTCAGTCAACGGTACTGCATTCAAAAGTATAAAAATCTACAAATTCGTTGATCGGCACAAGATCGGTTGACGATATTCATCCATATATAATTCAAGGACGAATGGATTGGCAGAAGCCTTCAACAAGACGCTGGTGAAATTGTTGAAGAAGATCCTTATCAAGAACAAAATAGAGTGGCATACAAAGATGGCAGAAGCGCTATGGGCTTATCGTACAACCTACAAAACACCAACCAAAGCCACTCCTTACTCTCTAGCGTTCGGTGTTGAAGCCATATTACCATTGGAGATTGAACTACCATTATTTCGGGTAGCAATTCAGAATGATCTCACTTAAGAATAGAATGCCCGCCTCATAATGGAAGAGCTCGACGCACTTGATGAACTCAGGTTACAAGCTCAACAAAATCTGAAAATCTACCGAGGAAGAATGACAAAATCGTTCAAGCGTATGGTGCGCCCTCGAATATTTCAAGAAGGGGAATTGGTTCTGGTGCTGAGAAGATCAATCATCCCACACAAAAAAATTGGTGGCAAATTCGTATCCAATTGGGAAGGCCCCTTCGTCATCGAGAAAGTGTACCAATGAGCATATCAGTTGATCGATCTGAATGGGCAGAGGCCTATGCCACCTATCAACGGTCGACATCTAAAGAAGTATCATGCATGAGAATTCCATGTTTAATATATTTTATAATAATCAAAGTATTATATGCACATTTATCAAAGCATGCATATTTTGAAATTCTCTTGTATAGAAAGAATGCATTTCAAAATCCCCCATCAGACTGAGGGTATTTTAAATATTTATTCGGGTCGACATTGCGCTGCGTGCCGAAATCTCCGAATAAATATTTAAAACCTCAAATATTCAAGGCCTGTCCAAAATGTGCCTACGAGACAGGGGGCATTTTAAATATTCATTTGTGTCGACACCACGTTGCATGCCGAGATCCCCAAATGAATATTTATAATCTCAAAGATTCCCAATTTATTCTATTGTAGAATGTCCCTGTGAGACAAGGGGCATTTTAAATATTTATTCGGGTCAACATCGTGCTGCATGCTGAGATTCCTGAATAAATATTTAAAATTATCAATTCAAATGTTCTTTTGTGCTAAAGAATATAAATATTTATTTTCCAAAGTATATGCAGGTGATCTTTTAAAAGTTAGAGACACTACCTTCTCCAACAAACAAAGATTCAAAAGTTAAGAAAGAGACTTTTATAACTACAAACTCCAACAAATTGAGCCAGAAAAGCTTGAAGTCTTTCAACAGCCTGAAGCTTAAGGTTCGAATGGGTGTAAAAGGTCGGATCCAACACACCTAAATATGGCCGGATCATTGGCAGCTCCGTTTACTCAACAAGCCATAAGAAAGGCCGTAGTTGCGGAACCCCCACTTCGTCAACTCATCAGTAAGGGCTGTAGGAAGCACGAAGGCAAATTTGACTCGACAAGTTCAAGTGATCGTAGTCCACAAAAATTCTCTCAAATGACTGGAGAATCAAAGTTCCAGTGGAAGGATGAGTCTCGAACGACTACCAAATGTTCGTAGGCTCCAAAATCTGCAACCACAAAGGATTACTCCAAATCTACCAACTTCAGCAAAATCAGCATTGGGGAGCACAATTCCCATAGCTCGAGTCTGAAGCCTGAATGGGTGTAAGTGGTCGGATCCAACAAGCCTAAATATGGCCGGATCGCTGGCAGCTCCATCTACTCAACAAGCCATAAGAAAGGCCGTAGTAGAGGAACCCCTATCTCAACAACCAGAGGACAAAGAGCTATCAAATTCTAGCTCTCCTGATCTGATGAACTCAAGTGACTCAGATTAAAATCTTCTCAAGTGGTTAAGGATCAAGATATTACATATGTTCGGTACTATCAACTGAATCAAGAACATGCAAATCCTTCAACAAATCCGCAAAGCACAAAGCTAGGATTGAAGGAATTTTTCTTCAACAAGTCCGTCAAAGCACAAAGCAAAGGACCGAAGAAAATTATCCCAAAGTTCACACAAAGCCTAAGGCTGAACTAAGTGGATTCTTTCATCAACAAGTCCGTTATGCACAAAGCTCTGGATTGATGACTTTTCGCCATCGATCTAGTACTCCATCAAGCCTCGCCAAAGCTAGAAGCATAGGGCCGAAGGTACAAAAATCACGTGACAAGTCAATAAAGACAAATCAGGTAATTCTCCATCAATGTCCGCAGCACAAAGCACAGGACAGAAGAACCAAAATCTCGTGACTAAGTCTAAAACTACGAAAGTAAGCATCCCGAATAATATCTACAAGTGTCCCTAAAGATTGGGGGCATTTTAAATATTTATTTGGGTCGACATCGCGCTGCATGCTGAGATTCCCAAATAAATATTTAAAATATTATGAGCACAAGTCAGAGTACAACCACAGAAGTCTCAAGGGCAGTAAAAAGAGAGCTCGTCAATGACTGGATTTATAAAATTACTTTATTTTATTCATTCAGAATTCATATACAAGTTTACAAATATCATTTTTTTTACAAGATTATACCAGCTGAAAGAAAAGAAAAAGTACAATGTCCTTCACAGAGGATTAAAATCTTTCTCCTAAACTACGCCTGAAGAGGAAGTCCACATCTTTATTCTGCTCCTTCCAAAAACCAGGCGTTTTGCACTTCCAGGACCTACACAAAGCAATAGAGAAGTCAGCAGAAGGAAGAAGAATTATAAAGAATATATGTAAGAGACTATAAAAAGAAAGTTGTACCTGAAACAGAAGTCTTCCAAGGTGGCTCGCGAACAAGTATCCTGCTCTCGAAACCTATGCTGAGCAAAAAAAAAAAAAGAGGGGGGTGTCAGAACGCAGCTAAAGAAAGAAAATAACAGTACAAACAAAGTAAAAATGTACCAAAACTAAAGTCTCCTGAGGCAGTAAACTGGCTGGAGCTCGGATCCTCTTCCCGCTGCATGCCGAGATCTATAGAATGAATCTTAGTGTGACATCCAAACAAAATTTTGGAGATCCATTAAAAGAAAACTAGTGTGACATCCGAATAAGTTTTTGGAGATCTACTAAATGGAATCCTAGTGTGACATCTAGAACAAGCACCTAGAGATCTACTGGGTCAATTAGCATACAACAAACGTGATTCGCTCTAGACTCGAACCACATTTGTTGGGGGGCATTTGTTGACCCTCATGGCATACCCAAAAGAACAAAAAAAGAGGGTTCATACCTATCGGATCCATAAAACCTGCCCGCAAATCCAGCTCAAATCCCGCTGAATCCCTGTGCATTCGGCGCCGCTCGCGTTAAAACAGCCACAAATCCCGTAGCCAGTCTCGATCGCTGCTCTCTGAGACCTTTAAAAGCCGCTCGAGTGAAACCTTCAGGAGCTCTCTTCCATTCGCTTCCCACGCTCAACTCTCCCTCTCGCAAGCAGCCTCCATGACCAATCCTTCCTCATCGCGTCGGGCTGACCTCGGCCGAACTCCACCTCCTTCCTCTCCAACCAAAGTCGTGCCCTCTTCTTCGCAAGTCGAGAGAGAGAGAGAGAGAGAGAGAGAGAGAGAGAGAGAGAGAGAGAGAGAGAGAGAGAGTGAGTGAGGGAAAGAATGTCCACTTACCTAGCCAAGAGCCGCACACCCCGTCGCCTCTGCTCCCCTTGCCCGGCTCCTTCGTGCCGTGCGACTTCGCTCCTCAGATGACTTTCCCTTCCTGTGGATTGGAATTTACGACACTTAAATCGGAAGCAACAACAGGAGCTTCGCCGGCTGTGAGGTTACTCCCTCCCTTTCACGAGCTTCTTTGGCCGGCCTCTGGCCGATCTAGAGAGGAAGAGAGGGTGAGGATTCTTTTTTTTAATTATTTTATAATAATAATATTATTTTATGTTATTTATTATAATGTTTATTAATTATGTTTGATAATTATTTAATTATAATAATAATTAATTATCTAATTATAAATTAATTTATAATTAATAATTAATTACAATTATAATTATTTAATTGATTATAATTAATTCCGATTAATTATAACTAATCAGTAATTAATTATGATTATGATTAACTTATTAATTATAATTAATTAATAATTAGCGATTAATTATCAATAATAATTATTTAATTATTATCATAATTAATATAAATCATAATAAATAATAATAATAAATGCAAATGGTACTCTCTCTCCCTCGATCCACGTGCCAATCTCTTCAATCCCGCGAAGGTACGAATTTTCTAAACTCAGATTGTCGCTTTCGTTGTATGCGGCAGACTGGAAAACCGCCTATACACGCCTTTATTGCGCGTGATGGGATGGGACCCCGGTCCGACGCCTACGATAAGGCGGGCAATCACCTAAACTCTACTTTGGCGTTTGTGGCGCACCGGAAAACCGCCTATACATGCCTTTATTGCGCGTGGTGGGATGGGACCCCGGTGCGGCACCTACGGGGAGGCCGGGGCCGAATTTTTGGAGCCCACAATTTTATGTGACCAAACAATCTTAGGAAACTATCTAAATCTTTTCTGTCACTGGAGCTACTCCAATCTTTTTACGAATATACTCGTTTTACATTTGGTCTCTAGGTGTAAAGCCATTTATCCAACTGAGCATCCTCATATCTGCAACACTTAATTTTTTGCTCACTTTAATGGCCAACACTTTGCGGCATAAAACACCATTACAGGCCTTACCACCATTTTATAGAATTTTAGCTTAAGTTTGGGGTACTTTTCTGTCACACTACATGCATGATACATTCCTCCACTTCAACCATCCAACTTGAATTCTACTAATAATATCCCTACATATTTCACCCTGGCTTTGAATAATGGACATGAGATATCTAAAACATGTACTCTTTTTTATGACTTGATTGCCCAAAGTCACAATCCTCTCACTAGATCTATTTTTGCTAAAATTACACTCAATGTATTCATTTTAGATCTACTCAAACGAACACCTTTAGACTTTAAGGTTGATCTCCATAATTCAAGTTTTCCTTCAACTCCCTCTCTAGTCTTATCAACAAGAAGAATATCAACAGTAAAAAGCATACACTAGGATACATCCTCTTCCAAATGTGCAGAAAAATCATGACTAAAGCAAAAAAGATATGGGCTTAAAGCTGATCCTTGATGTATTCCAACTCAAATAGAAAGATACTTGGTCAAACCTCCTTATTCGAACACAAGTAATAGTTCCTACATACATTTTCTTAATGACTTGACTATAAGCAGTATTAACTCCTTTCTTTTCTAGAACTTTCTAGAGCACTTCTCTTGGAACTTTTATCACATGCTTTCTCTAAATCAATAAATATCATATCTAGATCCTCCTAACTCTCTCTTCTTCATCAAACCTCTCAACAAATGTAAGCTTCCATAATAAACCTAACCGACATGAATCTGAATTGATTTTGAGAAACGTTAGTATCACATTGTAACTTATGTTCAATTACTCTCTCCCATAGTTTTAATGTATGACACATTACTTAATTCTTCTATAATTCATATACTCTTTTGCATCACCTTTATTCTTAAAAATAGGAACCAACATATTTATAGACAACATATATGTTGACCCCTAAAATGTATTCAATGACAAATACGATCGTGTCTGACTAGATTGATGGTCGACTAACATGATATTGCACAAGGCGGCTTCAACATGCCACGATGCTGCTCGAAATCACTCAAAACACCGTCCTCTTGTGAAACAACAACACCAATATGTTTGGAATGTATAAATTGACAAATAGGTGCACTCTGTGTACAACTCAGTTGAGCAACGAAAATAGTGAACCATGAGCATAATGTTGCGCCAAAATTATTCGAAGTGATTGTGAAACGGACTGCACCGCTACGTTCAAAATGTCCAAATTACCCAAGAAAGGCCTTTCACAATCAACTCTAGCGAAAGCGGTTGAAAATGATGAATCACGTGCGTGACATCATGCAAAGTTGCTTGAACGACCTCTATTCGTAAAAAGATACCCATATTGGCTAAGTACCTGGAAAAGAAAAATAGTGAGTTTTTTCATTCATGCACAAGAAATGAGACAAATTCGACATGCAATGATAAAAAATTTCCGCAAGCTAATTGATATGCATGCAAAATAAATATTTTTAAAAAATTAGTGGGTTAAATTTTTTTTTTTAAATTTAATATTTATATTTAAAATAATTTAAATTTTTTAAAAATAATTAAAAAATTAAATTTTGGAATGTTGTGGTATAATGTACCTTGCCCTTTTGCTGAAAGAAAAAGAATAGATTATATCATTTTAAAATATAATAAAATAAAATTAAAAAAAAAAGCCTAAAACTAAATTCCCTCAAACCTAATATCTCACCTCACACGAAGAAGCAGTAACAACTCCCCCCTTAGATGCCTCATGCATAGGTGTGTCAAAACGTGTCGACGGGTGAAGTTTGGGTCTAACCTAAAATTGACCCTACCCGAATCCAATCAACTCGAACCCGATCTATTAATCCATTTTGGTTAAATTTTTTAAATAACTTATTAACTACAAATTTAGCATACTTGATAAAAAATAAAAAGATTATACCTACCAGTAAAATAAATAAAAAAACATTAAACGGGCCATTTTAGGTAAAAAAATGAGTCGTGGGTCAACCCGAACCTATTCCATTTAAATACAACTCGAATCTGACCCGTTTATTGAACGGGGCAACCCAACAGGTCGAGTTGGCAGGTCAAGTCATTTTTGACCCCCTACTCATACATGATGCAACAAAAAATTTATTGCAAAGACACAAATCTTCCTTTCTTTCAACACTGATAAACAAAGACACTAAGATTGTAAATTTAAAGTCACCTTTTATAGATCATTGTAAACGACAACATGAGACAAACGACAACATGAGACAACGATGCTATAACTCATAAGACACCACAACACTTATAACATACAAGACAACAACACTTATAACATACAAGACAACACTTCCTTGGGACATAAATAAAACACTACACAAGGGCACCTTGTAACTTAACAAAATTTTCTGAGAAGAGAAATGATACATGTGGAGCAGGAATCATATGACTTAAAACACTTGAGTAATTACAATCATTGTTAGGGCTCAAATGATCCCTCTTTAATGACTTAAAACCCTTGAGTAATTAATTATATGATATATTTGATAGTGTACAAAGTCCTCTGTTAGATAAGGTGTTCTCAAATTTATTCCCTAAAGCAAACATGCACCCTAAGTCTGCAAAATATCCTTAAATGAAGCAGCTTATGGCTCTGGATAAGAATCTTTCGGTCAGGTTGGTTAACAACCTACTCTAACTTAGAATACTAGGGATCACGACAATCTGAGGCGATGGAGCTGTGAGATCTTAATCAGGTTAGTCATCATTCTCCCACCGTCTGCTTGAAGCATACTTTCAAACCCTAAAAACCCCAAATCCAAACCCTAAAATTGTTGTTATTATATATTGAGTGTTTAGTGTCTATCTAACTACCGGCCTTAATCAAAAGTTCTCTTTCTTGATCGAGAGGGATAATTAACCTTAGGGATTTGTGCCTATTGGAAACCTAGGACCAAATCATAAAGTCATCACAAAATAAGGATGAAATATCTGGGTAGTGTCTAGGGGTATAAGTAAGCTGAGCTGGCTCGAGTTCGACTCATTAACGAGCTCATGAGTCGAGCTTATTGAGCCATGGGTTCGAGCTCGAGCCTATACTCGAGCTCGTATATTAAACGAACTCAAGCTCAAGCTATAAGCCTGGCTCGTCTTGCAAGCTTGTTGAGCCGCTCAATTAATTTAAATTATATTTAAAAATTAATTTAAATTAGCATTATATAATATATTTTAACTTTTTTAAATTAATTTTATATTAAAAGTAAAAATTCTTGAAAGAACTAAAAAATGAAATTTAAAATTAAGTATTGAGCTCAACAATCGAGTCAAACTTGAGCTTTATAAACGAGCTCGAGCTTATAATTTTTTAACAAGTCGAGCTTGAGTTCATTAAAAACTAAAATAGCTTAATCGATTAGGCAAATACTTGACTCGACTCATTTACACCTCTATTAGTGTCTATCTTAAATTTAATCAGTCTTTTTGAAAATTTGATCTAGGACATTCCGGTTAAAATTCTCCTAAAAAATGATGATGGGCTGTTGCGCTAATTTTTGGAGTCTACAATAGCTGGTAGTGTTGCCATTTTGTAGAATTTGTTATCTGGCCATCATAATATTTTCTCATGACATGAAACTCTGTTTTTCCGTCCCGATTAAACTTTGCCACTTTAGTTCTGTTAGTGAAGTTGCAATAGATATTAGTTGACGAACATTTAAAATTAGACATCTATTTCTTATGTGAGCTATAAGTTTTGTAAAATTTGGTTTTACTTCCAATCTTGGCTATAAGTTAGTCTTGCATATTTTATTAGCTACTGTTTTAAAGCAAAGATTTGCCACCAGAAATTTCTAATGAAGTAAAACAGATCCGCCCAACGCATGCCTTCATTTAAAACTATAGTTTTTTTTTTTTTTTTTGCTGGGTCCTGGAGGTGCACAATTTGAAATATTTTCTACAGGGATAAGAGGGTTCTTATCTATTATACGGTATTACATATTGATAATATTTCGGCCACCGTTTGATTCTCTTTAGCCTCCATGTTACATTGCTTTATTTTTGTGGACAAAAACTCTATTTTTTGTGCTAAAATATGTTTTACAGGAAGAAACAATATCCATGCAGTATTTGTTTTTTTAATTTCTGTCCAGGTATATCCTTGGAAACTTCCTGATCTTTTAATTGAATGCCCCTTGATAATATCTGGAAGATACGAGGGTAAATTTCCAAACACTGTTAAAGTTGAAGGTAGATCGGCTGACATGAATGAAAAAGTTATCAATTTGAAGGTGCAAAATTCAACGGACATACCTATTGAAAAGGTAAATTTTATAAATTTTTTCTATAGGGATTACTTTTTTAAAAATGAATATTCTATAAGAATTACACAGGATTTCATGCTTGTGGTAACGGGATGACCTGCAATATTTCATTTGATTTTATCTCAGTCTGACATAATTGTTGGTGTTCCATAAGAATGAGCAAATGATTTATGTTACTAATTTTGGTTGAGAATGTTGTAGAAGATTTGATTTGATGTCAATTTAATGATATGCCTTTTAGAAGAATTTCTATTGATCTTTCTTTCTTTTCCTTACGTAGATTTGTTTTATTACATCCTTTGTGTGAGAATGAGCTGAATATCATTGTGTGAGAATGAGAGGATGTGCTTGATAGAGAGAAAGAAAATGATTCCTTATTTTGTGGGCTCCGAAAATTTGTGCCATGGCCTCTCTACATCTTTTTTTGTCGAGGAGGAGAGTTTTAATGAGTTTAGGTTCCAGGATAAATTTTTAGGCAGATTGGATTTTAGATAAGACATTACTCATAAATTTTGCCCTCATTTTATGAGGACTTTATGATCTGGGGTCTGGTTTCCCATAGGCTCAAGCACCTATAGTTGATTACCCCCTCCTAATAATGAGAGAGCACTTTCATTTAAGGTTAGTCATTAGATAGACACTAAGTACTCAGTGTATAGTAGTAATAACTTTAGGGTTTTAAAATTAGATTTGGAATTGAAATTTATCACCGCACACTTAAAGCGAGTTATGGGAGAATGATGATGGGTCTGATCAAGATCTTTTGGTTCCATCGTTTTGAGCTGTCGTGATCCCTAGTCTACTAAGTCAGAGGAGGTAGTAGACTTAACGTGATAGAAGGATCCTTGTCGACAGCCATGAATTGCATCGTCTAAGGGTATCTTGTAGATTTGAGGTGAATATTTGTTTAAGGGGATAACTTTGAGTCCACCTGAGTTAACAAAGTGTTTGGTGCCTTATTAAGTATACCCTATAATTCATTACTTAAATGGTTAGAGCCATCAGGGAACATATAGGCTTTTGTTGTGACCGTAATTTAGTAGTATCATTTGATAGGAAAACCACCCGATCAGAGAGCCTCACTCATAATCGTTTACTTTTGTCATTTGATGGAAAAATTACTGATTAGAGAATACATACAATGTCTTTACTGACAAAAGATGATTTGAAATGAATCTTATTGATACACCCAACATGGCATTCACTCTGTGCGAGTTGAAGTTCTTTCTCAGCAAACTATTGCGTAGTGTGGATGAATTTTTATTTTAAGTTAGGTAATAAATTTTTAACTTGAATATTTTAAGTTTGGATGATTCTTGAGTTTTGAACTCTTAGTAAAATTAGAGCCTCTCAATAATTATTTTTGAGATTTTAGGGCATATTAATGGTAGAGTCTCCTTTTGGTTGAGATTAACTTTCAACAAGGTCATCATCGAGGTTTGTGGGTAATTTTCACTTCATTATTTGACCTTGTCATTTGCTTGCCAATAGGGGATCAGGTTCTTCTTTTAACTTTTAGTATGTAATTTCACACATAGGACTGCAACTGAATCGAGCCAAGCCAAGTATGTATTCGTTCATGTTTGAGCTCTTTTATTAAGAATTTGTTTAAGCTCGATTCAAGCTTGTTTGTTTGTGTTCAAGCTTGGTTCATTTAAATGTTATATATTCATGCTTGGTTTGTGTTCGGTTCATGTTCGATTCATTTTGTGCTTATTGAGCTCCAAACGAGTGGCTCGTTTATAAATTAATAAACGGGCCTTATCGATCTTTTAATGAATGAGCCTTATCGATCTATTATTGAACGAGCCTTACCAAGCTATTAACGAACAAGCCTAATCGATCTATTAATGAACAAGTCGAGCTCTTAATGAATGAGCCTTAAATAAGTAGCTTATCGAGCTCTCTCCAGTCTTTAAATGAATAGCTTCTCGAGCTCATAAATGATAATTTTAATGAATGAACTTCATAATGAACTCTGGAAACAAACATTAACAAGCATATTAATGAACGAGATTTGTATTGGGCTCTAAACAAGCTTCTTCTCGAGCATGTTCACGAGTTTCAGACAATGTTGTTCATGAACATAAAAGAGCAGAATACATAGTTGTTCAAGCTTGTTTATTAAATCATCGATTATTTAAGAAAATGTTCAAGCTTGTTTGATTACTTAATCTAAATATCCACGAACGAGTTTTAATCAAGCTAAGCTTTGAGTAGCTTGTCGAACACTTAGTTCATTTATAGCCCTATTCATACATTTTAAATACGGTCTCAAAATGGTATCTTGACATTATTTTAACATGTAGCTTCATTGCTTCTTAATAGTTGGATATTTTTTTAGGTGGACACCACACATGACTATTTTTTGGTTTATAAATATGGAGCTCCTCCTTGATTCATTACACACTTTTTAACTTTTGAAGAGAGTGTTGTTGCGGGATTTTATTTTGTGCAAGCGACTTAAGAGCTAGGGAGGAGTTTTAGTTCATGTTCGTTGGCAAGTGCTCAGTCCGATATGAGTTCATTAGAGGTCTTATTTTCCTTTCAATTTTGTTCTTGTATTTAGTAATTATATTTTATTTTGTTGATTTATCATTTAGTTCAAATATTATTTGAGTCTCGTGTCGATCAAAATTTTGGCAGCACTCACGTGTCAGCCTTGTGTAGGGGTGATGTAGACAAAGGGGGGGTCAACACTAGTCCAAAATAAATCATATTTTGGCTTCTCTTGAGTCTAGTAGTTTATCATATTTGAGCTGAACTTTTAGTTCATTTATGAGCTGGACTTTAGTTCATTTATTGAACTAAAGGTTAGCTCATTATGAGCAAACAATTTTAGTTCATATTTATCTTTATTTAAATGCACTTTTATTATAGTTTTTAATGTCTTAAAAGTTGTCTCTTGGATTTTCAAAATATGGCTTTTGGGAATCCAAGATAGTGTTTAGTCTTCCCATGTGTGGCTCCTTGAATTCTACCATGGGAAGTTGAATTTTGTGTATGCCTCTTGGGATCTCACGGTTGGGCTCCTTCCGTGCGGTTCCTTCGTTCCCCGCGGCTGTGGCTCTCGGTCCGTGCGGTTCCCTTCGTCTCCCGTGGCTGTCTCCTTGGTTCCTGGTTTGGGTGTAAACCGAGAGCTTGGGGGGGAGATTTCTATGTGTTTTAATGTTTTGAATTTAATGTAAGGTGTCTTTTGGTCTTCCCCTTTCATACCTATAAATATGAGGGGTTATGTATTGTTTGAAATAGTTGAAGTTGAATGAAATTTGATTTTTGGAAAATCAGTTAACCTGCGGGTTGCTCGGAAATCCTGCGGGCTCTTTCCAACCTTCTTTTCTCATCCCCTCCGGAAATCCTGCGGGCTCTTTCCACCCTTTCTTCTCGGGCTTCTAATCTCTTCGTCTCTCCGCAAGTGCCACTCCACCTGTATCCTTCTTCTCTAAGTGCAGCAACTTTAGGGTGTCGTCATTTTGTTTGCAAGAGTCGTTTGTATTGGTGTAAGTTTTCTTTTGTTTAGTTTAATTTGAAATGTAAGAGTTTGTTCTTCCCTATGTTCGTCGTTTTTCTCGTCTCTTTTTCAATTTCGTTGGTAGAAGTCCGTCGTGTCTTTTGTGGGCGAAGGGTATAGGCCCCCTATATCTTTTGCCCGCATCAATTGGTATCAGAGCAAGTTAGGAAATCCTAGGTTGGTTTGTCAAGTTGTGAGTTTGTCAAATTTAATTTGGTTGTCAAGTTTTGTTTTGTCAAGTCAAGCGTGAGTCTTGTAAGTCGTGTTGTGTTGTGAGTCTTAGGTTGTGAGTCGTGTAATTTTTGAGTCTTTTTTGAGTCTGTCAAAAAATGAAAAAAGATAAAAAGACAGAGAAAAGCAAACCTGAAGAAATTGAAGATTCTATGGATAGGTGGATTCCATCAAAGTCAACACATCCTCTGGAATATGAACTGTGCAAGCTTCAATCGTGGATGCACATTCGGACAGAAAGGTACTTCAAGAAAAAGCAGTGCTTACAAGATAAATTCTTAAGAGAGCGAGACAAGATCATGCAGAAATATGAAGATCTGATCAGTGAAATAGAAGCGTCGTCTTCACCTCCTCGAAACAAATCGAACTCATCGGGAGCTGAGTTTTTCAAGAAGGGGAGTCTGATGTAGACAAAGGGGGGGTCAACACTAGTCCAAAATAAATCATATTTTGGCTTCCCTTGAGTTTAGTAGTTTATCATATTTGAGCTGAACTTTTAGTTCATTTATGAGCTGGACTTTAGTTCATTTATTGAACTAAAGGTTAGCTCATTATGAGCTAACAATTTTAGTTCATATTTATCTTTATTTAAATGCACTTTTATTATAGTTTTTAATGTCTTAAAAGTTGTCTCTTGGATTTCCAAAATATGGCTTTTGGGAATCCAAGATAGTGTTTAGTCTTCCCATGTGTAGCTCCTTGAATTCCACCATGGGAAGTTGAATTTTGTGTATGCCTCTTGGGATCTCACGGTTGGGCTCCTTCTTCTGTGCGATTCCTTCGTTCCCCGCGGCTGTGGCTCTCGGTCCGTGCGGTTCCCTTCGTCTCTCGTGGCTGTATCCTTGGTTCCTGGTTTGGGAGTAAACCGAGAGCTTGGGGAGGGGGGGGGGGAGATTTCTATGTGTTTTAATGTTTTGAATTTAATGTAAGGTGTCTTTTGGTCTTCCCCTTTCATACCTATAAATATGAGGGGTTATGTATTGTTTGAAATAGTTGAAGTTGAATGAAATTTGATTTTTGGAAAATCAGTTAACCTGCGGGTTGCTCGGAAATCCTGCGGGTTCTTTCCAACCTTCTTTTCTCATCCCCTCCGGAAATCCTGCGGGCTCTTTCCACCCTTTCTTCTTGGGCTTCTAATCTCTTCGTCTCTCCGCAAGTGCCACTTCACCATTATCCTTCTTCTCTAAGTGCAGCAACTTTAGGGTGTCGTCATTTTGTTTGCAAGAGTCGTTTGTATTGGTGTAAGTTTTTTTTTGTTTAGTTTAATTTGAATTGTAAGAGTTTGTTCTTCCCTATGTTCGTCGTTTTTCTCGTCTCTTTTTCAATTTCGTCGGTTGAAGTCCGTCGTGTCTTTTGTGGGCGAAGGGTATAGGCCCCCTATATCTTTTGCCCGCATCAAGGGGGCTGCATCGGGGTGTGCTAGACCTGCCCACCACGCGAAAAAGACATGCATGATCGGTGTCAGGTGACACTATGACCATAATTTTTAATCCCACCATCCAAGAAAGGCAATGCATGAGTCTTTATGTACCTACGTGTAAATCATAATATTCTCCCCACCGCGAAGAAAGATGATCATGGGCACATAGGGTTTTATGCATAGCAATATTTTCCTGCCCGCCAAGAAAGGCAGTCACATGTACATAGAATTTTCATGCATTATAGTGTTTTCTCATCTGCCAAGAAAGACAATCATGGGTACTTAGGGTTTTCATGTACAGTAGTATTTCCCCACCATTCAAGAAAAATAGTCAAGGGTACTTAGTTTCACATTGTCATGTTAAGAAAAGCACGCACGGGGCTCACCAGGCACCTTGCAAGAATCGTCTATGAGTTTCACTCGTCGGCTAAGAAAAGCATGCACGAGTTTCACTCTTCATGTCACACGTGTCTCAATTGCATGAAATAAGAAAAAAAACTTGTGTCGGTTGGGTTTACATCTCAAAATGCATGGTGGCGAGGACGACGACAGCAAGATAACAAAGGGAGGCAATGCATATATGTTTTTTTTCTTGTCCTTTTTTTGGGGATATAGGGGGAAAGAGAGAGAACTTCCTCTCTTTATAGAGAGAGAAAGAGGGCATTTGGATAGGGTTCAGAGAGAGTAGTATTTTCTCTCTCCAAGTAGAGAGATAAAGAAGGTGAGAGTGTTGAAGAGGAGATATATTTTCTCTCCATTTAAAGAGAGAAAATGTGCTTTCTCTCTCTATTTAGAGATTAATTATTTTCTCTCTCTAGATCTAGAGAAAGAAAGTGGAAGGAATATTAGGGTTTTGGTAGAGAGGGTGTATGGAGTTGTAGGGAAGAGGTTTTGTGAAGGGAATGTGGGGATAAGAAAAAAGAGGAGGAGATGAGGTGGTCGGCAGTGGCTAGTTTGGCAGCAGTGGGAGCTGGGCTGCAAGCCGATGGAGAGGTTGTCCGGGAGTGGGGAGCCAACAACGGGGTTGGTGGTTGGGTGTTTGGCTGACTAAGGTCTTCGGCCAAAGGGAATCGAGCTAAGCGCGGCGGGGGGGGGGGTAGGCCTGGGATTCAAGCTAGGGGGGTGATGATGTTGATATATTTCATGAGAAAACTGAGGAAGGGCTTCTTGGAATTTAGCATTTCCTTGGGAGAGAGAAGCATAGACTTGAAATTGGGTCATAACATTAGGATGTAGTAGAAGTATGAGAATGAGGCTTGGGGAGTTTTTTGGGATCACGTTAGAGAAACTAGGAATCCTTGATTTTTCTATGGAAGAGATTAAATCATAAGAATGAGGAGAGAGAGTTGAGAAGAGGAGGTTCTTTTAAATTCTTTCCTAATTGTATTATTCAATTCAAGCAATGGAACCCCTATCTATAGAATTATGATTTTATTTGAAATCAAGTTAATTTAAATTCAAATCTCAAAATATCCTAAAAATCCTTATTTATGAGCAAAAAAAAAGAAGAAAAAACCTGCACATCATCATTGTATGGTTCATGCCCATGACTTTCTCTCTCGCACATCATATTCACAATCATTCTCTTGCCACACAAGTATTCACCCATAGAATTCCATCTTATGTGAAATACCTCGTTGTGCGTTCATCCCTTCTCCCTCATTGCATGAAGGTTCTAGGCAAGCTTTCTTGCTCATAGGAATTGTTTCTACTTCCTATAAGAATTTGTTTCTATTTATAATATTTTATTCTCCGCTTAACCTCACAAAACTAATTAGCAAGGCCCGCCAAACAATTTCCTTAGACTCCACCGATTTCTTTTAATTCAAACTAATCTATATCTTCATTCATATTGCAATGCCTGAAAGGGTGTTGACCCTTTCCCGTAGCCAGCAGAACAAAAAAAAGTGTTAAATCACTTACCTTCTCCCTGCCATCCCACGTCGCACGATCCAGCGCCGCTCTTCATACGACGAGACCATGCCCGACATCTTATCTCCTCCACGTCGATGGCAAGACGCACTCACGTCATTAAAAGGGGCAAAGGGACGAGGCCTTCGGCCTCTCCGAGCTCTCGATCTCTCTCCCCTTTGTTGTTTCGACTCCGTCGCTACTGCTTGACTCCCTAGTCGCCGATCGACTTTGCTCTCCGATGCCATTCCCTTGCCTATTCGGTCGGAAGTCCGACACCTTGGATCGGAAGCAACTGCAGGAGCTCGCTGGCTTTGAAACTTTCTCCCTCCCGTCGACTTCTTCAGCCCCGTCGTGGCCGGTCGACTTCGCTCCTTCAACCGACTTACCCTCCTTGCTTGATCTGAAGCAACGGGAGCTGCTCACTGTGAAGGTGACGATCTCCCTTTCTCACCCTTCTGTGATTTGCTCCTGTGAACAGAGAAGAGAGGGGGAGGGATTTTGTTGTTATTATTATTATTATAATTAATTATTATTAATGATAGTTAATTATAATTAATTATAATTATTATAATTACATATTTTAATTATATTTAATTAGTATTATTAATAATAGGTTTTAATTAAAATAAATGATAATTAAGTTTTTTAATAATTATGGTTAATTATTATAATTAATAATTAATTATAATTTGATTAAAATTAATGATAAATAATTATTTTAATTTAAATTAATTATTACTAATTATGACTAAATATAATTAATTATTATAATTATGATTAATTATTTTTAAATTATAATTAATTATGATTAATTAATTAAATAATAATAAAGATAAAATAAAATTTCCCCTCTCTTATCTCGACTTGCGTGTCAGGCCGGCAAACCACCTATGCACGCTTTTGTTGAGCGTGGTAGGAGAGAACTCGGCGTGACACCTACGACGAGGTAAGTGAGCGACCCCTTGCCCTCCTTCCTCGACATGTGTGTCGAGCCGGCAAACCACCTATGCACGCCTTTGTTGAGCGTGGTAGGAGGTAACCCGGTGTGAAGCACACGACGAGGCTAAGTAAGCTTGGTGCACTCTTTTCTTAGCAGGGTCAGAACAATTTATAAGTACCCCCGAGCGGGGGGAAAGCAAGCCGCTCTTTTCTTGCAACAGGTACCGAAGACTCCATGTACGCCTTTGTTGCGCGTGGTGGGGACAAAGACTTTACACGGCCGCGAAGTCCTCGCAAGAGGGCACCTACCATGCATGCCTTTGTTGCGCATGGTGGGAAAGGCCAAGTTTTCCGTAGTTTTCCCCTAAACGGGTGAGACATCGGGAGGCTGTCGAAATTTCGGGTGAATGTACAATCGTACTCGGATCTGTTTTGAACTCAAAAAGAACAATGACCTGGACTCAAATGAACGATGACTTGTGGACCGTTGAACTTGATTGAACACAAGCAGAGGACCTGAACAAAATCTAAATAACTTCTAAAAGGTCAAATCCAAATAAAATGAAATCAAATTGGAACTGAATCAAAATTAATTTGAACATGTAATTGAACTTGCAAAGACTTCAGAAGACTCTGAACTCGGACTATACGACATTAAGTGGGAGTTATAAATTAGATGAATTCAAGTCTAAGTAAACTCAAACTTGACGTGAACAATAAAGAACCTGAGCTCAACTGGGTCACAAGAGACTTGAATATCTAAAGGCTTCAGGAGACCTGAACTTCTACTCAAACTCAATCTACAATTTGAATACGCACATCGGTTTGAACTTGAACTAAATTCAAATCTGGGTTTAGATACTGGATCTAAACAAAGTATAGAATGACATGGACTACTGAATGATCAGCAAATAATCAAGCTTCAGCTACTAGCAAACATGTATGAGTAGGTGTAACGAACTCCTACAACAATCCCTACGAAGTCAAATGCGCCATGCTTGCAAGTACGACAGATGGGTTGCAGAATTCACAAATATTTTCAAATGCCATCCAAGCTCCACTCAAGATCATCCAAAATCCAAAAATCATAAATTCCTAGATATTTTAATTTGAAATCATCCATCAATCACTCATAGCAAAATCCATCCACCCTCCGCAACAGTTTGCCGAGGTGGACAAATTCAAATATAACTTCAGCTCACAAAGAGTTAATGCCTAGTCGAAAATATCACTAGGATCCATTCTCAAACAATCTCTTGCCAGTAAGAACATGGTACGTGTCCTCTAACCGGCGGTTTTGCCGCCAAATGGCACCGCAGGATAAACGGTTATGACCCGGGGCCCTCTGAACCGAGTGGTTTTGCCGTCAAATGGCACCACGAATTACCGGTTATGTCCAGAGTCAATACGCTCCTTAATGGCATCAATTCCTTGAGATATGAATCAATAGGATATGATCGATAGGGCATAAAGCTCTCTGTTAGCTAAGGTGGATTCAAATTTGTCCCCTTAGGCAAATATTCATCCCAGGTCTATAAGGTCCCCTTGGACAAAGCAACCCATGGCTGCCGACAAGGATCCTTCTGTCAGGTTGGGTCGACTACCTCCTCTGACTAAGTAGACCGGGGACCAAGATGGCCCGGGACGACCCGCTTTAAGTGCAAGATGGTGCAATTTCTATTTTAAATATCAAATCCTCCAAAACCTTTCAATTTCCAAATCCTAATCCAATTGCTGCTAATATATGCCAGATAACACGTATCTGATTGATGACTAGCCTTAATCGAAAGTTCTCTCTCGTGATCGGGAGGGGTAATTAACTATAAGGGTTTGCGCCTATAGGAAACCAGAACTCAGATCATAAAGTCCCCACAAAATGAGGGCGAAATCTGTCTTATCTACAAACCCATCTGCCTTTCAAAATTTGCCCCGGAACTAATTCCGTTAAAACTCCCCCTCGCTCAAAGAAAAGCACAATCACATGAGTTGCGCGGCGGGGAGGCCGGGGCCGAATTTTCGGAGCCCACAAAGGGACTTCCCAAAAATCTTATTAATGTATTTTAAGTGATTGAGATAATTATTATATTCTTTATGGCGCAATCCTTCTTACATTTGGTGTACTGTGCTATTTTAAAATAGTTTGTTTGTTACAGGTATTTGTTAAGCAACAAATTGACCTACTCACAGCTCAGGCTTGGTTCTTTGAAAGCATGGAACTTGAAGAGAAGGTTAGTTTCTTCTCCTAAATGTTTATGAAAAAATATTTGTTTATCAATCATTTTGTATACATTAGCTGACGTCTTAGCTCAAGATAAGCAATCATTGCTTATTAACAATCCAATTGACTTTTTCTGGAAACAATTTAATGCTTCCGTTCAATATTAGTAGCTGATAAAGTGAAGCCTTATAACAGGATGAATTATGTTTATTTGGCAACTATTTCAGTTATTTTTTTAATTACTAATGGCAGAACTGTGTTCTGGATTTTAAAATATTTTCTGAAATGTCTGCTTAGATAAATGCACAAGTTCTCCATTGATAATACATGTTAGTTTTGCTGTTCACCATGAACATAAATCATTTAGAATAATGAATGACATTTTGTTCTTACATGTTTGGAGAATTTTGTTTGAGAGTAGTGTTAAGCTCCTTTAATTTAATGTGTAATTGTGTACAAGAATGCTCCCTTTTGTTATGAAAAAAATTGTATTTCTGGAAATTACCACACATTGTCTGTCAATTGCCCTAGTGTCACAAATGAATGTAGAATAATTGACATGACTCCTAGTCCTTAAAAAATGTGGTAGTAGTATTTGGCTTATTTTGTTACTATGATAAATGTGCTAAATGCTTTAGAGGTGAAGACAATAAAATCCTTATTAAAGATTGAAGACAATAAAAAATTATCTCTTGGACTGTAAATGTAGCCTCTCTTTTTTTTTACTAACCCGTTTCTCTAGTTCTAAGATTTGCTATTTACTGCTTAAATATCTCTCCCAATGCTGCTCATATCTTGAGATTGCCTATTGCCAGTTGCGGACTCCTTATCTTGTTGTTATTGTTGATGATGTTGCTGAAGATGGGATTGATTTTATTTTTATCAGTTGTGCAACATCAGCTTAGATTTTTGCTAAGGTTCACAAGAATAAGAAGTCCGTAAATAGATGATCTAAGGCATATAATTTGTTGTCTTTGATTGAATAAATTATTCTAGTGTTCAATATTGTTTTTGTAAGTTAGATGTACGATTTCTTTGAATGTTTTCAATTTAGCGGAAGTCATCTCTTTGCAATAGCGTGAGGCTTGAATTTCGTACTTTATTGAATTATTTTCTTGATTTAATTTCTTTGATATATTTTTCTATTGTTTTACTAGTGTTCCTAATTTTGTTCAAATTTACACAACTGGGGTTTTTGTGTAGGAATTTAATTGCAATTTTTCCTTAATTTTGTGTGGTTTGTTTTTCTGGCTAATTCTTTGAATTTATTCAATCATTGTTTATCGGTTGGGCTCTAATTCTCTTATTTATTATTTTCGTTTAAAGAAAATAAGTTAGTAACTTATTTAGTGGTTTGTGATATGTGAACCCTAAGTATCATTTTATGATATAATGCATCGGATCATTCTAGTTGCACTAGGAAATCATAACCCTAAATCATTTACATCTATCTTATTATTCAATGAAAGATCACGTGTTTAAATTCATTCGGCCAACTATTACGACAAATTGACTTTCCTACTCAAGTGTTTTTGCCATTTGCATTTCAATCAGCGTTCCAGCTTAAGTAAATGGTGATTTGTTCATTTATATTCTACTATGGTTAGCTTAGCACATCCTTTATTTTTTTTTTTTTTTTTTGCTTTTTTAGAAAATTTTGATGAGCTATTTTTTACGGCTTAATAAAGTGATCAATAATTGTCATTTTAACTAGGTTCTTTTAGAAGATTTAATAAAAAAGTTATTATCAATAGGGTTTTTGATAGTTTTTGTGAACTAAATAGTTTAATCGTGTCATCACATCTTTTGATATTTATTTATTGTAAATAAATCAAATTTAGGAATCATAAATTAGAATTATGGGAGAAAGTATTGAATTGTAGACTTGAAAAATATTATGTTAGATTCAAAGAGTAAATTTGATTTTTTTCTATGAAAATCCACCATGAAAGTGATTTTTTTTTGTTAATATATGTTGACCTACACAGCATATCAGAACAAAAAAATCAAATAAAAAATTTTTCTGCCATACCTGTACAAGCCATCCCGATATCCTGCTCAAATCCAATCACATCCCCGCCGTTTGCTACAGTGGCCCATGCCCTGCAGTCGGCGCCGCTTCAGAGTATGTCACGAACAAATCCCGCTCTCGAGCGATGCTCTTCGACGCCTTTAAAAGCCAACCGAGAGGAAGCCTTCGGGACTGCACTCCACGCACACGAGAACTCCTTCCCGAGCTCCCTATCTCTCCCGTCACTACTTCTGAACTCACGGAAGATCTCCGAAGCCTCCTCCCTCTTCCCGATTTCCTCAGCCGCCCAGTCTCGCCGACGATCTCCACAGCCCGATCTTCCCGAAGCCGCAAGCATCCCGCCTCTGTTTCCCCGTGCCGGCTTCCTTTCATCCAAGCAGAGAGAGAGAGAGAGAGAGAGAGAGAGAGAGAGAGAGAGAGAGGGAAATCCATACCTAACCGGCCGAACCCTTCTCCGCCTCCTCTGACGTTCTCCTCCTGTCGGATTTGAAGTCACGACATTTTGATCAAAGCAACAACGGGAGCTCACTTGCCGTGAAGGTAAACTTCTCCCCTTCGCGTGCTTCTTCGGCTAAACCTCCAAAACAAAACAGAGAACCGAATTCTCTGTTAAGCACTTCTAAATGATGTACAATTTTTTAAATTAATTATAGTTAATTAGATTTAATTATAGTTAATTATTAGTTAATTCTAATTAATTATTATTAATCATAAATTAACTATAATAAATTTAATTTAATTATTATTAGTTATTTTTAATTAGAATTAATTAATTATTATTTAAAAGAAAATTAAGCATAATTGATTAAGTTCAATTATGATTAATTTCTTTATTTAAATTATAATTAATTACTAATTAATTATATATTAATTATAATTAATTAAATTATATTATAATTAGGTATTCTTAATATTAATTAATTAATTATTAATTATAATTAATTATTTTAATTATAATTAATTACAAAAAAGAAGAGAAAAGAAAGTGCTGTCAATGCTTCTTTCCCTCGATCCTCAAGCCGCCATCAACCCCGCACAGGTATAACCTTTCTAAACTCTAAAACTCCGAGATCCCGCTTTTGATGCTTGCAACGCGACTAAACGACCACCTATACACGCTTTTCTCTAGCGTGGTGGGAGGAAGTTTGTCGTTGTGTTTTCAACGAATCGGGTGATCACCTAAAATCCTGTTCTCGACGTGCGTGTCGAGCCGGCAAACCGCCTATACACGCTTTTCTCTAGCGTGGTGGGATGGGAACCCGGTGCGACGCATACGATGAGATTGGGATATTCATAAGTACCCGCTTGCGGGGAAACAACTGCTTTTCATTCATAAGTACCCGTTCGCGGGGAAACAACTGTTTCTCTTTTGCAATAGGTACCGAAGACCCATACACGCCTTTCTCTGGTGTGGTGGGGACAAAAACTTTACACGGCCGCAGTGTCCTCGAAAGAGGGCACCTACCGTACACGCTTTTCTATAGCGTGGCGGGAGGCCCAGTTTTCCGTAGTTTTCTCCTAAAACGGGAGAGACGCCGGGAGGCTGCCGAAATTTCGGGTGAATATACAACTGCATTCGGACCTGTTTGGATTCAAAGGAACGAGAATTTGGACTTAAATAACAAGTGGACTTACATTTGATCAAAATCTAAATGATTAATCAATGTCAAAACCAAACAAAATAAAGTCAAGCCGTAACCAAAAATCCAAATCAACTTAAGCATACAAATGAACTTGCAAGAAGGATTCAGGGGACTTGAACAGACTGCAAAGGACATGGACTTGATTTATATCAAATGATAATGGACTTTGATTCAAACTTGAGCATCAATGAACCATATCTTGTGTATAAGATCAAAATCAAGCTTAAGCAAATGATGCAGAACTGAACTCAGACTTAGATTTGCCTCGGACTACAAGGAAATTTGCAAGAAGAATTTGAACTCACTTGAATTGAACCCAAAATTGATTTCTACATGAACTGGATTTGAACTGAACAAGAATTTGATTCAACCTGACTTGAATAGTTGAATTCAAGCAAAGACTTGGATGGACTACATGGAACTCATGGAGAAAGATATTCAAGCATAATTAACGTGTCAATAAGGATTAATTAAGGTATATAACAATGTGTTTGGGATCAACAACACAATCATTATGAAGGTTAAGAAGTGATCACCCCAAATGGAAGGAAAATGTTAATGACTAATGGTATCAACATTCTACATACATGTTACAGTCCCTCTTGTAAGCATAATCTCACTTCTAGTTGACAGAAGATTGTAAAGAAAATGATGTGACTACAAAGCCATGATGGAAATATAATGACATGCCAGAAGCCAACGATACAATGCTTTCATTCACTATCGAAAAATTAACATATCAAATGGATGAAATGTGTACAGGTGAATGCAATAGCACTTTCATCATCAACAACAATTCAGTATACAAGAGTGAAGTATATACAATTTTGCATATTATAAAGTTGAAATTGGACATCAGTCATACAATAATCATGTAAGAAGATACAGTGGTTGTTTACAAATGACTATGAGAAATCAGTCATAATAAAGCCCAAGTTGCTCAGGAATGGGAATTGAAGATCCAAGATACCCTTGGTAACTTACACCTAAACAATAAGAAATGACAAATGGGGGAGGTCATAACATCTTTGCAGTCAACTGTCACTCAATATCAAGCGAACACATTGAACCTTTACAAATCATAGTAATCAATATGCAAAACTCGCACGCAGAATACGGAGAGCATGTAGATGATAGCAATTGATTCACAATATTCATCCAATTACGCAATCCAGTGATATATATTGAGAGGTTATAATAAGCATAACGGTGAATGTTGTAACACTCCTATGGTCAACCATATTCAACCTTACAAGCAATACAATAGAAGAAGATTTTCGCACAAGTCATAGAGTAGAATGTGAAAATTTATATAATCAGCAACAGTTCAACTCCAAAAGATCTGCAATACACACAATCTTTCTACGAATACGAATGTATGTATAATATGCCATTTATGGGTAGATGTAGAAGAACTTCAGTAAATGCAGTATCCTGAAGTCAATTTCAGCTTGTAAAGGAAGACATCTACCTATCTACATGCAGCAGTGGCGAATGTGCTGAAAAGACCAAGGACCACAACCAAATGCATAGAGAATACAGCAAGTACAAGCTCCTATAGCCCAAAGCAGGAGATTCGTTAGTGCACTACGATCCATATACAGAAAGCAACGAGTAGTGCACGACAATCTACCTGTACGAAGCAGCAAACAACTGATCCAGAAGCTACTACACCACGCCACCGGATCTGCAACATTCGTACAAGCAGACATAAGGCGTTCACAATTATTTCAAAGTACCCCTGCACGTGCACTATAAATTGTATACACATAGGTACACTAAAAGGGGTAAAAATAATTATAAAACCCGCATGGGCCCTGGCGAGCGTGTTATTGGTACACACGTGACGTCTAGGGATGCTGCGCGGATTGACAAGTGAATTCAGGTTCGAAACCGATCCTTCTATACGAGTCAATAGAAGTCGACAGGGTTCAAACCATTAAGCAAATATAAAGTTATGGCGATTGGTATATTTGCTTTAAAATATTCATATTAGGCATTCAAGGCCTACAACAATATGAATTCACTAATAAGGGCATAAAGCCTACAAAATCTGATCCTCTATCGACCAATAGATAGAGTCGACAAGGTTCAATCCAAAATAGCTATAAAAATCCAAAAGATCCAAAAGCTCTACAAAAATTCCAAAGATCGTCCAAAATCCCAAATTCCAAGATATTTAAAAATGAAATAAATCCATCAATCACTCAAAGCAAAATCCATCCATCCTCCGCAACAGTTTGCCGAGGTGGACAAATTAAAATTTACTTCAGCTCACAAAAGAGCTAAATGCCTGGTCGAGAATATCACTAGGATCCATTCTCAAAACAGTCTCCTGCCAGTAAGGACGTGGTACGTGTCCTCTAACCGGCGGTTTTGCCGCCAAATGGCACCGCAGGTAAACGGTTATGACCCGGGGCCCTCTGAACCGAGTGGTTTTGCCGCCAAATGGCACCACGAAATATCGGTTATGGCCAGAGCCAATACGTTCCTTATTGGCATCAAATCCTTGAGATATGAATCAATAGGATATGATCGATAGGGCACAAAGCCCTCTGTTAGCTAAGGTGGATTCAAATTTGTCCCCTCAGACAAACATTCAACCCCGGTCTACAAGGTCCCCTTGGACGAAGCAACCCATGGCTGCCGACAAGGATCCTTCTGTCAGGTTGGGTCGACTACCTCCTCTGACTAAGTAGACCAGGGACCACGATGGCCCGGTATGACGGAACCATGGGATCTTGATCGGGCCCATCATCCATTCCCCCACCATCCGCTTTAAGTGCAAGATGGTGAAATTTCTAATTTTAAATATCCCAAATTCCCAAAATCTTTCAACCCAAATTCCAAATCCAAACCCATGCTGCTACTATATGCCAGATAACACGTATACTCTGCGTATCTGATCGATGACTAGCCTTAATCGAAAGTTCTCTCTCGTGATCGGGAGGGGTAATTAACAATAGGGGCTTGCGCCTATAGGAAACCAGAACTCAGATCATAAAGTCCTCGCAAAATGAGGGCGAAATCTCTGGGTAGTGTCTTATCTACAAACCCATCTGCCTTCCAAAATTTACCTCGGAACTTATCCGTTAAAACTCCCTCGCCGAATAAAAAAAAAAAGAAAAGCGCGAGCGGGGAGGCCGGGGCCGAATTTTCGAAGCCCACAATATAATTGGCTTAAAAATTTAGAGTACATAAAAATAACATTCATATCAGTTTATTGAAGGCATATGATCAAGTATTATGAGAGTTGCTTTGATATGTATTTTGGAAATGTTTTTAACAAAGGCATGCTTAAGTTATTAAATATATGTACGATAGAGCACTAACTAGTATAAGTATTTGTGGAGTAATCGAAGAGCTTTTGATTATCATAGGATTTCTTCAAACAATAGTATTGTACCCATATCTTTTTATATGTGTTACAACAATATTTACAAAGGATATTCAAAGTGAGATGAGTTGTTGTATGTTTTTACATACTTGACATAGTTATAGTCAATATTTTTTTAAATTAGTGAAGTTCTAAAATATTGTTAAAAATTTTCAGAAGATATAGGGGTTAGAATTAGCAATGCATAAATTGAGTATGTAATATATAATTTAGTGGGTGTGATATTAGCAATTCTTAATCAATATAATTAGAAAATAAATTAATATCATGGTATGATAATATACCTTAGATACATTATATAGAAGAATGGCCGATAATGATATAATTGTTAACCTTCATATATGCTCCACAAGCCAATATGATCAAATGTAAAGACGTTGGCAAAAAATATATATAGTTTCCCAAATAGTCAACTCGGGATGTCTTGTTCACATTTAAAAGAATGCTTGCTCATTGAACATTCACAAAATTGATCAATTCAATGTGCCTAAAATGTTGAAATGGCATGGATAGAGACCTTATTTAATTTGATTATCGACACAAGCACGTTACTTGCATGCACAATCAAGAGGAATATGGGAAAGCATGCACACCCATCCTCGATATGTATGTATCAATTTCTTATAATCTACTGGTTAAATTGCTAACCCCATAAAGCAATTAAATAAATTAATTTAATAAGTTTAGTGAAAAAATGTCGAGCTTAAATTAATTAATTTAAATTTAACATGTTTTTTTTTTTTAATAATGAATATCAGATTCATACAATAATCATTTGTCAAGTAAGCACCAAAACAAGCATTTTTGTATGGCCTCACCACCCCAAGTGAGTTCCTAGTAGATGCATTGGAAACCAAAAATGCTATATAAATAGGATTAATATAAATTTCCCAATTGATGTGGGTTTAATAATTAAGTTAAAGTTCTCAATTTTACATCCCATGCACTAAATATTTTAAAATAGATTTTCTTATAAGGTGAATAATATTTTTTTCTTTAATTAGTAGTATTTATTTATTTTATCTAATTTATTTATTTATGTTTGAATATATAACATAAATTAGTAACGATTTGCATTAAATTTATAAGCTTATATTTGATCAAAATTTAGATTAAGTGTGAGTAAAATTTAAAGATTAATATTGTTTAAATTTACAACCATTGAAGATATTAAATGTGTATGTGTTTTTTTTTTTTAATCACATATTTGAACTATATTTGTATTATTACATCATTATTGTATCATTATTATGTCATATAGATCATATTTAAATGATTTTAATATTTATTATGCTATTCGATTCAATCTCGTTCGGATCATTAAACCTTAAATCTCTCTCATGGCTCTATTTCTGGTCCTATTTTCACAGTTGTTCTAGCTACTTTTAATATGATTTGCACACAAAATAAAAAATCTATTTTAGGTCATGCCTTGCAAGCATAGCTTTCCGTAGATGTCCCAATAGTTAAGATTAACGTAGCACCTACTCACATGACTATTGCTCCTGACGATTTTCATGTTGTTAGGGGTCTTGGTGATCATGGCTTTATCGATTGTCTCTAATGTTAGCATTTCTAGCACAGAAGAGTTAGTGGATCAAATGTTTCTAATTCTCTATATCAAGAGGGGAAGAAATTATATTGTTGAACCTCTAAAATATACTAGACTCCAAGTTAGATTTTTAAATGTTGAACCTCGGGCTTTTTTCTCTTCTAGTAGTTAGTTCATTTGCCACATGTCAGCCTTGTTGGTATAATTATTTTTTAATTCTTTTTCTTCTAATATTGTTATGTAATTACTTTTTTAGTTGTCTTTTCGTTTATTGATAAGAATTTTTTTTAAAATAATAGTCTTATCCCAACTATATGGGGATAATTTTAATATCCTTATACTTCATTCATTCTCATTGAGTGTTGTTTGTATTGTTTAATCTATTTTACACGTCTCTTTGCACAACTGTCAATGTCACCTCTAATATACCTCATTTCCGTTATATCATTTCAAACTAATTTTTTCTACACATCTTCTCAGCACCTCTCATACCTTTCATTATATTCCTAAATCACCCAAGTCTATTTTCCTTCTATTTTTCTTCAATATGCAATCCTACAACAATTTGTTCTATACATTCTTTTCTTATCTATCATTCCTAATTTTTTCTGCACATTCATTTGAAAATTCTCTTTATGGTTTGCTTTAAATAATCTTTATTTCCTATCCTTTTCTATGAAGGCTGCCTCAAACGATAGTGACAAAAAACGTATTGTAGCTGTTCAGTTAGCAACAAAAAACGATTTTTTTAACTTCATATTGAAGTTTAGTAGTTTTAGAGTCCCGGCTAGTGATATTCATCAATGATCTTCTTGAATTTTCTTTTGACTATCTTAATGAGAGTTAAATCTTGCCTTGGTTTTTATCACTTGTAGATGAATTTTCAAGCAAAGCTGAATTCTGATGGATATCTGAAGCAGTACTCCCATAATCAAAACCTTCAGTAGTACTTCAAAAAATTGCACTAGGGTTGATCACTTCTATCTTTTTTTTTTCTTTGGCAACAATGTGTGGACATTATTTTTCATCTTATATTCAATTTATTTGGAAGGCTAGTTTGTTGCTCCTTCGAAAACTTTCACAATACAGAGGATATGGAATCTTAGATATCATATTTGTAGTCTTCAGAAAGAATTCATTAGTAAACTAGCTACGTTCTACTGCTTTGTTCATATTCATTTTGTCCTTGATGTTCGAAGGGTTTGTTGCTCTGAAAACTCTCTCAAGGACGTGGAGTCTTGAATATACTACTACCTGCTACTGCATTGGTCATATTCATTTTGTCCTCAAAGATTCGACTGCATTCTTATACAAAACCATGCCACGTGGCTGTGGTTGGATTTTGAGAAATAATTTTGTTTGCATCTCTTTACCTGCAATGAGGCTTGTTTAGGACTCCACCTAGATAATGTTCTTTGACAATATCTATTGTCGATATTTATGTTTAATTTAATTCCATTTTTGATAATTACTCCTGATATATCACCAAAAAATAGTCTAAATCAAGCACGAATCTCGAGGCAAAATCAAGTTGGAAACTTCAAAAATTAAATCAGATACCATATGAATTTCGATTTCAACAAAATTATAGTTGAACCGAGCGTCTCGGAAACACGAATCCAACGACACCAAAATCGACCCAATCCGATCCCAAATGAGTCCAAATCAAAGACTCGAAGTACTTTTGGAAGGATCTAACCACAATTTGGGTTACCAAACGATCTCCAATCATGACATGCTTACAGTCGAATCAAGCGGCTCGACGAGAAGAATCCAAAGAGCCCAAGATAATCAAATTCTAATATCATTAAGACAGTCAAAGGTCCATTGAACGGTGCATGATCGCTGGAATCAAGATCGGCCGTCCATCCAAACCACTCTCAATTTACCCTTGATCTTCCACTTATTTACAAGCCATGCCACTCAAGAATTCTATAAATAGAATCCCATTTCATCTTGAAAAGGGGGGAGAGCCAAGAGAGAAGAAGGAAGAGGAAGAAGAAAGCTTCAGCCGCCTAGCTCCTCCTCGACCACTGTCAGAGTTCTGCCGCACCACTGCCGGACCACCAAGGGACGCCGAGGTTCTGCAGCACCACCGTCGGATAACCAAGGGACGTCGAGGTTATGCCGCACCGCTATCGGACCACCAAGGGACACCGGGTTTCTTCCGCACCATCGCCGAACCACCAAGGGACGTCGGGGTCCTGCCGCACCACCATCGGAGTTCTGCCGCACCACCGCCGGACCACCAAGGGACGTCGGGGTTCTTCCACACCAGTGTCGAAGTTTTGCCGCACCACCGCCGCACCACCAAGGGACACCAGAGCTCTGACACAACATCGCCAAGTTCTATCAAACCACCACCAGACCATCCAAGGACGTCGAAGTGTCACCCGAAGCCGGAGTGCCCCTTGACGCTGAAGTGCCACTAGCGAACCACCACTTGACATCGGAGTGTTGCCGGACCACCACTTGAGACCCGAACTTCTCCCGGACCACCACCTGATGCCCGGAGTTCTGTCGGAACAACGGTCGTTCTGACCTCTGTTGCAAACTACAGTTCTTTCGACCTCCCTCACTAGACAACGGTCTATATGACCCCAATCTCCTTCCAACTACGGTCCTTCCAACCACCGTAATCCGATTATGATCCTTTCGACCTATTGCTCGCCACTTGTGGTCCTGCCGCCCAAATGAACATATCAACATTGATTTCCCCAACTCCTACCATATAATGCACTCTATATGATGTATATTTGCTACTTCGAACCAAGACCTTCTCCTAAGGAAGGGCCTCATTTGTAATCAACTATAAATACTAGTGGATTCATTCAAATTGGGCCATGCCCCGTGGTTTGCCAGGTTCTGTTGAACCACCACTAGACCATCCAAGGAAGTCAAAGTGCCACCTGAAGTTGGAGTGCCCCTCGACGCTGAAGTGCCATTGTCGGAACACCGCCTGAGACTGGAGTGCTACCGGACCAACACCTGAGGCCCAAACTTCTGTCAGACCATCACCTAACTCCTGTAGTTATACTGGAGTACCTCCCTACTACTACGGCCCTTCCGACTTCCGTGGCCTACTACGGTCTTTCCGACCTCTATCTTATCGACTATGGTCCTGCCAACCAAATAAATGTCTATGTTGATGCGCTATATATGATGTATATTTATAACATCAAGCATAGGTCTTCTCCCAAGGAAGGGCCTCATTTGTAATCAACTGGAAATACTAGTGGATTATTTCAAATTGGGCCATGCCCCGTGGTTTTTCCCCTTTTTCAGGGGTTTCTACGTAAAAACTCTGTGTCTCTTATGAACGCTCCACCCTCTCTATTATCTGTGTGCGTGCTGGATCTTTGTACAATGCTAAGACGTTAAACTATATACTTCTCTACCGCCGTGAATTTTCCAGGATGCAGTAACTCTCATGCATTTCTTTGAGGTCCATGCCAGATCAGCGTTTTATTTTATTTCGATAATCATCTAGAATAATGAACTTCTCTTCATTTCTTGTCCACTCGTGCGCATGCCAATAGCCTTGAAACGTTTTTCTTTTTAATTTGCAGTATGTAATCATACCTTTTATGTATCTATTTCTAATGAATCATTTTAAATTTTTAGTTGATCTCTATAATTCTTCACCATATATTTTCATGATTATTGTTTAAACTTCCCACTTTGAAAACTGCAGATCGCTAAATTAAGTATACAGTGGGGTATTCCGTCAGAGTATACACTTCTGATTGTTAGAATTGAGGCAGTGGAGCAGGACATGACGAAAAAGGTAATGAGCTATATTTTATTGATCCTTGCATCCAAGAATAAGCGTCATTGCTCATCCCACCGGCTGCGTCTTACCAGCTCTACACCCATTGACGATATTACATTTCATTAAAATGTGCTTGTTTGCTTTTGATGTTCATTTTCATCTAGATTGTGCTTATCTTTCTTCTTGGCTATGTAAGAAAGCAATAAATATAGCCATTTTTTAGAAGAGCGTCTTTTCATATGTTTGTCAATGTTTAGCAAGTCTGTATTACCACTTGGTGAAAATGTTACATTATAAAAGCAGATCCAAAAACAGCCATTAAAAAATAAAGAAACAGAATATTTTTTTAACATGAAAATATGGAATGTGAGAAAGTTATCTCAATTCCAATGACAAGTGGCAATCCCTCAATCCCGATCGAACTGGCTTCTGCTATGTCAAGGGTATGAAACTCATCAACTGAATCCTTTCATATCGTTCAAAATTTAGTAAACTATGGGGGTGAAGAAATATTTTTTTCGATTTCTATCTCTTCTAAAAATACAATCTGAAATCTTTTATTCATTAAATTTGGGGACCTTCTAATAGAATTTTGAGACAGCTCAGAGCCTGAATTACCATGAACCTCCACTTCAGAGTGAGCATCAATAATAATAATGAGATTTGTAGAAAAAGTGACACCATTACTAGGCTGGCAAATACCTATCCTAGACATGATTTGTGAAGATGCAACACCCAACATCCATATCTAAAGATTAAAGGGCAGGGAGGGTGCTATCATCCAACAAATCATCAGCAGCTAGGTAAGGCATGGACTCTAAAGAATTTTGAGTAGGGTTCAGTTTGTAATACATTTTGATAGAAAATATATATGTTAGATATTTTAATTACACATTTTATAATAATAATTTATAAACATTAAGTGGTATAATTAGGAGATTATGAAGCCAGCCTTATCCCATAGTATTGTTTTGATTTCAAAGAATTATGAGATATCCGATTTCTTCCAAAAAGTGAGCGTTCTCCCCTAGTTGGGAGACTAGAAAGTCAGCCTTCTCCTGTAGTGTTGTTTTGATCATAGAGTGTTATTTTAATCTCATAGATTTTTTATGTATTATCTTTGTTAGGGTATTAACTTCGTTGCATCTCATATCTCTTTTCGGCCTTTAGTAAATGAAATTTTATTGATCTCATTCATCGTAGAGTTGATCAACCAGAAAATCATTATACTCTCCGATTTTTAATTATTTTATATTCTGAATCTTAGATCTACATATGGAGAAGCAGCCGCATCAGTGAGGTAATTTTTCTACCCGTCTCAATAATAGATAAACATTACAACAAAGATCATTAGATGAAATTTTTGATAGGAAGTGGATGTAGAATTGAGAAAACTAAGAAGAATAATATACAATAACTTTTTTTTTTATTGAAAGATATATGAAAGAAAAAGCAATACACAATTGGATCTTCAATTGGAGAGGAAGATCTGACTCTCCAAAATCCCTAGCCGTTGGCTAAAGCCCTCACAACCTAAGAACTTCTAATTTCAGCAAACACAAGCATAATCTGAAATCATCCTATAGTTAGCCTTTAATAGGCTCTCTTAATTCCCTCCCAAATCAGCCCTCTTTCCCTAAATAATTCCCTCTAAGATTTGAATTCAAATAGATGTCTTCCCCTAATTTATTCTCTCTCAGTTATAAATAAAATTTCCCTAAACAATTTCCACTTGATTCCTCCTTACATAATGAATATTAACTCCATCGATCTTTCCCTAAATAATTATTTCTCATATTTGAAATTCAAACTAGATTTTTTTCCCTAATTGATTCCCTCCCAATTGTAATTAATTTTTTTCTAAACAATTCCCCCTCTCTTGCTGCCCATCACCCACCCTAATGGGGCCCACTAGCTCACTATCGGTCCATCAATACTCTCCTCCCAAAGAGCCACCTTGTCATCGAGGTGGAAGATGAAAATTGTCTAGTCCTGGGTGATCATATCCAAGTAATTTGGATAATCACCTCTGATGCTCCTTAGTTATCATCCTCTACTCAAGCAAAAACTTTAGACCCATCTGTTCTTTCCTAACAATAAAGTATTATCCCAACAAATAGGATCGCCACTTTTGAATGGCTAAGATAATTGCCTTCAGCTCCAGCTTGTATACAGGCTTAAGCCTTGCCCTGGTTGTGAGCATCTGGTTGAAATAAGTAATGGGTCGATGATCCTATATGAGTAGTGCCCCTAGGTCGTATCCTGATGCATCTCTCTCCACTAGGTACACCCACCCATGGGCATCCTCCTCTTCAAATATCGGCATTTTCCACTTCCTCACCTATCATCTCCACTCTAACTTCCTCCCCCTTCATGCATCGAGGGAAGGACTCCCACCTTTCTTCTACCCTCTTTGCATGACCCGATCTCTATGGCTCGGCTCGACCCCCTACAACTCTGATCACCCACTCTACTTGCCCAAAATGCCTCCCATATAGGTCTTCCACCTCACCACCTCCAACATAAAATTTTCTTCTTGCTGTCCCCCCATTCGGAAACCCTAATCCGCCCCTTATCATGGCCATAGGAGGTAGTTCTTGAAAGATATCAAAGTGATTTTTTTTTATTTAAAAAAGGTGGTGGTTCTTGATGAAAGAAACTCTCTTGTTGAACTTCTGTTCGATATCTTTTCCCTTAGATTCAACCAAGGGAATCCCGATCAAATCTTAGTTAGAGTTAGCAATCGGAATTGCCTGTGGAGTTTTGGATTGCCTCCATAAGCTTCCTCATGATCTCCAACCTTTCAATTCAGCTTTCCATCTGATTCTCCATGGTTGAAATCCTTCCTTTGATGGTTGAGAACTTCGTAATATAGGATTTGATTTGCTCCACTTCGCCTTGTAATGCATCCATCTACTTTGCTGCATCTCTCCAAAACATTGCTCTGATACCAATTTGATAGGTAGTGGATGTAGAAATTGAGAAAACTAAGAAGAAGAACATACAAGAACTTTTTATTGAAAGATATATGAAAGAAAAAGCAATATACAATTGGATTTTTAATGAGAAAGATACGGCTCTCCCAAATCCCTAGTCGTCGACTAGAGCTCTCACAATCTAAGAACTAATTTTAGCAAATACAAGCATAATTAGAAATCACCCCATAGTTAGCTTTAAATAGTCTCCCCTAATTCCCTCCCAAATCAGTCCCCTTTCCCTAAATAATTCCCTCTCATATTTGAATTCAAATTAGATCTCTTTCCCTAATTAATTCTCTCCCAATTGTAATTAAAACTTTCCTAAACAATTTCCTCCTGATTCCTCCTTACATAATGAATTTTAACTCCAGTGAACTTTTCTTTAATAATTCTCTCTCAGATATGAAATTCAAATTAATTTTTTTTCCTAATTGATTCCCTCCCAATTATAATCAAAACTTTCCTAAACAATTCCCCCTCTTCTTGTGCATCGCACATCTTAGAAGGGCCCATCGGCTCAGTTGTCAATCCATCAATAGTGGGGCCCATTGGCTCAACCGATGGTCCATCAATACCTTCTTCCTGAAGAGCCACCTTGTCCTCAAGATCAAACAAAGGAAACTGTTTCCAAGGCACTGGACTAATAGCAATGAATTAGAAAATGGATTGACACTAGGTCAAACGATCCCTACCGCAAGCATCTCCTTGATTAATCTCTCAATCTCTTTGTTCTTGATTTAGGGATGACGGTACATACGAACAATGATATACGAACAATGATAGGTGAGACTCTTTCCTTCAACATGGTAACATGCTCGCATTCCCACGGAGGAGACAACCCCTGAACTAGCTGGAGCAGCACTCGATATTACTGTAGGGGTGGCTGAACAATGTCTAATGCTTATATCTTCTCTCCATCTTTTTCTCCTTCCAAACTCTGCAACTCCACCAAAATTCTCACTCCTTCACCCTTTTCCCTCATTAGAAGTGGCTCCAAAGGTGGCGTCTCCTCATCTTCCCCCAACTTTTCCACCTCCTCATCTTCCCCTCTCCTAATCGAATTAGGGTTTCCTCCACTCCCTGGGCCACCATCGGCTCCCCCTGCTTTCGACGATGGCATTTTGATTTGAAACTCGAGCATCTTCCTCATCATTTCCTCCATGATGTCAAACTTCACTTCAATCTTCTCATGAATGGATGAAAATTGCTTTATGAAATTTGAAAGATTTTTTACAAAATCATATTTCAATTTTCTAAACTCCCCTTCCACCACTTCTATCTTTCTTCTCGCCATAGGTGCCCGAATCTGGGCTCCAAACTACAAAAAACTATGAATATGGTCTTCCAACAGCAAAAATCACCAAGATTCAGGGAACAAACGTAGCAGAAATCGGCGATGAAAACTTATATTTCAGCTCAGGGTACGGCTCTGATAACAATTTGATAGGAAGTAGATATAATTTCAACAATACTAGAGAACGACACAAGAAATTTAGGAAGAATAACACATAAAAACTCTTTTTTTTTTTTGAAAAACTATGAAGAACATCATAAGATATAGTTGGATCTTTGATGTAGGCAGTGGGGGTCAAAACAAAATAAATATTTTGTTCTTTAGGCTGCTCGTTGTCTCACGGTTTGGTCCTTGGCTGCTTTGTTTTGAGCTGAAATTTTGGGATCTATTTGGTTCAAGCTCATAAATGCTTGAGCTAATGTTAGCTCATTAATATGAAAAGGTATTATTATTGTAAGTTCATTTAGTGAAGTTAAATCCTTTGCCTCTGTTGACCTTCGTATAAAATCCAGAAGAAGCCAAAACCTTACATACATTCCTTGCACCCGTTGAGTCCCTAAAATCCTCCCGATTTTTCTCCAAGAAATCAACGGAAATCCTGCCGAGTCCGGCGCCGAAACGGTCGGTTCTTCCCGTATTTCATGCCATCGCCTCAATCGCACTCCATTTTCCCGTCTATAAAACGAAAGGGAGACTTCACGCTTTCAAGATCGCGAGCTCTTCAGACCTCCTCAGCCCTCCTCCGATCTCCACCAAGCCGAATTCCCGAAATCCACCTCTTCTTCGACCTCCACACCAGCAGCCGACCAAAGCTTCCAATCCTCCATCTCTTCTGATCTCCTACCCCAATCTCCCATTGTTAAAGCTTCGATCTCTGGCCCGAATCTTCCCATCCTGTCGACTGCACCACTCGATCCTGTCCCTTACCCGATCTCCTCTGTTTGTGCCGACTTCCCACAGAGAGAGAGAGAGAGAGAGAGAGAGAGAGAGAAAGAGAGAGAGAGAGAGAGGTCGATCCACCTACTTGTAGCCGCGACCAACCTCCGCTCTCGACCTGATCCCTCCGTCGATTTGCTCTGATCCACATGACCGGCCCTCACCCGAACTCCATCCATCTCCTCTGCTCTACCCGAACTCTCACCAAAGCCTCTTGCCCGATCTCCTATTTAGGTTTTTATTTTATTGTATTAGTATTATTATTATTATTATTTAATCTAAATTAACTATAATTAATTTAATGTTAGATGTAATTAATCTTAAGTTAATTATGATTAATTTTGATTAACTACAATTAATTTTAGTTAATAATAATTATTTTTTATTAATTATTATTAATTAAAAATTTGTGTTTTCTCATTAATTATATTTAATTATAATTAGTTATAATTAATCTATATTAATTATAATTACTTATTATTAATTATAATTAATTATGCATTAATTACAATTAAATTTTATTAATTATAATTAATTTCCATTAATTATAATTAATTGATTTTAATTATAATTGATTGCCAATAAAAGATGCTTTTGCCTCGATATATGTGCCAACATCTTCATCATCAACCCTCGCGCAGGTATAAAGCTCTAAACTTTGAAAACCCATTCCTGGTGCTTGCAACGTGGCGAACGACCACCTATGCACGCTTTTCTCTAGCGTGGTAGGAGGGAATTCGTTGCGGTGCTTGCAACGGGACGGGTAATCAAAACCCCATTTTCGGCATTAGTGTCGGACCGGAAAACCAACTCATGCACGTGTTTCTCTAGCGTGGTGGGAAGGGAACCCGGTGCGACACCTACGGTGAGGCGGGGTCAATTATAAAACTGCTTATTTTAAACTGGTGCCCGAAAACCCATGCACGCCTTTCTCTGGCTTGGTGGGGAATAAAAAATTACGGCCGCGGTGTCCTCGTATGAGGGCACCTACCGTGCACGCTTTTCTCTAGCGTGGCGGGAGGCCCAATTTTCCGTAGTTTTCCCCTAAACAGGGGAGACGCCGGAAGGCTGCAGAAATTTCGGGTAAACGTAAGATTGTATTTGGGACAATATGGAGCTTTATATGGACTTTATTTGGACATCAAATGAACTTAATCTGGGCACAACTTGAGACAAAATCAAGCTTAAAATCAAACTTAATCAAGTGAACATCAAAGAAATGAGAGTGGAACTTTGAACTCATGCAAAGGACCTGTTTGAACTTAAAATTGAACACACATGAACAGCAGGGGACTTAGACTTGAATTTGCAACCAAGTTTGTGGACATTTGAACCACAAAGAACTCAATTTGAAGTTGGACTTAGATCGAACTTGCACAATGAATTTGACATGGAATAAGCAACAAATTAAACTAAACTTGAACATGATCTTGAACTCAAGAGACCAAGGGACTTGACCTGAACAATTCGAGCAAGGACTTGAGCTTGCTAATTGAACACTTGAACTTGCCAAAGGACTACACTCAAACTTGATTTAAGCATTGAAAGAACTTGGACTTGCAACAAATGACTTAAGTGAACTCAAACATAAAGATTGCTAGAATTTGAAACTTGTACTTTGGACAATTAAATTGACTAAGTGCAAAGAACTTTGACATTGAGCTTGAACAAACAAAGGTGAACTTGAATGTGGACCGGAGTTTATAAAGACTTGAACTTTTATTTCTCCAAAATGATTCATGAAATACTTTAATCTAATAAACTACAATAATTGGTGGTGAACAATGTTCCAAATCTTACACATACAAACTTTTGGTGAGGTTGGGGAAAATCTCTACATCTCATTAACCATCAATTACAAACAAATAAGAATGATGTACAAGATATTGCAATAGTTCTTCAATCGAAGCTAATTATGGAGGTGTTGATTGCAAGCAAAGAATAATAAACCAAAGTGACTTAAACTCTTTAATCAAATTGGTATGCATACTTTAATCAAATTGGTATGCATACAACGATCAAATGAAGAATATGATAACATGCTTGTGATCAACAAAGTAAAGCTTCCTACATACATTCAAAATTTTTATACCAAAGGAGATGTAGATATTAGAAGAGACAATGATCGTTGAAAGCATTTTGAAGTCACTTCAAAAGATGAGAGAACCATCATGCATATAACAAGTAACATGTATGGATGATAGTAGAAGGCCATTTGCTCATAAGTTGAATGTGGTGAAAGCATAATAGATTTGGTGGCATTCCTACGACAAGAAAAATATATTGATGTCCGCAGATTGTAAAATTTGATGAATACGGAAGATGGTGATAGATACAATTCCATGCAGTCTAGATCAACATGCAATTAAATGAGTAATATGACTACGAATGAGCGCATAACAGCCTTCTTTCGCCTACAAACAAAATACCGAGTGATTATATCAAATGTAAAGCACCTGAAGGTTGTTGTAGCAAAGAACATGATAGTACCCTTGCACGTGGACTGTAATTTGTATACATATAGGTACACTAAAGGGAAAATACAATATCAACCCGCATGGATCTCGACGAGCATGTTATTGCTACACACGCGACGTCTAAGGATGCTGTGCGGGTTATCAAATTTTAAACCCGATCTTCCTTAGCAGGTAAAAAGGAGTAGACATGGTTTAATTACAAAATACCCCCAAACACTTGCATGGGCCTCGGCGAACATGTTATTGGTACACATGTGACGTCTAGGGATGCTGCGCGGGTCAATAAGTGAATTCCTGTTCTAACCCGATCCTTCTGTACGGATCAATAGGAGTCGACAGGGTTCGAACCAACAAACAAATACACAGTTGAGAGGACCAGTATATTTGTTTTAATACATTCATATCAGGCCTTCAAAGCCTTTAATCAAGAGAATTCACTTACAAGGGCAAAAAGCCTACGAAATCATATCCTCCTAAGCACGTAAATAGAAGTAGACAGGGTCTGAATCATCGGATAAATATGCGGTCATGGATTCGACCAGAATATTTATCTTATACATTCATATCAGGCCTTCAAGGCTTTCAACAAAGAAAATTAGTTAATGAAGGCATAATGCCTACGAGAAAGCATGATCCTCGGTCAATAACTTGGTCGAGTTGACAGGATTTGATTAACAAAAGAGAAATGATCACACACACCCCGATGATGGCCGTGTTGAATTTCTATCTCAACCGGAGGGGTTCATAAACATTTTCGAAATGCCTCCCTAAAGTCCACTCAAAATCCAAAACTCCAAAGAGTCCAAGATTCTACAAATCCAAAAATCCAAAAAAAATATTTAATATTTAAAATTTGAAATTCAATCATCAAATGCTTGAAGCAAAATCCATCCGCCCTCCGCAACAGTTTGTCGATGTGGACAAGTTGAAAACTACTTAAGCTCACATAGAGCCAAATGCCTAGTCGAAAATATCACTATGATCCATTCTCAAACAATCTCCTGTCAGTAAGGACGTGGTACGTGTCCTCTAACCGGCAATTTCTCCGCCAAATGGCACTGCAGGTAAACGGTTATGACCCGGGGCTCTCTGAACCGAGTGGTTTTGCCGCCAAATTGCACCACAAATAGCGGTTATGGCCAAAGCCAATACGCTCCTTAGTGGCGTTAAATCCTTGAGATAAGAATCAATAGGATATGATCGATAGGGCACAAAGCCCTCTGTTAGCTAAGGTGGATTCAATTTTATCCCCTTAGGCAAATATTCATCCCAGGTCTACAAGGTACCCTTGGATGAAGCAACCCATGGCTGCCGACAAGGATTCTTTTGTCAGGTTGGGTCGACTACCTCCTCTGACTAAGTAGACCAGGGACTACGATGGCCCGGGATGACGCAACCATGGGATCTTGATCGGGTCTATCATCCATTCCCCCACCATCCGCTTTAAGTGCACGATGGCGAAATTTCTATTTTAAATATCAAACTTTCCAAACCTTTTCAAATACACATATCCAAACCCAATGCTGCTACTATATGCCAGATAACACGTATAAATACGTATCTGATTGACGACTAGCCTTAATCGAAAGTTCTATCTCGTGATCGGGAGGGGTAATTAACTATAGGGGCTTGCGCCTATAGGAAACCAGAACTCAGATCATAAAGTCCTGCGCAAAATGAGGGCGAAATCTCTAGGTAGTGTCTTATCTACAAACCCATCTGCCTTCCAAAATTTACCCTGGAACTTAATTCCGTTAAAACTCCCTTGCCAAATTAAAAAGCAAAAAAAGCAATAATTAGCGCGGCAGGGAGGCCGGGGCTGAATTTTTGGAGCCCACAGCCTCTTCCCCTTTTTGTGTCTCCTTGGTTTCTCCTTGTGTTGTCCCGTGAAACCTACTGGCTGCTGAGTGGGATTTTCGGTTTCTCACCATGGCTGTTTTCTCGTGACTCCCTCTGTCCCGTTTCCTATGTTGGCTCCTCTGGTCCCTCTCTGGCTGTGTTCCTGTGGCTTTTCTTCTTGTTTTCTGTGCAGATTTTTGGGAGCTATTTTGTGAAATTTGCTGCCCTTCCTCTTCCCCTTCCTAATGAGATTAATTGGGGTTTTATGTGGCTGTTCAAGTGCTATTTTAGTTACTATTTGGGTGTTGTTTTGGATTGGTTTTTGGCCTTCCATTTCCTGCTTTTAATTAAGATATTTAATGTGTTTTTGGTGGCTGTTTGTCTGTCCTCTTTCTCCTATAAATATAAGGTGTTTTGTATGTTTAAAAGAGTTTTTTTAAGGATGATATGTGAGTGATTTTTGGAATATAAAGTCTGCGGGTTTTGTTAGAAAAGCTTGCGAGCTTGTTCCACCTTCTCCTCTTCTCCTCTCTATAGCTTGCGAGCTATGTTTCGTCTCGGCTTCTAATCTCTTTCTTCTATCCGCAATTGACCACCCCACCTGTATTCTTCTTCTCAACGGATGAAATGCAACTTTAGGTGTTTTATGTTTGTCAAGAGTTATAAGATATATGTTTTAAATGTCATATTTTGTCTAAATTTTAGTATTTCATGTAATCTTCTAACTCCTAGGAAGAGTTTCTTTTGCTTGCAAAAATTTGTGGCTCTTCCCAAATTTTTGCTTGCATCAATTTGGAAACATTTGTGGCTTTTCCCAATTTTTTGCTTGCATCAATCTTCTATTGGAGAGGAAGATCAAGCTCTCCCAAATCCCTAGCCGTTGGCTAGAGCCAACTCAAACTAAGCAAAACTAATTCCAGCAACATCAAGCATATTCTGAAATCACCTGATATTTAGCCTTAAATAAACTCCTTTAATACCTCCCAAATCAGCCTCCTTTACTTAAATAATTTTCTCTCAAATTTGAATTCAAATTAAATCTTTCTCTAATTAATTTCCTCTCATTTGTAATTAAAACTTTTCTAAATAATTCCCCATTAATTACTCCTTACGTAATGAATATTAACTCACATGGGCTTTCCTTAAATAATTCCCTTTCATATTTGAAATTCAAATTAGATTTTTCTTTCATTAATTAATTCTCTCTCAATTATAATTAAAACTTTTATAAACAATTCCCCCTCTTCTTGCCAATCGACCATTGCGTCACCCTAGTGCGGCCCACCGGCTCAGCCATCGGTCTATCAGTTTTCTTTGTTGAATTTTAACCTTGTGATTGGGAGGATGGAGCCTTTGATTTCATTAAGGTTGTTGGTGATGATTGTCCTAGGATTGAAAATGATTCCTTTCGCTGCCATACCATATTTTGTCATCACTACTATTCATTGAATTAGAATTGCGAGAATGCTCCGTTATCATGTTTGAACTTGGAGAGAAATTGGAAAAATATTTATATTCTCTTATTTGAAGTGCATCTAACATTCAGCCGCATACAAGTTAGAGGATAAAAAATCCTCTGCCGTCCATCTTGGAAATCAAAACCTTCCTAAATGCATAAGCCAAAAACATGGAATAAATAAGTAGAAAGAGATTTTAAGTAGTTGGCCAAATCATAAAGCATTTCAATTGCAGAAGATAATTACAGTCACTCCCAAAGAAGGAATAAAGGTCAAATTTCCATTGAAATTATATATCCTCATGCTCCTCACCTTTTAGGCTGAATTCAGAAGGATTCAAAAATGTAAATTGATGCGATAGTTGCTTGAAATTTGAAGGATTACATAGATGAGATAGAATGCAAAGTGGATCCCTTGACATCTATCAAGGCATCTTTGATATCTCATACATTCATGATATGGTTGCAATACCATATCAACGACCTTATCAGAATCATCTCAATAAAGAATGGAAGGCCTTTCTGCTATAAAAAAAAAGTCTGTGAAGTGCATAATGACATTCATAATGCAGCAGGGCAAGCATGTAGACTAATCAATGCAAGGTAGAAATTCCTGTTGATGCTAATCCTTATCGTTTAAGAAGAAAAGAGACATCATGCTCTCTCTACCTTGGGCAAAGAAGGTGACATCCCAATGCAGAATTTGACTAAGGAGCAAGATAAAACCCATCTCTAACTTACCACTATTAGATTTACTGATGTATTGAAACTTGGTCAATAAGATCGACTCCAATGTGAAAATGATTAAGACCTCATTTGATTCGGCTTTTTTTGCCTTCTCTATTTGGAAACGGCAGAATTTTTTCTGGCGTTGTTTGTTTGTGACACTTTTGCAGATATGTTTTTTAAGGAACTTCATTTTTCTACTGTTTTGATATTTGCTTCTCCTATAGAAAACTTCATTCTCTTAATCATTGTTTCTAAAATTATCTTTTACAAAATGAGAGGAAGAACCCAACGAAGCCCAAGTAATGGTTGAGGCCATGTATAGTACGCATTGGTTAAACAACCCTTTCTGGGAAGTTTTTGGGCATCAAATGAATAAATTAAAACTCCTCGTCTAAAATGCTCTTCTTCTTCCTCCAATCTTTCTCAATCCTGCATTTTCTAGAAGATTGTAGCGACCCTTTCAGGGTTATATCATTTTCACAGTTTAGTAACTTCATTTTCTGACCTGCTTGAATAGAAACAAGCCATAGATGAAGCAGTCTCACTGGTTCATTATGTGACACTTGGATTCGGGAATCAGATTGCGACGGTGGAGAATATTCCACCGGGCAGTGAAGAGCCAAGAGATCCAAACGCATTTGCCGTACTTGGGAAGGCAGTAAGCTGCTGCAGTGGCTTCTGTGACTGCTTTTGCTGCTTTTGCTTAATCAAAACCTGCTCCAAAATGAGCGATCAGTGCCTGATTGCTCTTACACAGCTATGCTCGGCTCTCTCCTGCTTTGCTTGCAGCGAGTGCTGCGTGCAGGTGTGCTGTGACAGTGGTTAGTCCTCTCTCTTCCTCTCTCCCTCTCTCTCCTCTCTTGTATAGTGTTTTACGAGAAATGATTGTTAGCCAATGTTTTCGGCTGAAATCTTGTATCCTATGAACTCAAGATTGGGATTGGATAATCATCTCTGTAGTCTGTTAAAACTGTTGCCTGTCGGCTATTATAGCTCTAAATAGCCAGTAGTTTCAGCCAAAGAATTTGTCTGAGTAGCGGAAAATTATTTGGTGCAGAATCCGGACGTAGCATTATGTTCTAACTCCAATTAAATTTGTACACGTATATTACAAACATGTGGATATTTATTGCGCTTTTTGTGAGAAATTTTCTTAGAAATTTAAAACTTGTTATTTGATGTCATTTTGCTGCGCTTTTACTGCGTTTGTGTTGCTCCTTTGTTGCGCTTTCATTTTTGTTGTCCTTGTGTTTTTGCTGCACTTTCACTTTGCTTTTACTGCCCTTTTTTTGCGCTTTCACGTTGCTGTGTTTTCTCTGCGCTTTTGCTGCCCTTCGATGAAAAATAAAATGACCTAAAAAAATTAATGCGCGGTAAATATCCTTACATGTGTACAATTTAATTGGAGTCCGAACATAATGCTATGTCGGGACTCTGCACCAAATAATTTGCCCTGAGTAGCAGTCTCTAAGTGATTATTTCCTCTTTTCTCTCTCTCTCTCTCTCTTCTTTGTTCCTGTTTGCTTCAGGAGAGAAATTTGATTTTGATATTCTTAGAGTTGAACTATGCCCTTCCATTTAACCGGTATACTGTGGATTTCGGATCCTTTTTTACCCCACAATATCTGCAATATTATTGTTTCAAGTTTATTGTAATTGTTAAATCTTTCTCTCCCTCTCTCTCACTACTAGTAGGAGAATTGTTCATCAGTTGGCTTATTAGTTGTCCTTCAAAATATAAATATAATTAAAACTTTGATTTTTTTTTTAATTTATTTTAAATGTTAAAAATTCATTTCCTAAGAAAATTTTAAGAAGATTTATAAAATTAAAAAAAAAAATTTGATATTTAAAGTATCATATCACATATGAGCAATTAAGAAACAATAAAAAAATCATTCCAAATGAAGCCTTAATTACCCAAAAACTCCTAATCATACTATTTATGCCATTAATTAGGAATTTATATAATTTGTATTTTGGATTTTTGTCCAAATTATTTTGAAATTATATGAAATTTTGCATAAAATATATATATATATTTATCAAACTTTTTTTTTTATTTAAACAATGAAAAAACAAAATGGAAAATTTTAAAGAATCCGAAGCAAGAAGATGGAGAAATGCATGCATGCAGTAAGCAGTTCATAAGCAGGCAGGTATGGGAGATACAAGAAGCAAGGGAAGCCTGCCCGGGTGATGGACGGCTGTGATGAAAGCCCACGTACGGTGGTTCCCTGCGATCTGGGCACACCCACGCGCGCCAGATTTGCAGGCATCTTAAAGGGCTGCCAATTCTAGTTAGAGATATGATGGGTTTGTAGGTCTAAAAATCAGCCTATATATTTTAATTTCCTATCATTCAATTATTGGAATGAAGAATAGTATCTGATTAATTATGTTTGCTCTTATATAGAGATGCATGAATTCTAATTGTTGAAATTAAGTTATTTGAGTTATGATAATGATTAATGCATAGTTAAAAGATGATTATGAGCTAAATTTTGGTGCATTATAGTTTATATATAATCCCCAAAAAGGAGGAATGCATGATTCTCTCTCTCCCTCTTGTTCAGTCCTCGGCAAAAATTAGGGGTGCAAACAAAATGAGTCAAGCTCAAGCCTTAGCATGATTGAGCTCGGCTCGCATATTTTTTAGGTGTCTTGAACTTGGGCTCGAACTCGAGCTTAGAAGTTGAGATTGAACTCGACTTGTGCATCAAAAGCCTGGGCTCAAAAATTGCTCGAGCTCAGCTCGATTGCAAGCTCCATTAGAAGGAAAGAAATCAACAACTAAATCGAAAGTATTTTAACTACTTGTGAAAGAAAGAAATCGCTTAAAGACGACTAAGTTTTATCTCATGTTTGCAAAAAAATTGAGAAAGGGGACTACAAAATTTGAGAAAGAAAAAAAAATCAATGTAAAATTGATCCAGATAATTGAGAGGTTTGTGCTCGAGTTGGGCATTAATTTGATCAAACTGAGCTCAATTACCCAACGGGTTCGAAAATATGCTCGAGCTCAAGCTCGATAACTCGACTTGTGAGCTCGTTAACGAGCCAGCACGAGACAGCTCAGCTCAATTACACCCCTGGGAACAACATAACCTCCTGAATTTCCTAATCTCTTTACATTTGTGCTCCTTTATATAAATGTTGATGGGACATTCCCAAGCTATATATCCACAGCTAGTTTCCCAGCTCACCCATTCTATTCCGGACCACTCAGAACAAAATGAACAACTACGTTAAAAGAGTGAGTGAGTCATATTATATCTGAAGGTGAGCATATAATATGCAGAAACCAATTATTCCTCATGTGATAAGAAAATAGGTTAAGAAGCTCGGCTTTTAATTTATAAATTAAAATGTTATTGATTGAGCTGCATGTAAACTTGAGCTTTGGGAAAAAAACTTTAAATATGTTTTCATCTGTTGTTAAGCAAAATTAATAGCAATTATTAAGAGCTAATGGTTAATGCGCTTGAACTCTGATCATCATAATATAAGACTTTGTTTGAGATGATTTTTTTTACTGTTTTAAGAAGCAGTAAGAAAGCCGTCCCAAACGAAGCCTATGTACGACCAAAAGGGTGAAGGACTTCGCTCAACCTTAAGGGGATGCTTGGTAGCACTTAGGATTTTATTTAAGTATGCTTTCGTAAATCCTTTAAATTCGGATTTCAGAAATCCTGAGGGGCCTAAATCTTGAAAACAGTTTGGTAACACTCATGATAAATCCTATTAAATCTGATGTGACTGTTTGGCTATAGAGTCGATTTAGCGAGCATACTCATCCTCTCGAGTCAATGGATTTCATAAATCCGGCAAAAAATAGGATTTCGGAAATTCAGGATTTAGCATGAAAAGGTAGAATTTTCCATCTACGGCGGCTTTCATTTGCCGTGAGATTTGGTTTTGCATTTTAGGTCATTTGGCTGGATTTCGCTCAATTCCGGCCTAAATCCTGCTACCAAACAGCCCCTAAAATTATAACCACTGTAATGAAGACGTCAATGTCTGCATCCCTATTTCTGTCATTCTATTTAATCTTCAGAGAGCCCTCATTGCATTGCCATGTGATTTTCTTATCATAATTTCTCTTTATTAGTGTTAGCTTGCTCTTAGGTTGTGGACTACACAGAGAAGCATGTTTTCATGTTCTCTTTCTTATTTTTCTATCAAGATCTTCTCCCTCTCTCTGTCTCTCTCTCTCACACAGGAAGAGTTTGAAGCATTGGTGATCAGATATGAGGGTGAGAGATACAAAGCAAAATCAACTCAAACTGTCATGATATCTTATACTTGTTTAAGTGTAAAATTAATTTTCTAGTGTTGTAGATCCTGCGTTGGGTGCAAAGTAAGATCAATGGGAGACAAGAGAAGAAGTTAGATGTCTGCCATGGCTTTTCTCATTGTCAGTTATTCCACCCTCATTCTTTTTCTCTCTATTTTCTTAATTATTTACAGTTTTGTTCATTTGAGGACATCCAATAATAATGATATTCTTCACAGCAACTATATTTTTCCCACTATTTTTGCATTGTTTTGCTCTAATCTGTAGATTTTGTTAGACTTTCCAAAGCAAAATACCTGCAAAGAAGAATTCAAAGACTGGGTACAAACACTATTAGAAATTGGAACATTTGGTAACAATGGCCAGCAGAATGCTGCACAAACAGTTTCAGAAACTCCAGAAACATTGAAGGAAATTCAAGATTTAAGCATAGAAGAATTGATCAAATTGCTAAATCTGACACCAAGTTTTAGCACAGATGGAACTGATCAATCTTCAAGTTTGGAAATTGACCACATTTCTCCATCAAAAATCTGTAATGGATCAACAGATGATATCATCTTAAACAAAGCCAAAGAACTACTTGTTGATAAACATAATGAGATCAGGCAAAGATCATTCTCTTTCCTCCTCAAGAAAATGTTTGTGTGCAGAAGAGGATTTGCTCCACAGCCAAGCATATGGGATCCAATTCCCGAATCAAGGATGGAAAAGGTGTGAATTTCACATTTTTGTTTGCAATTTTGGTTCTAATTGATCTCCTGATGATTGTATTCAAAATTTACTTTGTTTTCTAAAGATTTTAAAGAAACAATTTCAAAAAAGGATTCATTCTCAAGCTTCTTCTAGAGCAACTTCAATGAAACACTTGAAGAGGAATCTTGGAAAAGAAAAATGGGAGGATGGAAGCAAATGGATAAAGACTGATTCAAAATGTAAGTTTACAAAGTTCTTATTTGCACTTTCATTTAAGATCATTATCCCTATGCCAATTAATTGTGTAGGCCTTATGAATCCTCATCATCAACAAATTCAATCCATCTTGTCTTTGCTCCCTACAATTTTCTTTTTAACCTTTCCACATTAATTTCATCTACTCTTCATTCTGCATGCCCAAATCATTAAGGAATTGTTTGTTCCAAGTATTTAAAATTTAGATGTATGTTAAATACAATATAAAATAAACTCAACTTAGGTTTCGTTTGGGACGGCTTTTTTATTATTTCTAAAAGCAGCTTCTTAGTATAAAAATTAAAATTTTTGTACTAAGAAGCTGTTTCAAGAAGCATAACGAAGCCTTATTTGAAATACTTTTGGCATTTAGTTTGTTGTGAAATAATTTCAAGATGTTACTTTTGGTGTTTGGATTGCTGCAAAATGAATAAAAAAAAAATTTGTTTCCTCTTTTTTCTCTGTTTTGGTACAAATCGTCAATTATGAGAAGGTTAGAACGAGTGGCAAGATTATGTTGTATGGTGCAATATAGTTGAAATTTGTTTAAATCAAATGAATTTTAAATACATAAAAATTACATTGAATTTGTTTTACTATCTATCAAGCAATCAAAATCTTTAAACTTTTAATTACATTTGAAATAAACTAAGTGCATTTAAAACCCCTCCAACAATCCAAATCTATTTAATCTCCTTAGTTTGAACTTCATAGACTATAAAAGCTATTAGATGCATTTGTTTAACTAATAATATTCTCTCTTTACATGTTTACTAATGTTAAACAATCTTTTTTTCTGCTGAAGTCAAACAGTAAATGATTTTTTTTTTTTTTTTGCTTTCAGATATTGTTCTGGAAATCTAAAAACCTATGCAATTCAAATATGGATGGTAAGCCCATGCTTTCAATGTTCTTGAAGCAAGCAAGCAGGCATAACATTAGCTACTTTCAGCTTCATTAGATTATGTTATTTAATCTTCCCAAACTGAGAATAAAAGTGAAGGGAATTCTACTAACATATTGCATTTCCTTCCTTAGGAGAGCAAGCAAATCTGAAAGAAATATTATTCAGTCAATGATGACAGAAAAATAAGTTCTTAAATGGCTCATATGCTATGTTATCATAAATTTTAGAAATTAAAGCTTCGTTTGGGATGGCTTTATTACTGATAAGCAGAACTGATATGCTTTAGCACTTATCCTGCCTTAGCCGTTTGTGCAGCCACTACTCTGACTTGTCATACTTATGCTTGTACCTCTTTAATCCTCACCTCTACTTTACAACTGCTTAATCAAACGGCTTAGGATGAGTGAGTTTGGTATATATCTTGTAACAGGGTTTTCGGTACAAGTGGTCAATGAAAAACTCCCTGCTACCTATCTTCCTTCTTCCTGTTTTCCTTACCTTTCTTGCAGGTTCAGATCGCTGGAGAAGCTTCAGCTGATTCAAGTCAACATGGTATCAGAGCTCCCAGGTTCGGGTCGCTGAACTAAGTTTCGCTGATTTCTTCCGTCTGTTCTCAAAATGAGCTCAGCCGAATCTGGAACCAACATCTCCACAGTTTCTTCTCAAACTCCGATAAAAATGAGCGATGCAGTTATTCTGCCTCAACTCAAATTTCTGATGCTCAACATAAAATCTGTGTTGAACACTCAATTAAACACATATAATTATCTTATGTGGAAATCCCAAGTGTTAAAGCTTTTCACCGCCAATGGCTTTGACGGTTATCTGGACGGAACTACACCGAAGCCAGAAAAACATATCGTGAAGGAGACTGGTGAAATTGTTTCTAATCCTCATTATCAAACTTGGATCCTTATAGATCAAAATTTATCAGCTGCTTTGTATTCGACTGTTTCTGCAAATCTCCTGCCCTACATTTTGAATTTGGATTCCTGCGCTGACATATGGCTCACGATTGAATGGCGGCTGCAATCATCCAATCGTTCTAGAATGCTACAGTTAAAAAACGAATTACACCATATTTCTATGAAAGATAGAACGATGATGCAGTATCTTTCGGACATTAATGGCAAGTGCGACGCCATTGCTTCTTCGGGCACGCCGTTGGATCCTGAAGATATTATAATGTATACGCTAAACGGATTGCCATCGGGCTATCAAGCGTTCAAAACTTACATTCGAGCGAATCCTCAATCTATTAATCTGGATGATTTTTATGCATTACTCTGCAGTGAGGAAGTCAATCTCGCTGCTGAGGCGGCTCGTGAAACTCAATTACTTCCGTCCACAGATTCACACGTTGCTTTGACAGCTTCTCGTGGTCGCGGTCGTTTCCGCTCAAACAGAGGACGCGGACGCTTCATTCAATCTAATTCGCAACCTGTGCAGCAAGATGCTCGAACATCTGGACGGACAACCAACAACTATGTCGAATGTCAAATTTGTCGTAAGCCAGGACATTCTGCATTTAAGTGTTGGCATCGAACTAATTTACAGTATCAACCCGTGTCTTCTTCGGCATTTGTTGCAAGTTCGGCGTCTGAGACAAATGACTGGGTATTAGATTCTGGAGCGACGTCTCACCTCACTCCTGATCTCACTCAACTGCAACATCCGCAACATTATATGGGAGCACAACAGGTGCAGATAGGGAATGGAGACATGCTACCGATTACACATTCTGGCCAAGGAATATTGCCGACCCCCAATCGTAAGATTCTTTTGAAACCATTGCTTCATGTTCCTTCCATTTCACATAATTTGGTTTCAATTCATCAGTTAGTCCGCAATAATCCTTGTTCTGTTGTTTTTGACAAATCCGGCTTTGCTATCAAGGATTTGAAGAACAATCAAATTCTTCTTCAAGGACCACCTCGTCAAGGCCTCTATAGGTTCCAAACTCCACAACCGTCCAGCCACACTCCACAACCGACCAGTTCTTCTCCTATTGTTCTTCTCAGCAATCTCTGGCATCGTCGCTTGGGTCATCCGTCGTCTTCAACACAAGCGGATTTATCTTCCATTTTTAGCACATCTTTGTCTAGTTTTCATTGTAAATCTTGTGCACTCTCTAAGAGTCACAAACTTCCGTTTTCTCGTATTTCAAATTGTAGCAAGAAACCTTTAGATTTGATACATACTGATGTATGGGGTCCATCCCCAATTTTGTCAAATCAAGGTTATAAATACTATATCCTTTTTGTTGATGACTATTCTCGTTATTGTTGGGTGTTTCCAATGCGTTTTAAATCCGAAGCTCATTCGAAGTTTCTTATTTTTAAAGCGTCTGTGGAAAATCAATTTAACAATTCCATTAAAATACTTCGTTCTGATAATGGTGGGGAATTTGTAAAAGCCTCCTTTCGAACTACTTTGCAAAATGCTGGCATTATTCATCAATTGTCTTGCCCCTACACGCCAGAACAAAATGGTATTGCTGAAAGAAAGCACAGGCATATCATTGAAACTTTACGAAGTCTTCTACATGAAGCCCACATTCCCTATTCCTTCTGGCCTGATACTTTGCTAACTACCATATTTCTTTTAAATCATCTTCCCATCTCTCCAATTCCTAAGATTTCTCCATTTCAACGCCTTTATCATAAGCCACCCGATTATTCCTTTTTAAAAACATTCGGTTGTTTATGTTACCCATGGTTGCCCAATCTTCCCAAGAACAAATTTGATCCCAAATCTTCTCCATGTGTTTTCCTTGGTTATGCCTCAAATGCTAAAGGGTACAAATGCTACAATTTGGAATCACAGAAAATTTTCATTTCTCGCCATGTTAAATTCTTTGAGCATATTTTTCCTTTTCAAACTTTACATAAAACAATTCCTCCTTCTTCTACTTCTCCTTTAACTACTCCCTTGACATTAGTTCCACTCACTTCTCAACAAATCCCAACTTCCTGTACTTCTAATCCTACTACTGATACTCTACGTCAGCCATTCTCTGCCCAGAGCATTCCTTCCAATGTCACGGATGCATCTTCAGCCGATCCCATACCTTCGGCTTCTACTACTTCTCCTATTCTTCCTCAGCCGACGCATCAGATGCTTACCCGTTTCAAAACAGGAAGCTTAAAACCAAAACAAATTATAAGCATGTCTCATTCTCTACAACCTCAGGATCCTTCTTGCTATACACAGGCGTCCAAACAATTGATTTGGCGCCAAGCCATGTCCAATGAATTTGATGCTCTACAAGCACAAGGTACATGGATTCTTGTGCCACCTTCTCCTACTCAAAATGTGCTCGGATCGAAGTGGATTTATAAAACAAAATATAATGCCGATGGATCTATTGCAAGGCATAAAGCTCGCTTAGTAGCTCAAGGTTTTAAACAAGAATACGGGTTGGATTATTTAGAAACTTTCAGTCCAGTTGCCAAAGTCCCCACGATCCGAATTTTTCTTACTGTTGCTGTGACTCGTAAATGGAACATTCTACAACTGGACGTTTCTAATGCCTTTCTACATGGTGATCTTACTGATACAGTTTATATGTCTCAACCAATTGGGTTTATCGATAAGGCATATCCAAATCATGTCTGTCTCTTAAAAAAATCAATCTATGGATTGAAACAATCGCCAAGGCAGTGGTTTGCAAAGTTTTCCTCCCATCTGCTCAATTTCGGTTTTCAACCAAGTTCGGCTGATCCTTCTCTTTTGTTGTACCGCAAAGAAGCCAAATGTTTGTTCATCCTCATATATGTGGATGACATATTATTAACCGGTGATGATGATGACCTTATTCAGCAGCTTTTAACCACTCTTCAACAGCATTTCAGCATTAAAAATCTTGGCTGCATCCATCACTTTCTCGGAATTCAGGTAGAACCGGCACAACAGGGATTATTTTTATCACAGACGTCATATGCCACCACCATTCTATCGCGGGATGGTATGGATAATTGTAAATCGTTATCTACACCAGTAGCTCTTAAATCTATTGTGCCGTTAGATGCTGATGCTTCATTTCACAATCCTGATTTATACAAACATCTTGTTGGCTCCTTGCAATATTTAACTGTCACAAGACCCGACATCTCCTTTACAGTTAATAAACTTTGTCAATTTATGCACAACCCTTCGAATGGACATTTCTACTTACTCAAGCGGCTTCTCAGATATCTTAAAGGAACATTAGCTTTTGGTCTTCTCATTCAACCTACAGAATTATATCTTTCAGCCTTTTCGGATTCTGATTGGGCTGGGATCCAATAGACCGTAAATCAACCACTGGATATTGTGCATATCTTGGTCACAATCTCATTTCTTGGCAGGTCAAAAAGCAGAAAACTGTTGCTCGTTCTTCTACTGAGGCCAAATACAGATTGTTGGCCACGGCAGCTGCTGATCTCGTTTGGTTACGACGTCTTCTGGTTGAGTTTGGTATTCCTGTTACAAATGCCACTCAATTATTTTGTGATAATATTTCAGCAATCGCATTAGCTAACAATCCTATTTTCCATGCGCGTACCAAACACATCGAGATAGATTATCATTTCATTCGGGATTGTGTGAAGTCTAAAGATATCTCTATTCATCATATCAGTTCCCTTGATCAGCTGGCAGATATATTTACCAAACCTTTAGCTATCCAAAGGTTTCAAGATTTAAGACACAAGCTCACACTCCGGGACTCGAGTATCATCTTGCGGGGGGATGATAAGCAGAACTGATATGCTTTAGCACTTATCCTGCCTTAGCCGTTTGTGCAGCCACTACTCTGACTTGTCATACTTATGCTTGTACCTCTTTAATCCTCACCTCTACTTTACAACTGCTTAATCAAACGGCTTAGGATGAGTGAGTTTGGTATATATCTTGTAACAGGGTTTTCGGTACAAGTGGTCAATGAAAAACTCCCTGCTACCTATCTTCCTTCTTCCTGTTTTCCTTACCTTTCTTGCAGGTTCAAATCGCTGGAGAAGCTTCAGCTGATTCAAGTCAACAATTACTGTTTCTTAAAACAGCTTTTTAGTTAAAAAATTAAAATTTTGTTACTAGAAAGCTGATTTAAGAAGTTATAACAAGCCATCCCAAATGAGACCTAAAACTTTGTTTCAAACAATTTTTTTACTACTTTATAAAGCAACTTTTTAGTACAAAATTTTCAAATTCTAAAAATATCTGTACTAAAAAATTATTTCAGAAAGCAGTGAAAAAATCACCTCCAACAAAGCCTAAGTGGAAAAACATCATATATACAGCTTTTTCAGCCAAATAAAATTTTTTGGCTAACAACTTTTCAAATTTACAAAAAAAAAAGTAAAAAACAAAATTATCCCAAATGAATAAAGATGGTTTGTATGATTTAAATTATGATTTTGTACTTTTTCTCTTTCTAGTGTAATGTCACCATGCCATGTACATGAGAAGCATGGTGCTCCTGCTGCTGCATCCTATCGCCAACTAGCTGTCGAGGTTAATCATTCAGATCAACTATATATAGGCTATGTTTGTAAAGAAGCTTCGTTTGGGACGGTTTTTTTATTGCTTTCTAAAACAGAGTTTTAGTACAAATTTTTTTATTTTTATACTAAAACTCCGTTTTAGTAAGCAATAAAAAAGTCGTCCCAAACGAAGCCTTAGATTTCATTTTAGACACTCTTTTATAAAATAGTTTTTAGTATAAAAATTATTAACTAGAAAGTTATTTTAAAAAGCAATAAAAAAGCTGACCAAAACGAAACATGTCTTAAGAACCTGCCTAATTTGATTGGCATAGCTCTGAGTGCTCAATCATTTTTCAAGTATTAGTTAGGGGATTACAATTTTTTTTTTAGAAAAATATAATCTCTTTTTTCAGCTAAAGAATATTTTTCAGGTATTTTGGGTCCTTGGATAATTGTTTAATATTATGTACTTTATTTTAATATTTTTGGACTCTTACAAAATCTCTAAGGTTATTTTGCACTATTTAGAATATTAATAGTATTTTTTAAAAAAATAATAATTTTCATATTGAAAGGCGGCACGCCATTCAAAGATGAAATTATGATTAAGGTGGAGTAATTTTGTTCATAGATTTGAGAGGAGGACCCCCTTGATATAAATGGATCACTCATGCCTTAGTATTTTCAAAATATTGTAATTTTACTTCTCAATTATTTCTAAAACTGAAGGATTTTCAAAACAATAGATTTTGATTAATAAAAATAAGAGAAAGCTAATATGCCATCAGGAAATATGTCTTAGTGATTTTCTTTGAATGATAAAGATACCATAAGACCTAAAACAATAAATTAAGAAGACAATGATGCCAATAGAATGACAAAGAACTTACTTTATTATGTTCTCTCAAATCATCTAAGTGATGTTGGACTAACTAGACTAAGCATAAAGAGGATGATTGAAGGTGCAATTAAAGTCTTAATATTTGATGGAGCAAATAATAAGGCTATATGTGATTATTTTTTCTACTCGTAGAGAAAATTCTAGCATTAAGTCGTATGACCAAATCATGGGGATTACGAAGACATCCTCTATGCATGAATGACTCTAGCTCCATTTATGTAAACTTCAAATCAATTTCATTATATATATATATATATACTATTATGATTGCTAAAACTTAGGTTAAATTGCCTTTGCTATAATAACATATTTGGCAAGTGCCCTTTATAATCTCAATCTACTCTTCTAGTTTATTAACTAGATAAATATTCATTTTATAATTTTCTTAAAAAAATTGACTAGTGTCTGGAGGAATTCAAAAGAGTTTCATCCATTTTTAACATTTATAAAAGATTTACCTTGTGAGCATACTTGAATGTTGAGAACATCAAATATTATTAATGACAATTTATATGGAATGCAATAAATTTCTAATTATTATTAAGAAAGAAGAAGCACTAGGTGGAGAAAGTGAAGAATAAACATCATAGAACCTCACTCACACACCCTTCAAATATAGCACCCTAAGGGACTTCAAATGTAGCATATTACTTCACAAAAGATATTATAAGGAAATAATTATTACATAAAATAATGATTACTTCATTACAATACTTTTAAAACATTCAATAATTATATGGCTTATAAAAATCTAGATCCTGATAAATAATATATGAGAATATAAAATAAATAGGTGAATGTGCGTGTAGGTGTGCATTTATATGTGCATACTAAACTTGTTATAATAAAATAGACTACATAGCTTTCCTAATCTAAATTATCTAGCTTAAGTTTGTATGATTAAGAATATCAAATGATTGAAATAAGAGACAATTCAAATCACTTAGGATGAATTAAATGAACGTTGGTAACTTCTAGGATGAATATCTCTCAGGCTTCTCCCTATTCTGATCGACATTCCTTCACATATCTTTTAGTTAAATATACATTTTTATAGAGAAGTAGAAATTTCATAATATACATACATGATTATAATGCAAGGGAAAGACAAGTTTAAATCAAATTTGGATATATTGACAAATTTAATCTAAAGTGAAATTTTCAAAGACAAAATGATCCTTTATTATTTTATAGATATTTAAATGTCATGATTGTACTAAAGTTCCTACATAGAATAATTTTATTAAATTTAATTTACCCATTGAATCAACATCAAAATTACTAAGAAATAAGAGTGAATGGTTCATATCAAAGGAAGGAAGCATATTAGCGTGACATATCAAGGGGAGGTTCCCATATTGCATGTGGGATAATGAGTTTGGTTAGGGGTGTTGCGTTCAAATCTAACATCCCAAGTGATGTTGGGTTGAAAGTCACCTCATGCACAAGCACATGCAAGGTTTCATTTTGAAATACTTTAGCTATTATTGTGAAGTCTACATATCATTAGCGAATGGACTAGGTGATGTAATATCTATGTAATGACATCAGTTAGCGGTCTAGAATAAAGTATTTAGGTTTTTCAATATTTGAATGGTGAAGTCATTGAGTAATAGGTGGTGACATTATGATGCCAATGACCATATACCTGTCATGTTAGGGGCTCTATAACATCTTAAATTTTGATAATAAAATCATTCTCTAAATGGGATTCATCTGATACTCCCAGAGAGCCTTAAGGACTCTATAAGGGGTGGACGGGCCTCCTACCACTACAAAATGATGAGTGAACAGAATGAATGTAGAGTAGAGGACTAAAGACTCTTTAACAACAATTTGTAAGAAGACACTTTGAATGGAAAGAGGGTAAGGAAATGATAAGTTATACCTATCATATGATTTTTGAGAGGACCTAGTGATACAACAATAAGATAAAGGTTAAGAATAAGATCACAAATTAAGGCTCAACTTTAAGATTTAGGACATTCACCATGCACAAATCTCCATGAAAACCCATGAATATCTCATAATCCTCTTAAAATCATGAGAAAATAATTAAAAAACTCAATTTAAGGTTCCTTGATATGTAGGTGGGCCATCCTAGTCAAGAAAACAAAATCTTAAAATTAGTTTATTCAAGACCATTCTATTGGCCTTATTTAGAAAATATAAAAAAAATTATTTTTAAAAGATTTAAATTTTATTTTATCTCTCTTATTTCCTTTCTCTTTATATTAAGAGAAGTCATATATCCATGTAATAGTATTTTATTGTCTCATAAGGCTTTCCAAAGTTGTCTAAGCTTAGAAAAGGTCTACAAGTTAGACTTTACTTTGTACTTTTTTATTTGTAAAAAAAAAATTGCTTGTGCAAATTTTGTGTGGGAAAGGCTTGGTGAATGCTCTACTCTTAGTGAAGTTTGGTGGTTGAGCCCCTTAGCCTTTGGCGAGTCTTAAGTTATCTTTTCTTACCTTTACTTCTTGTTTCTGGCACAATTTTCATCTCTTCTCCATAGCCTCAAGCCCAACTTTTTTAAACCTCAAAATCCATCCAACCTCTTCTAAACTCTTTCAAATATTCACATCCCTCCTAACCTTCCACAATGTTAACTCCCCAATAACCCAAGATGTCATAGCCTAATATAGAGAGATAATTTTCTGTTGTGAGCAACTAAATTAAAAATATCATAACTCCCTAACCACTAATTCAAAACCCAAAAAACACCAATATTAGTTCCCTGGCATCAAAAACCTTTGATCTGGAATTTCTATTTTTTTTTCTTTAAGGAAAATTCTTCTTTTAACAACCTAAAATATCTAGCTCTAAATCTATCCCAAATCTAAATTCTCATTTTACAACTAACCAAATAGCCCTTTCAACACAACCTCAAGGGAGTGCCAATCAAGTTGTTGACTACACCAATAAGATACTACTAAATCTACATTACATAGGATTGAAATTTTTATTTCGTTAGCAATGTTGATGAATTCCTGGTAATAGATATATCACGAAGAAAATGAGAAATGGAAAGAAGCAAAGAACTAAAAAAACCTTAAAAAGATTTAAGATTAAGAGAGTTAGATGAACACTTATGTGATAAAAGGTGCAAAAAGGGGTGTTGGGACTTAATATGTATGATAGCCAAAATTATTACTCTTTGGGGTGGGATGCTACCCTAAGAGATCTAAGAAGAATCTATATATATGAATCCCATGACATTTTAGGAGCTTATAGGCTTACATTTGATTATGAGGTGAGATGTATAAGATCAAACTAATTTTAAAGGCCCCATTATAATATCATGATGAAGTGCTTAATATGGGATAAAATGTTAAGATATCATCATCTAGTAAGCATCAATAAAGAGCCTTGATATGAAACTAAAAAAAATTAATAAAAATATATACTTGAAATTATTATTATTTTTATTTTCAATATTTAATTTATAAATTTTATATATAATATTTTGAAATTATTTTTTTTTCATTTTTTAAATATTTTTAGACTTGATTAGAAAGTACTCGAGCCAAACACCCATATAAAGAGAGACTATTGGAGTGATTTTAGTGCTCCACTTCCTTAATTACTTCCCTATATTTAATGTTTCTCTCATTATTAATTTTTTTTTATTTTAAATTATATAATATGATGTATGAGCTTAAGCATTATTGGAATGAATAAGAAAAGAAGTTTTGATGTTTCAAAAAAAAAAAATGGAGAGTGTAAACTCTCGGGTTAAGCCCATCTTCATTGGGTTCTTCTTGATATAAACCTAAGTGGGTTCTTCTTAATATAGACCTAAGGAACCTTCTTCCACTTGATGAGCTCTCCCCAAATCTTTTATATAATATTCTCCCATATCTAGAAATTCATCCTATGTCATTTACTTAAATCTTATTGCCCTAAAAAAAATTCAAAATTTTTTTGAAGTCATTGGCCAAAATTGTGATCCTCTTGACTTAGATTTGGTCCTCCTTCCTTTATCAACCATAAAACATATTGGATATCCACCATGTACTCCACATATTCCTTAACATTATATAACCTTTCATCTCCTCAATGCACCCTTAATCCCCTTCACTAACTTCATATTCTAAGACTAGCCAAAATCATCCCCAATTAGACCACACTGATCTATTCTTGGTCTAGCTTTCCTTACAAGTTTCCTAAATTTGTTCAAACACTTTCAAGTGTATCCATTCCCTATGCCCCCTCCATTCCACAACCTAATGTGAACCCCAATAGCTCTAGGGCTTAACCTACTCAAAGGTTTATTTAACTTCTCCCTTAGCCCTCCACCTCAAGTTACCTTTTTCAAAAATCTAAAGGTAAGCCTTATATCACCCCTAAGATATTGGCCACATCCCTACTTTTTGAAGCTATGAAGCTCTTTATGACATCTAGGTGACTAGTTCTCGTTAAACTAAATAGCTATGAAGCTCATATATGATGTGATATTATTCCTATGACTATAATCCACATCCGTTTAGATTAGTTTTAAGTTGATAAAATGAATTTAGTTATTAAATCATGAGAACTTTTATGCATTTAAAAATAATGTTAAACCCTCAAAATATTTCCAATTAAATTATTATGTGAGCAATTCTAATTATATATATATATATATATATATATATATATATATATCTTTAAAATCTATAATGATACAATAAATGGTACCTCCACTAAACCCATTCATTGACACACTTACTATTGACTTTGCTCTTGATGGCTCTAGTCCAGTTCACTTCTTATATAATATAGCATTGATTTGACCACTACGTTGGTGAGAGAATACCCATAATAGGTCATATCTCGTAATATTATATTTGATGATTATCCCCTCCATATGAAGGATACTATAATATGACCCATGTGATACATAAACATGTTGTATACTAGAACCTACAATCTATTATACATCTTGTCCCTCCGTGGAAGCGAAATCTACACCCATTTCCTCTAAGTGATCATACCCTTAAAAAACCTTTGGTTGATCCTAAGTCTTCCCTTATTACACTAAGTGGGCTAGTTTGTAACAACCGTTCTTGAAGTATCATCATCATTTGCATGATGTTGTATTAACACTAACACCTCATTTCCATAGCCTACATGTTAATATTTCACACTTAGTTGACATGAGTAGTAATAAATATATAGATATTATATTTCAACCTATCATGTGAGAATACTAATGGTAGCTATAATATATCTCACATTCATGTATTTATTGATTAAGAGCATTGCGCTACATGATTATATTCAAAATTTACCTTTTGTGAAGTATTTTGATTATCTTTACTTCTGATGTAATACTAGATAAAGGAATTATGAGTTACAATTTTTTGCACACTATTTTTTGGGAAAGTATATGGAACAACTTTTATAGGTGTTACTACTTGAAGGACCACCTTGACCCACAAATAAGTCACCACCTTTCTTTTCATTTAAAGATCTACACACTACTACAAACACTCCACCACCTTTCACATGCTTGAAGGAGTTGATTTGGAGCATATGTAATTAGAGGAGAGGTGGGTGTGATCTACTAAACTGTGTTGGCTCACACCTATTCTCCATTATATTTTAGGGCAAGGGAAGAGAAAGAGCTGATTGAATAGCTTTAGTCCCAAGTTCCGATATGTCCGAGTATGTATAGGTATTTTTTGATTTTATTTTTTGTATGCATTTATGATTATTTATTTATTTGCTCTATTTTGGTCTATAACCATGCACTATACATATATATTAATGATGAAAGAAAAGAATAGAAAGATATGGATGAGTTTATTTTTCTATTTATTGGAAGTTAATTATAAGCTTTGTAATTTTTTTGTTTAAAGAAGTCTTAAAAGGCCCCAAAGCTTAGATCTTGGTCTTGGCATGTCACCATTTAACCTGATATGACATATCTTGTATGTGGGTCATATTAAGTTGGGTTGTGACACTTCTTAGGATAAGATACTGATGAAGCATCGAGAAAGAAAAGAGTTTTAAAAGAAATTGCTAGGAAGAGACTTCTAAGAGTAATTATTTACAAGTTATGAAGAAGGGTGTCAAATAAGGATCGACTCTCTAAGATAAGTTAACAATAAAAGAGTGAAGTTCTCACTATAAGTCACCTATAAAAAACACAATTTTTTAGTTCAGGTCATTGGGAAAGGTTTCTATTTGGGAAGGAATGTTTGGTCAAGAGACAATCAAAATAAGTTACCAAGAGAGAGTTCTTCGGACAAAATGATAAGAAATGTGACTTTCTTTGGAGAAGAAGACTAAGGGATGACCAAGATAGGTTATCAACGTGGGATAGTTTTAAGAATAAGTAATGGAGAGGGTCGAATTCTTGGAAGAGGAAAGTGTCAACCAAGGGCCTACCAAAGTAGTTCATAAGGCTAGTTCTTAAGTTGAGTTGTTGAGCAAGGTTGACTTCTTCAGGCTAATCATCGAGAATAATAGAGTTCTTAGGTAAAAGGTATGACACACTGATGAGGGGATGTGAATTAGTATGATTTAAAAATGATTTCAAAATTAAATCAAAACAAAATTAGATTTGTAAAGAAACTTTCTCTAATTCAAAAGATGTAATAGAAAATATTTTTCCAATGTTTTACCAAAAGAGTTATTTTCACACAACAAATTCTTTGAATAGAAAATACATTTCTAATAGCTATTTCAAAGTTTGTGCTACAATCAAAGTTTATATCACAACATTTTTCATATCATCACATCACATATAAAATACATAAAAATATACAATAAAATTTATAGATGTAGAAAGTCAAAGAAATGCAAACTAACTAAAGTGGTTTGAGTTGCAATATGAAAAACTAATTGAATTGCAAGTTTAGAGGGAATGATAAGTGCATACATATCTTTGGGATCTATTTTATTACTACTTTTTATTAACATGAAAAGAAATTTTGTAAAATACATTCGTACACACATTGTGTACAAGCTATACACAGTGAGTGTGCAAGCTTGTACGGGTCGACTTGTTGAGTTATGCTAGAGCAATGTGTCTTCATTTAATTGGAGTCTGGATACATAGCTACATCTAGACTCTGCATGTAATAATTTCTCCCAAATATGGCAGGCTTATAGTTGAATCGATAGACTCAATGAGACGAATCCAATGAGCTTAAGATCGCTTGATTTTAACATCATTAAGAGAATTAAATGTTGCCTAATACTAAAAAAAAAATGTTGCCTAATACTGATCGAGGGGATCAATACAAGTCATACAATAGAATTCTCTATACTCATTCTAGATTTTATCCATATTTATGAAGCACGTCACTCTCAAAATCTATAAATAGACCTCCACTCTCCACCTAAGTGGTAACTTGGGGAAGAAATTTAGAGAGCTTTAAAACTTGAAGAATCTTATAATTCTACCCAAACACCACTGCTGGGGAACCTTTGCCTCCCTCGACTTTCACCGATCGATCATCATCAAACTTCCACCTTGCCAGCACCACTAGGCCTTAGCCTGGGTGCCATCACCAAACTTTCATAGATTAATCTCCGCAGAACTTCCACTCAACCGCCATATAGGACCTTAGCTCGATTTCCCCCATCGGACACTTGGATGACCATCACTAGTAGATATCCATTCAGCCACCACGGTTGGGTCTCCACCTGGCTATCGTTGTCTAACTTTCACCTAACGAATGTTGTCGTACCTCCCCTTAACCATCTCCATCGAACCTCCATCCAGCCACCATCCTTGACCACTATTATCTAACTTCCTTCCGACTAACATCATCATCAGTTCTTCGCCTAACCTCTACCATCGAACACTCATTGGCTAACCATTGTTGCTAGGACATCACTTAATCATCACAGTCGTATATCCATTTCACTGCCAACTACTATCCTTTTAACCTTGACCACCTACCAATTATGGTCCTCAAACTCATATTATTCTACTACGGTTTATTGACCTTGATATTCACCCAACCCTAGATCAAGGGGGGTTGACCTGATCAAATTGACCAAGCCATATCCCAAGATCACTTCCCTTGGGTTAAATGGGTTAAACCAGGTCTGCTGAGCCTAAACTCAGATCCTGGGTCAACCTGGTTGATCAGGTCAACCCAGGTTGACCCAATAGGCCTAAATCCCCTTTCCATTTGATTTTAAATCAATTCAAACCCTTTCTTGGGTCAATCCCTCACCTCCCTTGGGTACCATGGCTCAGAATAACTCTGTTGAGCTTAGACCCAACCCCTGGGTCAACCTAGTTGACCCAAGGAGCCCAATTCAAGTGATAGCCCATTCCAAAGCTTCCTAGGCTCAACTCCCCACCTCCCTTGAGTTCCATGGGTCAGACCCACTCTGTTGAGCTCAAACCCATGCCCTAGGTCAACCAGGTTGACCCATTTAACCCAAATGGCCTCCTTTTGATTTCAAATCAATTCCACTTCATCTTTGGCTCAACCCCACACCTATTTGGGTCTAATTGACCAAGTCAACCTTTAACTTGGTCAATTGAAGTCTTCCTTGGTCAAACTAGGCTTAATTAGGTCAAATCCTCCCCTATTAATGAATTTAAACCATTCCAATTCAGTTCTTAACCCAAAACCATGACCAAGGAGCATATTTTCCCTCCTAATTAACCCTAGGAGCAATGCCAGCCCTTGATCATGAGCCTAGTTCTATATATATGCTTGTTAGGGCAATATGAAAAAGACTTTTGCAATTGCTCTCTCCCTAAGTTCTCCCAACCCAAGAAATTTTGTGTGAGCGCTCCCATAGACCCCCTCCACCTATTCCAAGTCAAACCCCACCAGTCAAGACCGCCAGCGGCCATATCTCTAGCAAACCGAGACCTCAAACCTTCTAAGGCTTCCTCAGCTCGATCCATAGCATTTCAAGGCTCGGTTTCAACTAGAAAATTGTATGAGGACAATCTACAAGCTCAACTTATCAAGATCCTGAAGATCCAACAGTATAATTTCTCAAAAACCCCTACTTTAGGTCATTATACTTATGGTTAAATAACTTTTTACACATTGCATTTCAGACCATGAAAATGGTCCCCCATGAATGCTCTTCATGTCTAGTACATAGGTTTAAAATTTCAATGAAATCCATCAAGCCATTTACGAGAATGATGCAAAAAATGTTTCTAGGGTTCGGGTTACGCCTACGTACGTTGAGGAGAGAATAGCACCGTTGATCTATTGATCAACGACTGCGATCTAGTCATTTTGTAGTCTAGATCAACCGCGAATCTCGATCCCGCGGTTCCGCTCGCCGTCCAACAAAATCTGGGCCATCCATCCCAAACCCCGGGCTATCGAACGGCGCGGCTTATGCGTCTGACATGTTTTAGTTGCATCATTGATTTCAGTGCCGCGACAATCATTGCCAATGATTGCACTCCGCAGTTGCAAGGACGAATCAGAGCCTGCCACATATGCCGCCAATGCCATTTTAATTAAAAATAAGTTTTAAATTATTCTTAAATCCCTTTTTAATTCAGAAAACTTAATATATATATATATAATATATATATATATATATATATATATATATATATATATATATATATATATATATATATATATATATATATATTATATATTTTAAATTATTTTAGAATTTATTATATATTTTAAATTATTTTAGAATTTATTATATATTTTAAATTGTTTTAACTATTTAATTAATATTTAAAATAATATTATATTAAATATTATTTGAAATTTATCATTTTACATTAAAATACTTTAAGTAATTAATTGATTATTTAAAATATAATAATTTAATATTAAATTATTTTTAAGATATATTTTGTTTTTTTAAATAAATTCTAATTATTTAAATCATTTAAGTATATAATTAATAAACCCCACTCGAGCTAATATATTGAGTGGGGGAAATCCCGTGACTCTGATTAGATCATGCATATTATTACCCATTGAGGTGCTTGAGCGAGAGCTACTATCCTCAATAATTAATCATATTTGTGATCTAATATGTCCTCACATTGTCCCGCTTGCGAAGAGTGCAAAGGCTTGTGACCATTCTCGTTCTTCGGGATGGTGCGATCATACCCTTCCGCATTGTCCCCCGCACGTTGATGTTTTCTTTCAGAGGTCCACATGGTTCCTTCGACCTCCGTCTCCCAACTATGGTCCCCCCAGCTAGCATTATTCGACTTTGGTCTCTTCGACCAATGTCTTTGACTATAGTCCTTTTAACCTCAATTTCCATCACCAACTAGATATCTTTGACCTTTGTTGCCCTACTATGATCCCTATGAACTCCATCGCTCGTCGACTATGGTCATCGAACTCCCATTGTCCAACTACAATCCTCAAACTACCATTGTCCAATTATCATCCTTAGACCACCGTTGTCGACTACGACCCATCTGACCATTATCGCTCGATTAAAGTCCATCTGAATAGCGTCACCCGACAATGGTCCTTTTAGCCTCTATCATCTGTTAACTATGATCCTCAGCTCATTGTCACTCGATTACAATCGCTCCGACCTCAATCACCCAACTATGGTCCTCATATCACTATTACCCGACTAAGGAGAGCACCATTGCCCGATTACAATCCTTAGAACATTATCGCTCGGTGACTACGATCCTCATAACACCATCATATACTAACTATGGTCATTTGACCACCGTCACCTGACTACGGTCCCTCCGACTATCATCATCAACTATGATCCCTCCAACTACCATCGCCCGACTATGGTCCCACCAACCTCCGTTGCACGACTACGTTTCCTTCGACCACTGTCACCCGATTATGGTCCTGTTGACCAAACAAACAAGCGGACGACCTCTTAAGAACAAATCTCATGACATTGAATTCTTTCAACTCCAATAACATATTATGCTCTATATGTTGTATATCAACTACATTGTGTCAAGGTCTTCCTTTTAGGAAGGGCATCATTTGTAATCAACAATAAACACTACTAGAATCGTTTCAAATGCGCGATGCCCTGTGATTTTTTCCTTTTTATTTAAAGGATTTTCCATGTAAATCTCTCTCTTGAATCACTTAGTGTCGATTATAACTTTTGCACATCTCTCTCTTTCTTATTTGTGCGTGCTAGATCTTCGTGCAAAATAAGAATGTTAAGCTCTCTACATCTCTATCGCCGCTAATATTTTGGCATGTTATAATAATATTTATTATTATTATTATTATTATTATTATTATTATTATTATTATTATTATTGTATGCTAATGTGTCTATGTATTCGAATTTTGAGAAAGAAATTAGGGTTGAATATTCTTGAAAAATGAGCAAGACATTTTAAGACACTTATATAATGTTATGTCCACCTATTTATCATTAATATCTCAATCAAGCTAATAATTTTCAAAACACATATGAAGGCTAATAACAAATGAATTTGAGAACACACATGGAAGCTGATAGGAGGGGTGACAAAATGAGTTAAAGAGACTGGTTTGGATCAGAATTGAAATTGATCCGACTCAAATTCAGTCAACATGAACTCAACCTGTTTAATAAACATGTTAAGTGACCCGTACTCGAGCTGATAACCTGCTTTGATTAAAAAATATTTTTATAATTTATCAACTATAGAGTTTAACTAAATTGACAAAAAAATAATTTAAGAAAAAAATTAAACTGATTATTTTCATGTTAAAATCGGGTTTGCAAGTCAACCCATTATTACTAAATGTGTCTAACTTGAATCTAACCCATTTTTTAGATTTGACTTATACCTAAAATTTAGATCTGCCTAACAGCCCACGTGTTACTATTTTATTTGAGAGTATTGGGAACTGTAGCGGTGCCGATCATAAGCTTCTCCGTTTCAACGTCTTGGACTTTCTTTACAGTCCAGGTAAGGCAGAGTGATCCGTCATCTCTTCGTAAAGGATCTTATCAGTCGATTTTCGGGGCCTCTAATAAAGCGTCTTTCCGAGGTTTGTCTCGAGCATTAGGGTTCCTCTTACAAACGAAGTTTTGGGAAAGGCTCGATTTTTATCTGGTCTACTTTTTCTTGAATTTATTATAGAAGATTGAGGAGGGGGGTCTTTTAGTGTTATGAGCGTGGTGAAGCGGTGAAGAATTTGAATAGTCCTGTTTTTTTTTGTGGCAGTTTTGGATTCTTCTGATAGATGTTTTCTGGCTGAAATAGTTAGGGTTCAATGTCTTGGGCGGGCGCAGAAGAACTTTTTCTGTCCACTTCCCTGGCGAGCTATCTTGACAGTAATATACATTTTTTTCCCTCCCTAACACTACAAGTAAAATCATTTCTTCTTTTTGCTGATTTTCTAATAAGTCGCAGTGGCTATTGAATTCTAGGGGTTAAAGGCAGTCTATAATTTTACAATTTGGTGAAAAATCACACATTTATGGGATTGTTATTTGTTTTCTCGCTGAAATTTATAGCCAAGAAATTTTGTCTGGTGTGGGTATTTATACTGATGTGTAACTCAATTTACGTTTTTTCTTATATAATATTTTGTTTCTCTATCTCATGTGGCTTTGATTTTTGAAAGGAAAAAAAAAAAGCTGCGTTTTGTTATCTTCTACGTTATGTATGGTCTGAAATAGTTCACATTTGATCTGTTGAGAGCGATTAACCTGTTTTTTTTTTCATCTTTTCTATACTGCCATTTTATTTCTGTACATTCGAAACACTTAGAGTATGTATGCTTGATTTGAAGGAATTGGGGGAAGTTTAAACTCATTTTAGTTCAGAATTTTACATTTGGTGTTTGGACTCAATGTAATGTGTAGGTTACTAGATTTACCTAGAAAATGTTGACACATGCATTTTTCCATTGACAATTCACTAGCCAAGCCTAAAGAAAAATGGGAATAAGATTTTGTATTTTGTTTGATCATCATTATAATTCACATGCCCTCTCTTAACAAGAAATATATGCAATTTATCACCAATCAAAAAACAACGAAGAAAAACACTCAATTCCTCAACCTAATAAAGTGAAGTTATTTCAACTTAATTACTTTACTATTTTTATTTACATTTCCTCTCTTTTTAATTCCTTCAAATAATGAAAGCCTAAAAGATTGAAAATGTCACTATTAAAAATTAACAATGCATTATGGACCGTAGCCTTTGATGTTGCAAATCTTGTTATTGCGTAGCTATATGTGAACCCGCAACTCACCAGTTATAATTGGTTGCACTATTCCTGTTAATATTCATGAATAAAGTAGTTGAACTCATGAAGTGATGGAGTAGTGCAGATCGTTCTTCTAGGACCTTCGTAATTCTTTTCTTTGTTATTTGTTACATAGATTTTTTGTTTTAATCCTAAATAACTTGATTGCATTTGATTTTTATCTTATTGAATTACTAAATGTCTGCCCAAGCATGTCAACTTTCACTAGGGGCATATATCAAGTTGAGTTTGAGTGAGTTTGGTCCAACTCAAACTCAAAATTTTGATACTAAATTTATGCCCCTCTTTTTTTGTTCGAATGAGTGAGAAGATTTTATTTAGACATGGTAATTTTTCTTTGTTTAAGATCTGAACATAAATTTTGTCGAATTTATTATTGAGTTCTATAATAAACTCAAAAATCTTCTCTTTCTACAAACTTTTTAAGAATCGCCACATCATTGCTACAGTTCATCTTGAGATCTTAGTAATTATCTTGTTCAAGCCAATAAATCTTTATTGTATTAAAATATAGAATAACGGGGTCTGAGATGTACTTAGTTGTTACATCTTAGTTTTGATTCATGGATAAGAGCAACATCCTTGATCTTTGAGTACGTTTGTTTGATGACATACCAAACGTCTTTTGCAATTGTTAGGAACATGTATGTCCACTAATTTTAGGCATTATGGTATTCCATAAACATGTCATGATCATGGAATTAGCTTCATACCATATTGAAAAGTTTGGGTCTTTCAGTTTTGAAGGAGGATCTTCAAGAAGATATAATTTTAATGTTCCTTTTAGAAAAGAGTACATAATTTGGGACCACTTCAAATAGTTTCTTCTATTCAAGTGATGTGCGGCATGTAGCCCCTGGAGCTCTTTTTTTTTTTTTTTTTTTTTTGTCATTCATGATGGTTGAATTTTTTGAAGGGAAGTAAAAAACAAAATCAGACTAATGAAGGGGAAAAAGAATACATAATTTGGGACCATTTTGAATAGTTTCTTCTATTCAAGTGATGTGAGGCATGTAGCCCTTGGAGCTCTTCTTTTTTTTAAAAAAAATTTTGTGATTCACGATGGTTGAATTTTTTTAAGGGAAGTAAAAAAATCAGATTAATGAAGGGGTGATGTAGAACGGGTTGGAGGCTTTGCTAGGGAGAGGATCTCCTCTCCAAAAATTTGAAAGCAAGCCTAGGTGAGGCCCAAAATTTCCTCTCCTGTATTCTAAAAACTATTTCAGAATTTAAAAAAAAAAAAGAATTCTGAGAGGAGTTCTCAAGTTTCTAACAAAAATCTGAGACCAATTCTCAGCTTTGGTAGGCTAAGATGAAGAGGACATTGAGGAGAAGTCAAGCCGTGAATAGGAATAGAAAACTGAATGGGATTTCCTGCACATGCTCTGGATTAGAATGTTCTTCACATGCAGGTAGGCAGGGGGAGGGGAGGCGACGGGAAAGAGCAGCTGACGGGGTTGAGAGGGTGGCGTGTGGGCCTTGAGATTTTCGGAATTATTTTCAATACGTGGAAGACTCTTTGCGGGAGGAATTGTGGGCAGGATTTGGCGGAGAAAAACAATGCAAGAGCTTGAGATAATACAGCCAGCAGTGAGTTATGATGGAAGTTAATTCCCAAAGTAAAAGGAGGTGTTTTAGGAAAGATTTGAGCGGTGATTAATGTAGCCGGCGGGATGTAGAGAGGGAAAATAGGGATTTAATTCCAGAATACACTCTCAGTTTTGGGAAGGAAATAAAGAGGTGGGGTTGTGGGGGATTAACGGCTTGGGATTTAATTAATGCTAGGGAATTAAAAATGGAAAATCCTTTGGAATTTGATTGGAATTTGAATATGTAACAGAGATTTGAAATTCAAATAGTATGTAAAATGGAAGAAAAAAATTTAAATCCTTTTGAATTTAAAATTCAAATAGGATTTAAATGGAAACTTGCCTAAAATAGTTTTAGACTTAGGAAATCAATTAAGTAACTCTATTTGAATTTGAATTCAAATATTATTAACTTAAGAAAGGTTCCTAAAATAGATTCGCTAATTTAGGAAAGATTTCAAAATTTAAAATGTTTTGAATTTGAAATGAGGGATTTGTGGAGGGAAAATTTTGAGTTAATGAGGGAGTTAATTAGGAGCATTAATTGGCTCTTAATTAAGCAAAGGAAAGGAGGAGGGGCCGGCCTAGGAGACTCACGGGTTGGATGGGGGAGGTGGCCGGCGGGTGAGGGAGTTGGCCGTGGGCTTGGATGGGAAAGATGAAGCTCGGGTGGGGTGAGATCCGGCGGCTATGGTGAGGATTTTAGTGGAGCTTGTTGTGGGGGAGGAGTGGGGAAATCTGGTGGATGAATTGGATATGACGAAGAAGAATGAGGGTGGTGAGTGAAGACGAAAATACAACGAGAAAACCACGAACCCGGCCGTCTCCAAGGTTGGTGGGTGATACGATTTTCCTCTTCAAGAGATCTCAAATCACGAGCCCAGACCCATCCTGCGGCTGGTGAAGACTTCGATTCCTCTCATAGGAATCTCACTGACGCTCTCTCACAAGAATAACACAAGTGTGGAAAACAATTTTTCATATCAATAATTCATCCTCCTTTTATAATAGCTTAAGGCCCTTATTTATAGGCCCCAATATGAGAAAAATCGAAATTACAAAATTGCCCCTTGGGCCACAACACTCAAATAAACTATCCTAGGGATAAAACAGGAAATACATTAATTTAGAACTAAAATTCAGAAAAATATCATAATTGAAGGTTTAAATGATAGCCGGCGATTTACGACGCTTCCTGTGATAGATGCGCCAAATCTTCGTACCGATGTTCGCATTAAGGGGAGAAAGAATAAAAAAAAAGGAAGATCTACAAGATGATGGAATTTCAATTTTGAAGGAGGATCTGTAAGCTGATGGAATTTTCATTTTCCTTTCAGAAAAGAGTATACAATTTGGGATCTTTTCAGATAGTTTCTTCTATTAAAGTGATATGAGTCATGTAGCCCCCTATAGCTCTCATTTATTTTTATTTTCATTATTCATGATGGTTGAGTAGTAAGGATAATTGAGAAAGATATAAAGAGGCACGTAAGGAATCTAAGAAAGCAATATGCAATGCAAAGACCTTAGCTTTTAGTGATTTATATAATAGATTAGATGTAAAACCCGAAGTCGTCATTTGAGTGCGTCGCACACATATCGATGCGCCGCGACGAACTTAAGTGAAATTTCGATGTCGTCGGAAATTGATGAAATAAATTTCATTAGATTCGTCTCGAAATTTCGATCGAAACGGTATAAAGAACTTATATCTAATTTCGCACGATTTTGAAGTTAAAATTCGCCGAAGTTCGTTTAAGTAACATTTTGCCTTATTTTCCAATTTTGCCCCTAAGAGTTCTTAAGGGAAATGAAACTAGTGAGGGTACATGCGTAAAATGCTAATTTGTTTTTCCTTAAACCTCATTTCACGCCTAAGGGACCGAAACATTCGGTCCCTTGTGCGTTTTTTTGGCCGAACAAGAGGAGAAGGCGACGGGGTAGAGGAGGAGGCGGCGGAAGCTTCTTCCGGGACGGCGGCCGGCGAGATTCCGGTGAGGGATCTTTAGGAAAAACATAGGGAAAGCTTTGGGGTAAGTGTTTCTTCAAAAATATGAAAGATTCCTTGAGTTTTTTTGTATAGAAAAATTTTACGGTTTGAGTTTTTAGAAATTTCTTTAGGGAATTAGTAGGGCTTGTCTTGACCTACGATTTCCTACCCTTCATGTTAAAAAATTTTAAGAAAAACACTAAGTCTAAAAATTAGGGTTTCTCATTTTTTTTAAATTGTTATAGGATTGGATAGAGGAGTGTAAGGGAAGCTTTTTAGTAACAAGATTTTGATTCTTATTTAGAAATTTTTTAGTGGAAAAAATTTGAGAAGGTTTAGGGTTTTTCCAAAACATGTTTAAGGGTTGCATGTTCCCTAATTTAGCTTCTAAAGGTTTGGGGAAGCCTCTAAATTTGGAAATTTGAAAGAAAATAATTTCTTAATTAGTAATTATTATAAATCCGAAAATGATTAAATATTAATTATGGATTAGATGAAGGAGAAGTTTTGACATGTTTTAAGGGAAGAAATTAGCCAAATTGGAAAGTCAAAATTTTGAGAATTTATTAAATCCGAAAATCATAATTAAATTAAATAAAAATTAAACATTTTGTTGAGTTAAATAAAGTTGTAGAGATTTAAATCTCTTGTTTTTCTTTAGGTTGAAATTAAGAAAGAAGGCGAGGACTTGTGCGGGAAACTTTCCAAGCACGAATTCTCAAAGGTAAGTGACTTTATTGGCTAAGGAAAGTGCGCATTTCATTATAACTATAATTGTTTATGAAAGTTTTTATGTCAAGCCATGAAATAGTTATGTTTCTTATGTCAAATCATGAAAGGGTTACTTAGTATCTTATGAAAGCATTTGATCATGGTTGAAATCATCTTATCATAGTCATGCAATGGTTATTTAGTGTCACATGAAAGCTTCCTACCATATTCACGCTATATTGCTTGTGATTGTTGATGACGGAGTACCAAGAAGTGGCTCTTTGAGCAAATACGACCTTTGAGGCAATACGGAACGAAATGAAAATGAATGGCCATGAACGATGTGTACCTGATCAGTACAATTCGGTACTCCGGGACGGATGTATACATTATGAAATGACACATATGCAAGTATTTCATGTTCTCTTGTATTGTCACGACCCGGCCCGGTTAGCTCGTAGATACGAGGCGGGAACGAGATCGGACGTTTTGATAAGTAACTAATCATTCTTCAAGTAAATAAAACTATTCAATGAAATCTTCAAAGACAAAAAGCGCCTCTAAACATTTTCTATTTTCATTCCAAAAAGTGTTTTCAAAATAAACAAGATGGCTAACTACCAACCAACATGCTAAGCCATCCAAAATTATAAAGTAAGAGACTACAACAAGTAAAACTACTATAAATGAACCTGTCACCCGGGGTACGACGACTATATGTAAACCTCGGGTTGTCAGCCATCTCTTCTACCAGGTTCTCCTGAAAATTCCCAAAACTAGGGACTGAGCTACGCTCAGTATGTGACAACTACAGCTAAAGTTCATGTACATTTAAAAGAAGAGAACTTGTGGATTAATAAACTACACATGTGCTTATAGATGTCTTAATGTATATCTTGAAGCAAGTATGAAGTTGACTATGTATTGAACATGATATGAGTTATGCTTGTCTAACATTAGATAACATGAAATATGCTTTCTTATCATGAGATAACATGTGATATACTTGCATATATTTATCTTTCCATTCATTATTGTATACATCCGTCCCGGAGTACCGAATTGTACTGATCAGGTACATATCATGGCCATAACGTTTTCATTTCGTTCCATCTTGCCTCAAAGGCCGTATTTGCTCAAAGAGCCACTTCTTGGTACTCCGTCATCAACAATCACATTCATATATTCATATATCATAGGTATGATTAAGCATGAAAATGATAAGAACATGCTCATGCTCATGATTTCATATGATATGCTATGAAACTTTAACAAAATTCAAACCACTAAGTAACCATTGAACATAAACATGATATAAGAACTTTGAACAATAATTTTCTATCTTCTTTGCAACCAATAACATAAAGAAATATGTATGTAACAAAATGAACATTTTCCCTAGCAAGTAGAGTCACTTACCTTAAAGTTTTTCTTTGCAATAAACCCGCCAAAAATCCTTACTTTCTTTTCTTAATCCAACCTAAGAAAAAAAAAAGAGGTTTCCAATGAATATCACAAGCATTTACATCTTAATCATTTTAAATTTTTATCTAAATTAAATGTTATTTTCGGATTTGTCAAAAACCCCAAAATTTAGACTTTCACATTAAGCTAATTCCATCCCTTAAGCATGCCAAAACCTCCCTTTCATCTAATTGATAAATAATATTAATAATTTTCGGATTAATATTAAATAAAAATTATGAAAAATAGTTCTCTCAAAAATCTCAATTAGAGACTTCCCTAAGCCCATAGGAACCCAATTAGGGAACATGCAACCTATAAAAACTAGGTTTGGAAAAACCCTAAACTTTCCCTAATTTTTCCATTCAATTTGGCTCAAAGAAAAATCATAATTTTTATATCAAAAGGTTTCCCTTAAACTCTTCTAGTCATTTCTATAAAAATTTCATCAAAATGAGAAACCCTAAAATTTGGATTTCAATCTTTTCTCAATTATTTTTGACATGAAGGGTAGAAAAACATTGATTAAAGGAATTCCTAAAGCTTTCTTAAAGAAATTTCTCAAAAAACACAAACCCTAAAATCTTTCTTTCAATAAAACTTAAAAAAAACTTCAAAGGAATGAAGGAAAACCTACCCCAAGTCTTCCTCTTGCTTTTCCCTAATGAATCTCGCCGGAATCGCCGCTCGGGATGAAGTTCCGCCGCTCCTCTCTCTCCCGTCGCCCCTCTCTCTCGTTCGGCCGAAAGAAACGAAACAAGGGACCGAATGTTTCGATCCCTTAGGCGTGAAATGGAGTTAAGTAATTTCCATGTAGCATTTTTACGCATGTGCCCTTTCTCCCTAATATTTCCTTAAAGGCTCTAAGTGTAAAAGGGGAAACTTAGCAAAAATTTTACTTAAACCTTCTTCGGCAATTTATATCTCCAAAACCAAGCGAAATTAAATATAAGTTCTTTATATCGTTTCGCTCGAAATTTCGAGACGAATCTAACGAAATTTATTTCGTCAATTTCTGACGACATCAAAATTTCACTTAAGTTGGTCGCGGCGCATCGATATGCGTGCGACGCACTCAAATGACGAATTTCGGCTTTACATGTATCAAGAACTCTTAATTTATGTTTTAGGCAAGCATATCAAGCATATCATGGTTCACATGCATTAAGACATCTAATAGTTCATGAGTAGTTTTGTAGTTTTAAAATCCACATGTACACCAATTTTAGCCATATTGTCAATTACTGAGCGTAGCTCACTCCCTAGTTTTGGGAAATTTTCAGGAGACCCGACTCTTAGGTGATGGCTGATCACCCAAGGTTTACCTACAGTCGACGCGCACCGGGTGACAGGTTCCTTTACTGTCTTTAGTAGTAGTTGTTGTTGTAGTTATTTTGTTATTTTGGATGGCATGCAGAGTATGTGTAAGAAGAAAAATTTTATTGCCATCTTGTACATTGTGATAGACCTGTGACATTGACATGAAAGTTTAGAGGCGCTTTTATTATTCTTGAATATCTTTAGAATTGCATGGAACTGATGATGAGTACTTAATTTACATGTCCGATCTCGTTCCCGCCTCGTATCTACGAGCTAACCGGGCCGGATCGTGACATTAGATACTAAGGAGGGAGAAATATATATGTATAAGTTAGCCAAATAAAGAGATAGGAGTATTAAGGATTTAGTGCAAGTGAAGTGTATTAAGGATTAAGATCAAAAAGTAGTTTTCTTAGAAGATGATATTCAACAAAGGTGGATGAAATATTTTGCTAAACTTTTTAATGAAGAATGTAAAAATACGATTAACTGTTGTGACCTTAGCACCCTAAATGAAAATAAAGATTTTTGTTTTTATCAGCATATTAATAAAATTGAAGTCAGAGAGGCTTTAAAGAAATTGACGGTTGGAAAAGCTATTAGACTTGATGATATTCCAATATAGGTGTGGAAATGCTTAGGAGATGAAAGAATTTCTTGGCTTACTAACTTTTTTAATACTATTTTGAGGACTAAAAAGATGCTAGATGAGTAAAGAATGAGTGTGTTAATTCCTATTTTTAAGAATAAAGGTGATGCATAAGATTGTACGAATTATAAAGGAATTAAGTTAATGTGTCATACTTTAAAACTATGGGAGCGAGTTATGGAGCATAGGTTGCGATGTGATACTAATGTTTCTCAAAATCAATTTGGTTTCATGCCGGGTAGGTCGACTATGGAAGCCATACATTTATTAAGTGGTTTGATGGAGAAATATAGAGAAAATAAGGAGGATCTACATATGATATTTATTGATTTAGAAAAAGCATATGATAAAGTTCCAAGAGAAGTGCTATGGAGAGTTCTTAAAAAGAAAGGAGTTAATAACGCTTATATTGAAATCATTAAAAATATGTATGTAGGAGCTATAACTTGTGTTCAAACACAAGGTGGTTTGACCAAGTATTTCCCTATTTCGGTTAGGTTACATCAAGGATCAGCCTTAAGTCAATATCTTTTTTCTTTAGTCATGGATGTTCTCACTAGACATTTGCAAGGGGATGTTCATTAGTGTATGTTTTTTGCTGATGATATTCTTCTTGTTGATAAGACTAGAGAGGGAGTTGAAGGTAAACTTGAATTATGGAGGTCAACCTTAGAGTCTGAAGGTTTTCGCTTGAGTATATCTAAAACGGAATATATGGAGTGTAATTTTAGTAGTAATAGACCTAGTGAGGGGATTGTGACTTTGGGCGATTAACTCCTTAATAAGAGTACACGCTTAGATATCTTGGATCTATTGTTCAGAGTGATAGTGAAATAGATGGGGATATTATAAGCAGAATTCAAGTTAGATGGTTGAAGTGGAGGAATGCATCAGGCTTGTTGTGTGATAAAAAAGTACCCCTCAAACTTAAGGAAAAATTCTATAAGATGGTGGTGAGGCCTGCAATGCTTTATGGTGCCGAATGTTGGCCATTAAAAGAGAAGCATAATACTAAGTTTAAGTGTGGCAGAGATGAGGATGCTCAGGTGGATGAGTGGCTTTACCCTTTCAGACAGGATACGAAATGAGCATATACATTAAAAGGTTAGAGTAGCTCTAGTAGAAGATAAGATTAGAGAAAATCGTCTTAGATGGTCTGGTCACATAAAACGGCGGCCTTCCGATGACCTGGTTAGGAAATTAGAGGTATTAGATTTAACTTATATTAATAAAGGTAGAGGCAGACCTAAAAAGAATTGGTTAGAAAATATTAGAAATGATCTTTCTTTATTAGATTTAAACGAGAATTAGCCGACCCCACGTAGTGGGATAAAGGCTTGTTGTTGTATTCATGATGGTTGAATTTTTGGAAGGGAAGTAAAAAAAATCAGACATAATAAAGAGGATAAAGAATAAAAAAAAAAGGAAGAATAAAGGTTGGAAAAAGAGAACTCTAATCTTGCTTTGATGCCATGTAGGAAAAAAAATTGAAAGATATGATATAACTACTTGAAATTTATTGTTTATTATTTATGCAAAGATTGAAGGTATATATAGATTTATCCCAAGGTCTTATATATGAAAATAATTCAAAACTAATTACACAAAATATAACAAAAAGTAGGGAGAATAGCCACTAAAATGATCGAGAGTTGTGGGGCAAATGGATTGAAATCCGAGGGCCTTAAGTGAGATAATCTAAGGTTAAAAGCCCGTAATTTGTGTCAAGAATCCCTATCATGATTGACACACATGCGGGTCCCACAACAAGAGATGGAGGCGAGTGCACCTTGTCCGACAATCTTCCACAATGTGAATATGACACAAAACTCATATTTTCCTTGTATACATATCACGTGCCAGTCTAAGGTCATCACAAAGTTTTATGAGCCTTAGTCATGCCAATTTCAAATTAATGATGACTAAATTTGTGGTTGGCTTTTAAAGGATTGTAGTCTGTTTTTTGTTTGATGATATGGGGATGCTAAATCTTACCTCTTTATGGTTGCATATATGCAAAAGCCTTGAAAATTGCTTCAAGAGGCCAATCTTCGTAATTCCACTATTTTATTATAATATTCTTTTGTGACCAAAATGAAGCCGTGACCTATTCTTTGTTTCCTTTTGTAACCCTCCGCCCAACATCACCATTTACAAAATGCAGTCTTTTCCCGTCTTCTTCCTTGTCATGGAGTCGTACTTTCATGCTCTTCATGTAGTTGCTAGCCCTTGACCTTTTTTATTCATACATGATAAGCACTATATTGGCGCTTTAGGTATGATTGAACATTCTAACCCATTTAATATCACTTATCATTTATAGTTTGTTTATTTACTAGATTTCCTAGCTTTTTGTGAACTATTAGGTCGGCATAGTACATTAGTGTTTTTTATTGTCTCAATCATTGATGAATTTTCTAACTTGATGAGCGTAAGGCCCTAAATAACTTTTCTAATTGTTCATAATATATTGCCACGAGTAATTTATAATATTTATATAATCATAAATTATTAAATTTAAATAATATATATTATACTCCACTCACGAGCTTATTAATGAGTTAAGTTCGAGCCAACTCGATTAACTTACACCCTTACTATGCACCTATTCTCTCTCCTCCCTTTATGTAGGTTTCTTTTATCCTCCATCCAGCATGTGATGATGCTATTCATCCAGTGCACAATTTTTTATACGTTTCTTTCATCTATTGTTTTCTTTTCTGTTCATTAAGTGTGCGGTTTTCACAATGATTCATCAAATGTGTTACTTCTTTCAATTATGTGTCCTGTGCTATACTATATTCGATATACTTTGTTTTCTGATTCCTTTTGTTGTGTTATGTATCACTTCAAGATGTGGTTCACCATGCATTGCTTTCGGTGATTAGATGTGTTTTTTGATAGTCTTTCCCGTGCTTTCAACTCTACTTTGTTTCTGTTGTTCCTTAAGCTTGTTTGGGTATCATTGTGATATGCTTTGTTTTGTACCTTGTATTTTTGATGTAATTAACCCCATTTGCACTTCTGCATGCAGTTTTTGCTTTGATTACATTTAATCAAAGTTCTTAAGATTTTGATCACGCAGTACAACTCATTCTGCACTCTGATTGAAATATTGAATGCTTCCAATCGTCCCTGAACTTCATGTTTGTTTATTTGACAGAGAAGCTCCTTGTTTTGCTAAGAGATGGGAGAAAACTGTTGGGCATTCTTCGGTCTTTTGACCAATTTGGTATGTATCTATATTCTATTTCTTTAATTTTTGGATTGTAATTATCAATTAAGTAATCTGTGCCTTTCCCATTTTACATTTTAAATCCACAATTTGTTGGTGCAAAGCAAATGCTGTTCTTGAAGGGGCTTGTGAGAGAGTAATTGTTGGAGATCTCTACTGTGATATCTCTCTGGGTCTGTACGTAATCCGCGGAGAGAATGTAGTTTTGATTGGAGAGCTGGTATTGCTTTATCTTATCAAAAGGTCATTTTTGCGGTAGTGTGCTTCTATTGTTTTCTTAACCATAAGCGAGGTAAACTTGGATTTGAAATTGACAGGACCTTGAGAGGGATGAGCTTCCTTCACATATGATAAATGTTTCACCAGCAGAGATAAGAAAGGCCCAAAAAGCAGAAAGGGATGCCACAGATCTGAAAGGCTCCATGCGAAAACGAATGGAGTTCCTCGACTTAGATTAGGAATTCATCTTTCAACCAAACTAACTCATATTGCCATTCCTGTGAATTTCAAAATCATAGCTTCCGCACATTTTATCGCGGTTTTCTCGTAAAGTCCTTTTAAGGCTTTCTCTTCTTCCACTATGCAGAAAAAAAAAACTTTTACAAGGTTGGTTCCTGTATTATAAACTATGTTGTTGTCTATTAGACGCTAAAAGGTTTATTTGACTTGTATTATAAACTTTTACAATAGGAAGTCCAATGTGTTTTTAAATGCTTCCAGGTTCTTATAAGTTAGCAATATCTGACACTTATGTCATGCTACTATTAAGCTCGGTATTTTGTTCTTGTTTCCTTAAACTGCTATTCAGACAGCTATGTCTTGGCACATTTCAACTTCACTGAGTAAGTTTATTGAGTATGGATCATAGTTGATGTGTTTGCGTCAGTGCTTCTGATATAATTATTAATATTTGTGTTAGAAAGGAGAGGATCATGGCTCAACCATGCCTGATAATCATGTTTGTTTAAGTTTGATTTGGCTAGAAAACTGGTGCCTTATGCATAAAATAATTTAAGGGAAGATTGAGTTTGAAGAAAATGCTAGTTACTTATCATAGAAAGGTCGTAATTATGAACAGCATTGGACCATTATCGTCATTCAATGATTGGTTGCTTAACATGATCACTGGTTGGATGGTTCGTTTGAATTGGCTTAGGAGTAGGATCTTCAAATCACTTTTTGATCATATGAGAGTGTGACCGGTTTGTTTTTGATAAAAATGATGAATATTTCAATATAAGTTTTTGACCCCCCTCCCCCCAGTTTATAAATCTTGAAAGGTAAATATTTCAACTTTTACCTTTACTTTGATAAATACAAGCTGATCCTTACTTAATCAAGGCATAATCAATCCCATAGGGACTTGATTCGACCTCTACTATCCCATACTTCCTCTTCTTCTACCATGCAGCAAAAAACTTCTACTTGGTTCATTCCTGTTTTATAAACTGTGTTCTTGTCAGTTAACTGCTAAGAAGTGTATTTGACTTGTATGATCAATGGTGGGTGTGAGAATCGCTTGCGAGTAGAATCCAATGTGTTTTCAAATGCTTCCAGGTTCTTCTAAGTTGCAATATCAGGTACTTGTGTCTTGCTGCTAGTAGGCTCTGCATTTTATTCTTGTTTTCTTAAGCTACTATTCAGATACTTGTCTTGTCTCATTTCAGCTTCACTGAGCATGCTTAAGCAATATGTATCTGATAGGAAACAACCACTATAAATCCAGAAAACTGTTGGATTTCAGAAAAAAAAACAGCAACTATAGTGCAGGTTTTGCAAAAATGGTAGAAAAATATGAGAAAAACACTTGAAAATCACTAGTGGACGAAGAAAGACAGCAAGATACAATTGATCCTATTCGAGAGTAGCGGTCTCTACCAAATCTCTAGACGCCACTAGAGCCCAAAAAATAACCTAAATTTAGGAGATCTCAAATTCCAGCCGAATTCAAGATGCCCTAACCCTAGGAAAACAAACTATTTAATGCATACAATTCAAAAGAAAATCTCTAAACAGTCCCTACATTCAAATTTCCCTCTCAAATCACTCAAAAAACTTTCCTAAATCTCTCTGCTTCAGCATTCGGATCGCCCGATCTCTGCAGGAAGCGGAGATCCCGCCTCTGTTTCGCAAGCTGGTCGACCGGCTGGATCGGTCTAACAGTATCATGGCTGATGTGTTAGCTGAGATGTTTCAGTTATAATTCTAAATCTTTGTGGCTGATTTGTGTTAGAAAGAAGAGTATCATGGCTCACCAATGCCTAATAATTGTGGCTATTTAGGCTTTGATTTGGATAGAAAACTGTTGCAATTATGTCTCATTTAGTTACAAAATAATTTCAGGGAAGATATCATAGAAAGGTCACAATTATGAATAAAACTAAAAATTGAAGGAATTTGTATTTGGTTTGGTATATCTTTCAATGATTCTTTTTTTTTTTTTTTGTAAAAATTACATAGCTGAATATTTATTTGGGTGTGAAGTGTGATGAAGAATGTAGCTCCTATAAGACCCTGATTTGTGAATCATTTATGACATTTGATTGCTCTCAACAAGAAAACCATTTTGGTGTCAAGCTTGTGCACTATTATTATCATTCTTTGTTAGACCTAATTTGGATTCTTATAGTTTCTTGGAGATAGGATACTAAATGAGCATATTCGTGAAAAGGTTGGTATAGCTCCAGTGGAAGATAAGATTAGAGAGAGTCGCCTTAGATGGTTTGGTCACATAAAACGGCGGCCTTCGGATAACTTGGTTAGGAAAGTAGAAGTATTAGATTTGACTTATATTAAGAAAGGTAGTGGTAGACCTAAAAAGACTTGGTTAGAGAATATTAGAAATGATCTTTCCTTATTAGATTTAAACTGAATTTTATTTTTAACATGTCATAATGGAGAAAAAGGATTCATGTAGCCGATCCCATATAGTGGGACAAAGGCTCACATTTCTCCCAAAAAAAATTGAAAACAGATTACTAGAAAGAGAAAGAAGAACCATACCTAACTGAAATGAAAAATAAAAATCTCTCTCCATTGTATCATGTTAAGAGTTAAATTCTTGTTTAAATCTAATAAAAAAATTAAGTCTTTTCAAGTCTATATCTACCTCTCTTAACATAGGTCAAATGTTTTATTTAACCAAACCATCTAATGCGGCTCTCTAATCTTATCTGTCACTGGAGCTACTCCAACCTTTTCACATATATACTCGTTTCACGTTTGATCTCTAAGAGCAAAGTCATTCATCCACATGAGCATCCTCATCTTTGCAATACTTAATTGTATATTTCTCTTTTAATGACAAACATTATGCACCATAAAGCATTGCAAGCCTCGCCATCATCTTATAAAATTTTTCCTTAAATTTGAGAGGTAATCTTCTGTCACACAAGAGGCTTGATGCATTCCTCCGCTTCAATCATTCAACTTAAATTCTACTAATAATATTCACATCTATTTCATCATCACTATGGACAATAGATCTGGGATATTTAAAACATGTACTCTCACAATCCCTCATTAGATATATTAGTACTAAAATTATATTCTATGTATTCGATTTAAATTTCATGAATGCAAAAAATGATCGATATTAGTAATAAAATTATATTCTATGTAACTATGATTGGTAAGTAAGAGCGGATAAACATCTTATCCTGAATTTAGTGGGGGCAAAATCTATATACTCTAGATAATAAATTTTCAGTTCCTAAAATTTCAAATCCAACTAAGCAACACTTCTCTAATAATCAAAGCGTGTAATGCTTTATTTTATGTAGCCAACCAAGCAAGAATGTTCTTAAATAAGATTTCGTTTTAGACAACTTTCTTATTGCTTTTTAAGACGACTTTTTAGTACAAAAATTTTTTGAATTAGAAATTTTTATACTGTGAAGTTGCTTTAAAAAAGATGCCCAAATGAAAGCTATGACATAGATGTCTAGCAAAATCACCTAATTTATCATCTATATTAATACAAAGGGGAGGACATAATTCCAGTTTCTTCTTCAATTCGAAGTTTACATGAAGGAAATAAAGAAATATAATGTGAATGCCTAACATGCACTTTTGTCCGCACAGAATAATTAATCTTAATTGAGAAATCAGTCTCTGTGGAGATCGGATGCAGAACGTCATTCAAAGGAACAATAATTATGTCCGGTCACCACTGAGTTACTCAGTATTTGCTTGGTATTGCTAGGTATTGCTTGGCAATAACGAGAAATACCGCTCTGTGAAGACCAATACCGAGCAATATAGAGCAATACCCAGTTTTTCTTAGAAAAACTCGGTATTGCTCTGTATTGCTCAGTATTACTCGGTATTGCTCGATATTTGTCTTCACATAATATTATTTCTGGTTATTATGAAATCCCCGCTCCACACAGAAAAGTCGACAACCAACAAAGAAAATATCGATACCAGCAACTCAATATCCTATACACACAGAAAAGTGTTCAGATCCTGCAGAGTTATTATGATAAAACATTAAAAAATGCAGCAGTTGATTGAATCAACCAATCCTATTTACTTGAAAATGTTTAAATGAATTGTTTTAGATTAACTACAGCAAAAGAACGACGAAAGAAAGTAAGAAACCCCGCCCCTCCAGTTTTAATAACCTCATGGGCATCCGAAGGTTGTTAGTAAAGGCTGAGTAAATCCCCGCTCCACGGCTCCTGCGCCGCCTCGACTGATCTCTCCGACCGGCGGCTGTCTCGCGACCCGCGCAAGCTGCCCTCGCGCCACGGTTGCGTGGGTACGACCGGACTGATAGATTCGATTCCACCGCCTCCTCCGCCGGCGATCTCCTCGACCATCTCCGCCGCCTCCTTCATCCCGGGACGCTCCTCCGGCCCGAGCTTCGTGCACGCCACGCCCACCCGCAGCATTCGGATCATCTCTGGCCCGGCGGCGGCGGCGAGACCCATGATCTGGGGGTCGATCAGATCGGCCTCCCGCCTCTCCGCAGCGGCGGATGCCCCCCAGTGGACGACGTCGATCCCGCCCTTGGTGTTGTTGAGGTATTGGGAAGGGAATTTGCCGGTGATGATCTCGAGGACCACGACGCCGAAGCAGTACACGTCGGATTTGGGGGAGACGTGCGGGGACTCTGGGGATTTGAAGGCGAAGAGAACGTTGGGGGCCGCGGCGGGGTTGACGAGTGCGATGAGACCGTAATCGGCGAGGATGGGTTCGAAATCCGGGCCGAGGAGGACGTTGCCTGTCTTCAGGTTTCCGTGGGGGAGATCGTAGGAGTCGAGCTCGGCGTGAAGGTACGACATTGCGCGCGCGATTCCTCGGATGATTTTTAACCGCGTCGGCCAATCCAGCGCCGCGTGTTCTTCTCCTCGGTCGCCTGTAGGAAGTAAGCAAGCAGAGAAGTTCATTGTAAATTCTTCATCAAATAACACTTTATCAGATTACATTAAATAACGCTAAGCTGTTGATGAAATGAATAATTTCAAACAAATGAGTTAATTTTAAGATTGTTAAAATCAAAATATTTACCATGTAGAATATACAGTAGGCTCCCCTTTGCAATATACTCAGACACAACCAGCTTCTCCTCCTTCCGAAAATGGTAAGCGAGCGGCGGCAACAAATTTGGATGCTGCAACCTTCCCAGTCTCCTCATCTCCCGATCAAATCCCTCCTTGTTTAATCGGTTCAGCTCCCTCATCCTCTTCACTGCAACGGAAACCCCATTGTCCATCGCCGCCTTATAGACAGAACCAAGCCCTCCGTTTCCAAGCACCTCCGCCGACGCCCTCATCAAGTCCGGCAACCCAAAAACTCCCTTTTCATCATTCACCATCACCAACTCCGAGCCGCCACCCCGGTTCGAACCGCCGCCGCCGCTTCCTCTGTTTGAACCGCTGCGCTTCTTGCTGCGGCGACGGGAACTGGAAGCTGAGGGTAATTGGACCGGCGAGGCGGCGGCGGCTGCTTCCATGGCTTCTGAAACGGATACGGCGTCATGGTGGTCTATGAAAGAATCGGCGAATTGGTCTTGGCGGCGGGATTTGACGGCAGCGTAGCCGATGACGAGGGCAAGGAAGACGAGGAGAATGCCGAGGACGACGAGCACGAGTTTGCCGGAGTTGGAGTCGCCTTCCCTCTGCTCGACTTCTTTTAAATAGGTTGTTGGGATGGGGCAAGCTGGGCCGGGGAGTGGTGGCCCGCAGAGATTTGGATTGCCGGCGAAAGCAGCAGCTCCGAAGTGGACCAACGAGGTCGGAATAGGCCCCTGCAAGTTGTGGCCGTAAACAATTAAGACAAAGGAGCTGTGATCCTTTTTTTTTTGTTTCTTTCGTCGAGGCCTTAGATTTTTTTAGAAATTATTAAGGGGCTGTTTCGCAGAGAGATTATTAGGTGCGGAGTGCGGACAGGGAACCGTCCGCATAAGTATTGGGTACCTAATGGTACCTGCACTGGGTACCGCTCGGAATCGCTAGGTACCCAATGTTTGTATGGAAGGCGCGCACTTTGCACCTAATAATTTTTCCTGTTTCGTAGCACCCAGGATTTGATTTGAGTAGGATTTCATAAATCTTCTAAATCCGAATTTTAAAAATCCTGAGTGTTCTAAATCCTGAAAACTGTTTGGTAACATATATGATAAATCCTACTAAATATGGTGTGATTGTTTGGCTATATAGCAGATTTAACGAGTAGATTATTCCTCCGGAGTCAACGGATATCATAAATCCAGCAAAAAACATGATTTCAGAAATCCGGAATTTCGCATGAAAAGGAGGAATTTTTCGTCTACGGCGGCTTTTATTTGCCGTGAGATTTGGTTTTGCATTTTAGGGCATTTGGCTGGATTTCGCTCAAATCCGCCTCAAGATATGAGAAATGGTGCACACGAGAAGTAATGACGGGTTGGGCCTGTGTGAATTAGATCGAGACTAGATGCAGACAAAATTCTTTAAAATTAGGCAAAATAATGTTATACTTGTGAAAAGTCTACTCAATGAATTGCAGCTAATTTGTGGGTTGATTTGAATGAATAATCATTAAATTGCAATATTCAACGTTTTCCTTCTTTTAAAATTTCCAATATCAGAACAAAGCCTCTCATAAAAGACACCATGCACCAATGGAAATAAAATTGTTACGTACATTGATTTATATGAACATACAGTCGACTAACATTCGATCGAAGACGTACATTTGCTTAAGAAATAAGAAAAAAAGAAGAGAAGATCATAAATCCCACCTGCAGATCATTATTGGAGACGTTGAAGTAGCGGAGAGAAGGAAGCTGCAGCTCTGGTATGTCGCCGGTGAAGTTATTCCCTTCCAAACGTAGGTCGATGAGCATGGAAACCTTGGAGAGAGATGACGGAATCCTCCCAGAAAGCAGATTTCCATCCAGCCATAGCTTCTTCAGGTGATCCATCGATAAGAAAAGCGAATCATTGATAGAACCGGCGAACCGGTTATTCGAAAGATAGATCGATTTTAGGGCATCGAGGCGGCCGATATTCGGGAGAGGTCCAGACAAGTTGTTATTGTTGAAGCTGATGGAGCGGAGGGAGCGGAAGTGGGAGAGAGCATCGATATTGATGGTGCCTTGGAGGCCGAGACCGGCGAGACGGAGGCCGGTGACGAATCCGCGCAAGCAGAGGACGCCGATCCAGGAGGCGGTGCAGGGGGAGGTGGGGGATTCATCGTGGGAGGTGGCCGGGGTGGAGGGGGTGGACCAGGAGGAGAGGGCGGGGTTGGGGTTGAGGAAGGAAGATTTGAGGAGGAGGAGGGCGCCGGAGTCGGAGAGGGAGGAGGAGAGGGGTTGGTGGAGGAAGAAGAGAAGGAAGAGGAGGGGAATAGGGGCCATGGATGCAGGGGAGGGGAGAGGGTGGCGGGATGTTCGTGAGGGCGTGTTATTCTGTTTCGCTCGTTTTGTTTGAAAGAGAGGGTGATTTGACCGGGTCAAAGGTGAGGAGAGTGATGATTGGGGAGCGGTAGGAATTGAGGCTTTGTGAGAATTTGTTAAATAAAGCTATGTTTTTTATTTTATTTTATTTTATTTTACTTCTTTAAAATCATGTGATGATCTCCCCCACATAATCATATATTATGATTTATTAATGCATGTTTGTTTCAAAATATTTTATTAATTGTGTAATATCGTGAGACAATCAGGGCATCATTTGCTCTAGGAACGTAATTTTTAGATGTATCAATATTTGACACGGCCTGAAATCTGATCCGAAAATTTCAGGTTAGGGTCAACCCGAACCCGAAACAGGTCAGTTTCGGGTTCAACATTTTGACCCGTTTCAAAAATCGGGTCGGGTTCGGGTTAACCCTTTGACCTGAAATTGACCCAAAATTTGACTAGACAGCCCAAGATTGACCCAAAAAAGAGGAGATAGACCCGTTTTTGACCTGAAAACTAGTAATTTTTTGTTGGAAACGGGTCATTCGGGTCGTGTCGGGTTGACCCGGACCCAAAGCGGTTCGGGTTCGGGTTGACCCGAATAGTGCCATGTCAGTTTTAGGTTCGACCCGAACCCGACCCATGACCCGAAATTGACACCCCTAGTAATTTTGTCAGGCACTCCTTGAATGAAAACATTCGTCGTCTTTGGTGGCACGGTTGGTCAACTAAAAAAATAATGTATTTTCTAGCACATCATTGTGGATTGGATTAGTCTTTTTGGAAGCTATCTTGAATTCTCCCATCTCCTGAACTTCTTTGATATTTTCCTGATGATTATGTGACCAAATTGATTGGATTTCACTTGCACTCTTTTTTTTGTTTCCATATTAAAAAGAAATACAATATATGATGATGGATGATGTTTGGGTATTTTGTATTTTTAAATAATCAATAAAATCATTACACTTCTTTTAATATAATGTAATTTACTAGCAAATAACCTTATTATTATTTTTTATACAAAATAACCCATCTATATTTTTTTATGACGCATGTTTTAGAAAGTTTTAATTGATTTGAGTTGACACAAACAAATATTCATAAAGATTTACAAAGTTTTCACCTCATAACTTTTGGTATGTTGAAGAGTAGAATATTCTAGTCACATTAGAAGGAAAAATATAAATTTTCACTAGGTGGTTTGCTTTGCACACTATTTTAAGCAATTCAACTATATGCTAATAATTCTAGAAATTGCTACATTATAATAAATGCTTCAAAATAATGCTATGGATGTTCTTTATGAATGATTTTATGAATTGTAACTGCTAAAATGTGAACAAAAGTTCACCCCTAAAATCTTACAATTGTTCGTACAGTTGAAATTTAATATATTTCTATGATGATATGTCAGTTATTATTTCTATATATTGAAAAGTTGATATTCCCATGTTTATGCGTCTAAAATGTGGATAAAAAGGAAAAAATATAGGTGATTCAATATTTCTTAAGTTTTGAGCATTTTGTTATTTTTCGTAGTATGTTGCCTATTAGATATACATGTTGGCTATACATATTGACAAACAGCAATATTTTATGATACTATTTATACATGCCAAAGTTCTAATGATTCTATGTTGACATGTCTAAAAATGTGTGCCAAAAGAAAAATATGATGTTATTGTACTTATGTTCATAAGTGTGCATAAAAGGGGGAAAAATGATATTTTTTTTCTGTTTTGGTATTAGGAAGTGTGACTTACTTTTTATGCTTATGTGCATTCTATTCATTTTGGAATATGGTATACTCTATTTATACATGTTGGAAGTTTTGTTATCTTTGTGCCAATGTGCTTGAAATTATGTGTGACGGGAAAGGAGAATGAAAGTGTCAATAAGTAGTGGTAGATGTTTCACATGTATAAAAGTGGATGTATAAGTGCTTATATATTTATGTAATTATCCCTATGTGTGTTGATGTGCTTAAACAAATGTGATATGAAAAAGTGGTGGCATAAAGAGGCATCAGGCAATGTGAAACATGAAATATGAAATATAAAAGAATATGTATACAAGTGGAGGTATAAGCAGAAGCAGAGGTAGAAGAAGACACTGAAAAATATGAATCTTATGTTATGTGTTATTTCATATTATGTTGTTTACATTGTCGTATAATGTGAATGTGAATGTTTTGAACTTATTTTCAAGTACATATATGCTGGTACTATCGATATGTTTATATTTTTATGTAACGCCTCATAATCGAAATTGAAAGAATTTCTTATCTCTCTATAATTTTAATTAACGACGAGAGAATACAAATTGCACTTAGAAAATATAAACAACAGAAAACATAAATACATTTTATAGTCAAAATTTATACCCCAACCCAAAGTCCAAAATGACATATACAATAGCCATGATTATAAACTAGCAACAGTACATCATTATATATATATATATATATATATATATTGTGAAAGAACAAAAGAAAGATCAACAAATACATAAAGAAACTCTAGCCTTCAGCCCAGAACAACCTCAATATACAAAGTCTTTACCATTCCCTAAAAATTTGTAAAAAGCACATAATGATTATATATTCCAACAAGTAACTAATATCTACAATTGAAGTCAATGCATCAAACAAAAGCAGTAAAAATATAATTGTATGAACATATAGTAGTCAATATATCATATAACTCATATATAATCTTATCATATCATATCAGTCATATCCTCATCACATATCACATGTTCACATCAGTACCCTTTCAGCCTAGCTGCATGTCAATCATGTCATCAATCAATCAATTATCATATGCAATATGTCATGTGTCATCAATCTTATCAATTGCTAGGCTTATTAGTCATTAATCATATCTATCACATGTCCAATCTATCATTTTCCATATTTATCATTTTTGTATCGATCTTATCATATCAAATGTGTAATTATGTATGTTATCATGTATGCATATTAATGTTGAATTCAGCTATGCAAGATATTGAGCTTTTATATGATATTTTTAACATCTTTAACCCAATCTATCCACCAATTGATTATCAATCTTTAATTTAATCTTAACTTTCAACTAGTTGGCCATCAGACTTAAATTTAACTTAAACTATCAACCACTTTGTTTTTGTCTTTATCTTACAATCATTATTCATAAATTTTAAATCAATTAACAAATGATTTCTAATAAATCATTAAGAGTCATCACACTTTACCCATTCACTTAATCGGTTATATGCTACAATCAAGATTAGACCTTTAGAATCTTATCTGCCTAATGGATGATTCTGAGATAAAGATACTAACTGGGACGTCAATTACTAAAGTGGGAAAGATTGTGAAACCCCTCAAGTAAAGAAGCTAAACTCTTAAACGTTAAGGTATCTTTTGGTGTAATTGTTGGAATTTCATTAAGAAATTTTGATGTTAAGTGAGATTATCCCGAATAAATCCTGTGATGGATGACCTTCTAGGATTTTACACCAACAAGAGAAAACTGTGAGGCCTTTAGATCAAAGCATACAATATCTCGATAATTAAGTTTATGTTGTTACTTATCTTTCTGTTTAGATGACATTTATCTCTTGTATAATTTACTTCAAATGTTGAACATTAAATTCTTTTGTATGTTTTGTGTAGTCTACTGAGCAAGTTTTTGCTCATCCTACATTGGTTACATATTATTTTAGGAAAGGACTTACCTTGGCCAAATAGGAAAGAATTAATAAGGTCAAAGCCCGAATTATATGAACATTTCTATTTATAGGAATTTCTTTGCAATCTAGTTTTCTTTTGTATCAGTTGGCATGTTGAGAAAGAATATTGGTATTGGATCTCTTTTGATGAATGAAAAGATGATGTATGTTTATATGTTCATTATTATATAGATAAAACTAGTTGGCTTTGTATTGTTAATTATTGATGAAAAAAAATAAAAATTAAGAATAATTCTTTCAATTAGATCATGAGACGTGACAGTGAAGATAATAATTTGAAACTAATAAAAACCTTATATCACTTGGCCTTATGAAAAGTTAGGGGAATGATTGTTATATTTTTTCATCATCTATATGTATGGCTCAATTTCCTTAAGCCACTAGAATTGAAATATTTCAATTTCATTCAATGTGGAGGGAGTTATGTAAATTTGAATCCAAAATAGGTTAATTGGTCACAATTGAGCTATATCTCATGATTTATAAATGGCAAGGGCAAGGAGATGAAATCATAGTTGTTCATCTTTATTTAAATGGGATATAATGCCTCATATTAAACCCTAGTGATTTTCTAAAGTTTTTTTTTTAAAGAAATTTTCTCATAAAAATATCTATAAATCCAAGTTAAATGAAATTAAATCTAATTGTAATTTTGAATGTTCTATATGAGAAAACTAGTTTCATTAGATTCAATTAATAATTAAAATTTAAACAATTAATTATCCTCTATTTTAATTTGAATAAATATATTATAATTTTGAAAAAATCTCTAAACCTCATAGGCATGGTCTTAGCTAGAAAATGCCATTAATCAAGGGGAAAAAAATCATATTTTGGTAATTAAAAAACCCATATTTCATTTGATGTTATAGTTCATGGCAAGATTAAGATAATTAAGATACTTTGGCATATCAATCACTCTCTTTTTTTCTCTTAATTATTTAATTAATTAAGAAAATTAGGAGTTAACCATTGGCTTTGTCCTCTAACATGCTCTCGAAGTTAACTTCTTACTTTCAAAATATTAAAACTTTTAATCTCAATTTTAAAGCATCCAAATATTATTTTAAGGATTTTAAAATTAAAATTTAAATTAATATTAAAAACTTCAAATAAATTCTCAAAATTACCTTGAAGCTCCAAAAATACTCAAAGTCAAATTTCTTATTACATGAATTGGTCCATCTTGAGCAAAATCTATAGTAACATTAATGTGTGTACTTGTCAACATGTGTGGGTCATAGGCTGGAGAGATTACTACGTGCGAAATTCAGACCCAGAGAATTGTTCGATTTTGTAACTTTGAATGATAAAAGTGCAACAAAAGCATAATAAAAGAGCAGTGGTGAATGTTAACCGCAATTATACTGTTCACGGTCACAAAACCGAACAGTTCTCTGGATCCGGACCCCACATGTGATAATCTCTCCATAGACTGACTTGCTTTGTTTGGGACAATTTTCTGAATTTGTATTAAAATAATGCTATAAAAAATAGTAAGAAAAATATCTCAAACGAAATCTTAGATTGACTAGTCTTAAATTATTATATGTCCACAATCATTTTCCTATCATATCATGTATTTCCATTTGGGTCATAAGTAGCACATGCTACGAATAGACCTCTCTATACTTGATTCTTCTTACACGGCAGAGTCGCCTTAGATTTCTATCATATCTAATAACATTAATTTTGTGAATTATATCAAGCTCCAAATTTAATTTGGCCATGACCATAGTTTAACAAAGTGGTCAAATCTGAACATAGTCCTCAAATTATTCGTGTACAACTAATTTAGTCTCAGAGTATTATATTGACTTATTTTAGTCCATCGACTATACAAAATTAATCTAAAATAGTCACTCACGTTATAATTGTGATATAAATTTATTTTTATTTAGTCCCTTGACTTTACAAAGTTGATCTCAAAGGTTTCGTTTGAGGCAGCTTTCTTATTGCTTCATAAAGCAGTATTTTAGTAAAAAATGAAATTTCCATACTTAAAGACTGTTTTAAGAAGCATTAAGAAAGTCATCCCAAATGAAGCCTTAGACTTCATTTGATACAGCTTTCTTATTGCTTCTTAAAGCAGCTTTTTAGTATAAAATTTTAATTTTTAAACTAAAAAAGTTGTTTTAAGAAGCAATAAAAAAAACCATCTCAAACGAAGCCTTAGTCTCAAAGGAATCATTGTTTTCTAATTTTATATAGTTGAGAAATTAAATTAAAGCAACATTATATTCTAAGACTAAAATGATTATATACAAATAGCCTGGAGATTATATTGAAATATAAGCCTTATACACAAAAATCCCAATATATGTATTTTCATCGTAAGTTATCAAAATGAATGTTTTTTTGTGAAAATACAAAAATAGTTCCCAATAAATCACATGTAAGAAAAATTATTGAGTACAAAAGAAAATGTTACGAACATCTCCAATCGAACGCCATTTAAATACTTGCAGTTTGAGTGAGTGTACAATCGAGCACCGTTCGAAAAGTTATTTTCTTATTTTGAATAGTACGACGCCAACGCGTTATATTTTTTTTAGGAAGAGTGATAGAAAAAAAAATAAACATATAATATTTTTTTAATATTAAAACTAAAATTCGATCGGAGATGAATTACTATTTGATATATTAATTATTATATTTTAGAGTTTTTAGTTGGAAATGTTATAAGTAGAAATTATTACGCGTGGTTAGGGTTTCCACTAGACAGTTCGGAGGTCAAACAGGCTGTGCCATGTTATTCAATACACAATAATGATACACCATATATTAATGATATGACGCGTCCTAATTTACCTCTCTAAGAAAATGACAAACCGTCACCCGACCACACTTAATACTTTCGCTATTGTAAGATATGCATTTCTAGAAGGAAGAAGAGTAAAAACGTGACAGGAAAAAAGGATTATAGTAGCTTGAGGATAAGCTTGTCCAGATAATAAATTATTTAATGTTAATGTATTGAATTATAATAAAATTGAGATTCAGCTTTGTAAGAAAAATGATAAATTATTAGTATTATTATTATTATCAGTTAATATATTACCACATTTTATCAATATTATCTTAATACAATAGAAAATTGTTCATTTATTGACACATCACTACTAGATTGAAAAAGTTAAAATAAAAATGTTTTGGCTAGTCTTGGGAAGGGCAGGAATAGAGTGGTGTCTAGGCTTCATGCAATGAGAAGGTTTATGGAGATTTTCCGACGTGCGTATTACTGTTGAATGCTTTTACGTCGGAAATGCGTCGGAAAATGTTAATTTCCGGCGCATTCCTATTGTTACCGGTGGATATCATTCGTCAGTAACGAAACATTTTCTTGTAGTGTTTCCTTAAAATAAAAAGCTGGTGATGTGATCCTCATTGTAGTTTGTAATTGATTGATTGATTATACCGACGAATAAAGAATGGTAACTCTTAAAGATTGATTGAAAGCCACATGCGAATTGAATTAAAATAATGAATAATGGTGATAAGTATAGACTAATGACAAATTGGGAGTGAGGGGTGAGTGGAAGGGAAAATTATTGGGTTCAGACACTGGATGGCGTCCAGAGCCTAATGAAAATGCGCTACATCACCTCCTATTCTGTACTGAGCAGTACCGCTCGGTGTTGTGAAGTACCAAACTCAGTACTTCATAGTACTGAGCTCAGTATTACTCAATACTGTGAAGTACCGAACGCTAAACTGTGTCCAGTGTCCGAACCTAAAAATTTCCCGAGTGGAACTGCCCCACCACTCACATGTGAATTTGAATGTTCTTATTAAAAATGTAAAAATGCATATTTTAAAATCCTAAGAAATAGACAGATAATTAATTACAATATTATATTATCTTAAAGCAAAATTAAAAACTGTAAAGCCCATCCAAATTAAAAGTTTAATAATATATCTTCACCAATTCTTTAAAAAAAAATCTCTTTTTTTTCGCTCAAGAGTCAAGAATCACGTGCTGCGAATCCACGCCTTTCACGCAAAGCGACTTTATATATGCCTGCTGCCGCGTGAAGAACAGTACACAGGAAAACAAATAGATAGAGTAGAAAAGAGAGGAGCTTAGAGAGAGGAAGAAGAGAGGAGCTTGAGAGAGAGAGAGAATCTGCGTTGCCGTAGATTGAGTGAAAAGCGGATTGAGCGTGGCCGAGCATTCAATCAGATCTTTAGGGTTTTACTTGCAACCATAGTGGTGATGGCAAAGAGGCCTGAGAAGTCGAGCTTCTCCGTCACCTGCAGCCTCTTGAGCCAGTACATCAAGGAGAAGGGCAGCCTTGCTGATCTAGGGCTCGGGATGCCCACTCGCGTTCTTGATTCTGCTCCATTGGGTATTTCTCGATCTCGAAAGAAGCTTTGTGGTGAAATTTTTGTCATTTACTTCGCTTGCTCCGTTCTTCGAATCATGAAACGCTGTGTTCTGTTTTTTTCTGCTTGAAATACTTAGGCTTTGTTTGAATCTGTTTTTTTCCTCTTCTTTTTCATTTCCTTTCACCCCAAATTTCCGGCGTCATAGTCACTATTTATTTCTAATTTTCCCTATTTGTTGAATTAATATTCGATCTATCCTCATTCATCTAAGATTCCATTGATGATTTTTTACAGGGAAAACAGACGCTCATCGTCCGCCGACGACCATGAGCTTGCTCCCGGGAGTAGGCGTCGCCGACGATGAAACTAAAGACAAGAAATCCATGGAGCTTTTCCCCCAGAGTATTGACTTTAGCCCAGCGAAAGCAGAGACCAAGTATGTCCCGAGATTTCTGCTACGGCTTGATATTTGCTTGTAACTTCTTACTCTAGCTTATCTTTGTGGAACCTTTGTGTGGATTTCAGGGAGCAGGAGAAGTCCCAGCTCACCATATTCTATGGTGGAAAGGTGCTTGTGTTCGATAACTTCCCTGCTGAGAAGGCTAACGATCTGATGCAGCTCGCAAGCAAAGGGCAAAACTTTTCTTCTGGGACAACCTCCTTGGTTGCCTCCGGTGCCGCAACACCTGCGGTGGATGCTCAGAGTTCCCCGGCGTCTGGTAAGCCTCCGGCGAGCTTCCCAGCCCAGTCTCAACCCAACTTTTCTGGTAAGCTCTTGAATTCTGCTTCTGCAAACTTATCAGTGTTTCATTCCCAACATTCTCCTTGTCTTCAAGACGATCTCTTTTTTTATGATGTTCCTGATTATCGTTTTAATTTGCTGTAAAACAGACCTCCCCATTGCAAGGAAGGCATCACTGCACCGCTTTTTCGAAAAGAGGAAAGACAGGTAGGAAGCTCAATTTCATCTTTAGCCAATTAATTTGTGAAAACTATTTTCAATTCATTTCCTTTTCATTTTCTTTCAATTCCGTAAACCGTAAATTCAGTCTTAAGAAAACCAATTGACTGGAACTGATCGAAATCCTACCTAATTCCTACCTAAATCCAGCAACCAAACAAAAGAGCTAACTTTACTGTGAAGAATTTTTGACTTTTGTGATCTTTGTTGAAAAACTTTCAGGATCAATGCAAAGTCACCTTATCAACCGATCAAAAGCAGTGGATCGAAGGATGTTACGACTGTGAAAGAGGAGGAGACCTGGGCTTGGGATCGCATGAGTTGAAGCCTGGATTGAGCTCGGACTGCAGCAGATAAATTTATACTTTGTTGTAGTTAACCAGACTGCTCTAAAGGTTGTGTAATTGAGCTTGGTTGGATGATCAATGGAGTGATTTCTGACTAAGTATGGCTAAATTGTTGTAGTTAGGGAAGAGATCACTAGATCTTTTGAAGAGGTACAGAGTGCTATAGTTTTGTTTGATTAGTAAGATGTTGTTAATCATTATCATTCTTCTATGTCATTTATTAATTGACTGTTCATGGCTGCCACACAGTAGATTTTTTAAAAAGAAGAATTTTAGAGGGGAGCTTAATTAACGGTTAAGTAAGTAAAAGGTGCACGATAGAGATTAAATTTTAAAAGGAATAAAAATGTAAAATTAATTTATATTTAATATTTTGCATTTTCTAAAAAATGTAAAATTATTTACATACATACCACTTTATAACAGAATGATCCTCAAACATGATAAAAAATATTAAGATTAAATTAAAAATTAGGAATTTGTAATCAAGGATATGAAGTAAGCTTTTCTTAATCTATCCCCATATTTTTTTAATAAATGAATCTCTATTTGACTTTATTATTTATTTTTTTTCTTATTTGATTTCATTTGTTTCATCTGAAACTATTGATAATTTTGATTTAAAGAACTTCTTAAGAAAATGTATCCTTAGAGATATGAACCTATAAGATAAAAAAGTAGAATTTAATTTTTAAGATATATATTATTTTGCCATCATAAATAGTTAAAAGATTCTATATTTTTAGTTGCTTGAAAAAAAAAAAGATTCAAGTTAAGTAAAAATGAAAGATAATTTATTTTACCCCTAACAAATATGAGCTCTTAATAAGCAACTTGATGCTTGGGCTTATGGAATTGCTAAAAACTTTTTTAATCATGCCAACACCTCACTAGCAAATTCATTTCATCTACTCATGTTCTAGATTTGTTTAATGTAAAATGGGAATACATGAAAAGAGTTCAACTCTTTTTTACTACATCATATACAATAGCCTCTTGTATTGTGCTAGTAAAAATGTTAAGGATAAAGGGGTAAATTGACTCTTCAATGATCGATGATGATGAGGATGGCAAAGGGGTGGTCCATGACTAGATTTAGATGCTTCAGACACTACAATGCTCCCCGTGCGAGAAGGGGAGGTCGACAATCTTGAGGATGATGAAGGTGCCAATGGGAGCTACTCATGTGCTATGTTTTTTTCAATACTCTGATCATTATAAGTTACTATACTCTTACTCATGTTTTTGATGATTTTGATTTCTATGATTTTAATCTTCTCAAAATTAATAAAAATATATTTTCTCCTAATTTATCGAGCTTCTGTGTAATTTTTTTGTATATGATATATATGATATTCATGAGTATTTTAACTATAACATTATTAATTTTTATTAGATAAATTGAAAGCTATATTTTTTTAAAGTAAATGCATAGTATTTAAATTTTGTAGATTTCTCTTCATTTTATGGATTATTATATTTTATATATGGCATTGACTTATATTGCATAGAAAAATAACATCACTAATATAAAAAAATTTGACATTTTCATGTAAACAAGAAAGGTTGGATATTAACTTCATAATTAATACGACCTGATTCTTAAAACATATTATTTTGTATATGCGGGTAAGTCGATAAACTTTCCTTAAAATAAAAGGCTGGTGGTATGATCCTGATTGTAGTCTATAACTGATTGATTGATTATATCGAAAGAAGCTTTGTGATGAATTTTTTGTCATTTGCTTCGATTGCTCCGTTCTTCGAATCATGAAACGCTTTCTGTTCTTTTTTTTTTTCTGCTTGAAATTCTTAGGCTTTGTTTGGATTAAACGGTAGTTTTTAAAATGAAGTGAAATCCCGATGAATTATGAGTTTCTTATGAATCTGCAGCCATCATTTTGCAATTGTTTCCTCTTTTTTTTTTTCATTTCCTTTCACCCAATTTGTTAAATTAATATTCGATCTATCGTCATGCATCTAAGATTCCATTGCTGATTTTTACAGGGAAACCAGACGCTTATCGTCCACCGACGACCATGAGCTTGCTCCCGGGAGTAGTAGGCGTCGCCGACGATGAAACTAAAGACAAGAAATCCATGGAGCTTTCCCCCCAGAGTATTGACTTTAGCCCAGCGAAAGCAGAGACCAAGTATGTCCCGAGATTTCTGCTACGGCTTTATATTTGCTTATAACTTCTTACTCTTGCTCATCTTTGTGGAGCCTGATGTGTGGATTTCAGGAGCAGGAGAAGTCCCAGCTCACCATTTTCTATGGTGGAAAGGTGCTTGTGTTCGATAACTTCCCTGCTGAGAAGGCTAACGATCTGATGCAGCTCGCAAGCAAAGGGCAGAACTTTTGAAGAATTTTTGACTTTTGTGATCTTTGTTGAAAAACTTTCAGGATCAATGCAAAGTCACCTTATCAACCGATCAAAAGCAGTGGATCTAAGGATGTTACGACTGTGAAGGAGGAGGAGATCAGCCAGCCATGGCTGGGCTTGGGATCGCATGAGTTGAAGCCTGGATTGAGCTCGGACTGCAGCAGATAAATTTATACTTTTTGTAATTAATCAGACTGTTCTAAAGGTTGTGTAATTGAGCTTAGTTGGATGATCAATGGTGTGATTTCTGACTAAGTATGGCTAAATTGTTGTAGTTAGGGAAGAGATCGCTAGATCTTTTGAAGAGGTACAGAGTGCTATAGTTTTGTTTGATTATTAAGATGTTTTTAATCATTATCATTCATCTAAGTCATTTCTTAATTGACTATTCATGGCTGCCAAACACAAGATAATTAAAGGTTAATTAAGTAAAAAGAGCGTGATTGAGATTAAATTTTAAAAGGAATAAAAATGTAAAACTAATTTAGATTTTCATAGAAAATCTAAAATTATTTTGCATTTTCTTAAAAAATGTAAAATTATTTTTGGTTTGTAAAGAAAACCTAAAATCTAAATTAGAACATAATTTTTTATACATATTTAAATTATAATTTTTTTAATACATAATTATATTATAATTATTTAAAGTTAAAAATTTCTTATGCAAAGAGATGGGATATGCATTTTTAATATTTTATTGTGTGTAAATGGCATTTGAAAAATGATTTTTAAAATTTCTAGAAAAAAAAGGATTAATTAGAAAAATCCACTTCATGGTATATGCTTGCTGCATTTGCTTGGATTTCATTTTTAAATATCATTTTGAATGATCTATAACACTTTTAAATTTATTTGGAAAAGTTCATAATTAGTGTAATATTTATGGTAATTATAAAATTATGAAAATAATTTTAAATTATAGAATTATTTGGAAATATTAGATACATGATTTGAAAGTAGCAATCTATAAGCAAATTTCTAAACTTTGGCTATCTTTATAATTATTATTAAAATTATTTAGTTTTATTTATAAAGTATATATAAATTATTTTATAACTAGAAATTTGGACCTACACAAATTATGGAAAAAATAGTTATAAAATAATTTACTATGACTAGAAAATTCTAATGAAAATATATAGTTTTCAACATGAACACCATATAATTGCAGAAAATTCATTTGTATCAATACTTATTAAATCCTTAAGGGATTTTATGCTTTGTTTGTGACAGCTTTCTTATTAATTTATGAAATAGTTTTTTAATACAAAAACTTTTAATTCAAAAAATTTTTGTACTATAAAATTACTTTATAAAGAAATAAAAAAGCTGCCCGTTAGGCTTTATTTGGGATGACTTTTTAATTATTTTTTAAAATAATTTTTTAGTTAAAAATTTTCTTAAATTAAAAAAATTGTACTGAAAAGCTGCTTCAAAAAGCAGTAATAAAGCGGTCTTAAATGAAACCTTAATTAAACACACAACCTCATATTTTGATATCAATCATATTCATAAAAATAAAATTAATTTTTTGTAAATAGAGTTCATAAATCCTTAAATTCTGATGAGATGATATATTAATTAGAATTAAATGAATTCCGATAAATTATTTGAAAGTTTTAAGTCAAATTCTAACTAATAGATTCAACCCATTTCATTACTATTTCTTGTCCAAATATTTTGAAAATTATCCAATGATCAAAGTAACTTTTAAATTTTATTTTAATAGATATATTATAGTACCATATTAATTGAACATTTATTTTTGTAAATAAACTATAAGCTTAGGAATCTTCAACCGAAAACTCTATTTTTAACATCAAAATATAATAACAATAATTTCAAATAGTAATTTATCTCTAACTGAACTTCATTTCTAATATTAAAAAAGAATATTATGTGTATCTTCAGGGGCGGATCCAGCCTTTTTTTTTTTTGGTGGGGGGGGGGGGGGGGGGGGGGGGGGCAAACTCAATATATAAAAAAGTAAATAGTCCCATTTTCATTAGCAAAATTCTAAGTAATACATTGGACTTCATTATAATTTATGAAATAAAAAAGAAAATTACAAACTTTGCATTCTACTTTGCATTTTCTGATAATGTTGCATAATGACTTCATTTGGAATTTAATCAAATACTTCTTTTTCAATATATGACACTAGACAGTCACTGAGCCAAGCATCACCCATTTTGCTATGCAGTCGATGCTTAATAATCTTCATTGCAGAAAATGCTCTCTCCATTGTAGCAGTAGCAACTGGTAAAGTCAATGCCAAAACAATAAGTCTATACACCAGCGGATACACAATATTTTTTTTGGCCTTTACAAGCTGTTTTGCAAGAGCCGCTATACTGGTCAAAGATGTAAACTCATCACTAGTACACATATCAATAATGTAAGTAGATAGCTGATGATCAAGAGACATAAGATCAACCATAAAGAAATCTGTCGGATATAACTCTGCAAGACGAATTAATTTTCTCTTATCATAAGCAGTGAACATATCACTCGGATTTAGACATGTCACACAAAGAAGTAACTCGGTACTAGATTCAGAGAAACGGTTATTAAGTTCCATAAGCTGCATATCAACAACAGTGTAGAATAAATCAACTCGATAATGATGAAAGTTTGTTATTTCTGCACTTGTTTTTACTGATCTTCCGCGAGTCTTGAATTTAGAATTCATATTTGGAACTTCAACTTCAAAAACATTACAAAAACGTGACACTTCTTCAAGTAAAGGTTCCCATCCATTTTCCCTCAACATCTGCAATCGTTGCTTGGCCACTTGTACTAATTTCATGGCATTTATAATATCTTGATCACTTCTTTGTAAGGCTTGTGATAATTCATTTGTAATCCCTAAAATATCAATCATTAAATGCAGTGTCAAGATAAAGTCAAATGATTCCATAGCATGTATTAAAACACCTGCTTCTACTGAATGTTGATCATGTATCCCATCATCTTTGACAATTTCAAGTACTTCGATCACAGAAGCATACATTTTTCTTAGACTGATTAATGTTTGAAAATGCGAGCTCCAACGAGTGTCACCAGCACGATGCAAATTAGTTTCTTGGTTCAAACCTCGACCACTAATTAACTCTCCACTTGTTAAATGAAAAACTATTTTATCATGTTGAATAGCTTTTAGGGTATCGTTTCTCTTACATGAAGCTCCAACTGTATTGACAATCCTTGAAGTGATCTCAAACAAATGTTTTACTTGCCAATGATTTTTTGCAATAGAAACCAAACATAATTGAAGCTGATGAGCAAAACAATGAATATAGAATGCCTGAGGATTATCTTTCAGAATTAATGCTTTCAAACCATTAAACTCGCCCCTCATATTAGATGCTCCATCATAGCCTTGTCCACGTATTCTGTATATGCTTAATGAATGTTTTGCAAGAACCGCTTCAATTGATGCCTTGAGTGCTAATGCGTTTGTTGAAGATACATGACAAATACCAATGAATCTCTCAATTACCTGGCCCAATTTGTCTACATATCTTACTGCAATAGCTAATTGTTCTTTCATAGAAACATCGCGAGACTCATCAACTAGAATAGTGAAGTAAGAATCATTCATATCTTTCATGATTACAGCCAAGGTCTCAGCAGCCATAGCACTACAGATCTCTTTTTGTACTTTTGGTGCAATCAACTTTAACTTCGCACTTGTATTTTCAAATGTCACCTTTTTAATCTCTTCATTATGATCTTCAAGAAATTGAAATAATTCTATGTAATTTTCTTGATTATTCGAGTAAGATGACTCATTATGCCCACGAAAAGATAGCCCTTGGCGAATGAGGAATCGTACACAATCAACAGCTGCAGTTAACATGATGCGATATTCCTTTTTATTCTTGTCTTCCTTGCTCGACCATAAATCAGGAATGCTCTTCTCTTGATGCTTCATTAAAGACTCACATTTTTGTCTTGCCTTGTTGTGTGCACTGTTATGATCTCCAACATGACTCAACAGCTTCTCTTTATGCTTCCAGTTCTTAAAACCCTCACCAACAAATATGTCTCCACTGCCTCGGCTAGTATTAACTTGCTCTTGAGGCTTAAACAAGTAGCAATAAAGACAAAATACTGCATCTTTCTGTATACTATATTCAATCCAATCAGGAAAGTCTTCAAACCATTTTGAGTTAAATCTACGTGCAATATTTCCTATCCTTGTTTGAGGGAATTGATGATTTTTTGGTTGATGTGGTCCCTTCAACAAATAAGCTCTACGAATTCTATCACGATCATTTACATCATAACTCCAGATGGATGGTCGAAGACCAGGATCAGCAGGTAGATTGTCAATATCAATCTCGACACGTTCTTTTCGCTTCAAAAATCTTTCCATTTCTCAAAAGCCTAACAATGATCTATCCAATTAAAAAAATTTCAAATCAGTTAACAAAGTATACAAGAATGGACATTAATTCGAGAGTATTTTATGTGTTACAAGAGCATAATCTTTTATTTGAAAAGCTAACAATAGGACTAATGGACTATGTCTCAATACAAATGACAAAAACAAAGGTTTAGATAACTCAAAATCTGTGTGAGCAAAGCATATATATAAAATCTAATTGTCTCATCCAATTACCTTATTGGTACTGAATTAATTCATTTAGTTGAGTTAAACCTAATTAATTAAGTTAATTCATTTGAGTAATATAAAGAGTAGTTAGAACTTAGAAACACTACATTTCCACATTTCTGCCAACTAGGAATTCTCGGTTAGAAACAACAAAGGGGAAACAGGAATTATGAGTGAAGGCCTGAAGGGGAAGGTTGTCACGGCATATTTTCAGAATTTCAGTTAATCAATCGTGCTTAGAAACAGTAAAAATATAAAATCTGAAGATGAATAGCAACCTGATAAGGAAAAATGCAGTGAAGAAGATAAACAGTAAAATATCCAAATTTTTTCAAGATGCGGATAACAAGATAAGGAAAAATGGAAGCAAAAAAAAAGAGCAAGTGGAGATTGTGGAGTAGTAATGACTAATGAGAAGCCAAACAATCAAAACTTACCTTCAAAACAGTGAAGAAGGCTGCAAATCAGGAACTGGAAAGAGAGGGCAGTGGCGAGCCGGCAACCTCTTCGGCTCTTCACGTAGACACGAAGATGAAGGCTGCAGGCTGTGAACAAGAGGGATCTGCCGCCGCCGGTCCGCTCGTCCTGTGACTGTGACTCTGCGAGGTAGCGAACTCTTCACGAACAGGACTTGAGCACGGGTGACGGCGTGAGGAAATCGCGAACTGAATGGGGCAAAATGGCTCACGATTGGAAGATTTAGGGCAGTTTTTTTTTTAGGGGGGACATAAGGTCTAAAATGCCCCTTCTCTATAATAATTTTTTTTTAGGGTGGGCATTTGCCCACCCTCAGCTAACCGTGGATCCGCCACTGTGTATCTTCTTTCTCATTTTCAATCAAAAACTTTATTTCTAACACCAAAAAATAGGTTTATGTGGATAATGCAATGCTAATATTGACGTTGCACTATTCACAGATGAGATCAAACACAAAATGCATTTCGATTTACCTTTCGGGTGGAGGCTCGCAGGAACTGAAAACGAGCGAATGGAATGGTTAAGGTCATCTCTAAATGAAAAACTCATTTTACACTTCAAAATGCAGTAACTTATTTCCAACCGAATTTCATTTCTAACCCAAAAAAAAAAAATTTATTTGTATCTTCTTTCTAAATTGAACTCTACATAAAAGTGCTCGTCTTTCTCCACTTCTTCATTTCTTTGCTTCCTCCATTTCATTATTAAAAAGAAAAATGTTTGCGTCGGACTTCATGTCGCAAAAAAAGGACTGTAAATGACTTTCGGGTGTAGCTTGAGGCAGACAAGAAACATCTATTTGCAATTTAGTTGGAGATGATCTAAGCATCAATATGCCTAAGGACAAATATGTCATCTCAAAAAAGGCTTACACAAGAAAAAAACCATTACCCTTATCTAGAATTAGGGGTGTCAATATTTGACACGACACGAAAATCCGACCCGGACCCGACCCGGAAAATCCGGGTTGAACCCGACCCGATTTCAAAACGGGTCGGGTTCGGGTTCCAGAAATCGACCCGTTTAAAAAACGGGTCGGGTTCGGGTTGACCCGGCGGGTTGCCGGGTCAACCCGCCAACCCGTTTAATTCGAAAAATTTCGAATCCCGCCCGCGCTGCCCGCTGCGCGCATGCCTGAGTGCCCAGCGCGCCCTCGCCCGACAGCGCCCGCGTGCCCAGCGCGCCCGCGTGCCCGCGCCTGACCTCGCCCGCGTGCCAGCGCTCGACCGCGCCCACGCTGTCCCACTCGCGTCCGCCCGCCGCGCTCGTGTCCCCCGCCGCCGTTCCGGCGCCGGCCACCCAAACCGGGTCGGGTCGTGTCAACCCGGCAACCCGCCGGGTCGGGTTCGGGTTCGGTTTTCCAACCCGTTTGTCTACCCGGGTCGGGTTAGGGTTGACCCGTTTGAACCCGGGTCAGTTCCGGGTTCGACCCGAACCCGACCCGTGACCCGAAATTGACACCCCTATCTAGAATGTATGAATGTATGATAATGTAATATGTGGTTCTTTATATATATAATTAATTATTTATTATATGTGATTATTTAATAATTCCCTTTAAATGATAATTAGGGTTTTTTTGAGATTACTATACAATTTTATGCTATTATACAATTATCATCTTGCTAAAAGTGTAAAAAAAATCAAATTTTTACAAAAAATACTTTTGAGCAATATTTTTTTTTATAATTTTTGTATTTTGATCTTGTGTGAAATTAATTTAATAGTTTATGTTTAGTCTATTATTTTTTTAAAAAAAGAAAATTTATTTAATTATATATAAGATCATGATAACTCTTAAGTATAATTTATTTTATTTTATTTTAATTTGGCCAATTATTTTTTTTTTCCCGCAATCTCAGCCCTTCTCTTGGACTACAGAAAAACTAGTCCAAAAAAAAAAAAATCTGATTAAAAACAACAGTACCCAACGTACATCAGATCGCAAGAGCTTCTCATAAATTCCTTGTAAAAGAAAAAAAAGCCGATTTGCAGACTTTTCAATCTCTATTCAAGCCTTCTCCTTTTCTTTCACTGATCTCTCCTCTTTTCTTCCCTCGATTTCGAGGGATTTTTGTTTTTTTCTTTTTCAATTTCGTTACATTTGTCTTTCCCCTTTTCATTTCACTTTGTAAACCCTAACACCTTTCTGCTTTTCCGATTCGATCGGATTGGTACTATTCTTAATCATTCTTGGAATCAAACGCTAGGCAGTGAAAGAATGCAGCAGCAGCGGCTCAAGCAGCAGGCTTTGATGCAGCAGGCACTTCTTCAGCAGCAGCAGCAGTCACTTCTACAGCAGCAGCAGCAGCAGTCTCTCTACCATCTACCTGGACTTTTAGCTCCCCCACAGGTATTTCCTCTCTTATACTCTTATTGCTCCTTTAGCTTCAGGAAACCATATTTCATGAAGGTCGTTGGCTTGTTGTTTGATTGTTTCCATGTGTGGTCTTCTCCATTGATAATCTTTTTTGGGTTATTACAGCTTTTTCCGGGGAATTTAGATTTTTGAGCTTGCGTTTAGTTGTTTTTATGTTGGGCATCTTGTACTGTTCGATTTTTTATTTTTTTTTGGACTTTTACATTAGGTTTTGCTGATGAGTCGGGCACTGGGCGTGCTTTCGCACTGTTTATATTTTTATGTCTGTTTTATTTCGTTCTGAGATATTGAAATTTACTTATGGCACGCGAGGATTCAGCGCTCCAGTTCTGACTTTTGTTGCGGATGGAGGTTTCTATTATTGGCTAATGGGCTTGTTACGCGCAGCTTTACTTTTTTTGCTTTTGATGCTATATCCGACCTTCCATCTTAATTCAATGTCTCATATGAGAGGATTAGTTTTCCTTCATTTTGATATTCCTTGAGGCAAATGCCCCTAGAACATGTTTGGCAATTAAGGCTTTGTTTGGAAAGGCTTTTTTATTGCTTCGGCTTTATAATATAAAAATTTTAATTTTTTACTAGAAAGACAGCTTTAAGAAGCAGTAAGAAAGCCCTGCCAAAATAAGGCTAAGTCGTAGTAACTTCCACTATGCCATTTTCTTATACTTGCGTTCCTTTTGGTTGATATATCTTTCTAGGTAGGTTTATTGCCTAATTCATTCTAGCTTTTAGTTTTTTTAAGGGTGTCCTGCACTTGCTAATGGGCGTGCTATGGTACTTAGTATAAACTGATTGGCTAATTTGATGCCTGGCCATTCTATATAAGGATAACTAATTCAATACCTTATTTTGCTTTGAAACTTGATGTGATAAGGCTCGGCCGTTGGTCTTCCATTTTTTCTAGTATTATTGTTTCTTATTGCGGACTTGGTTTAGTGCGTTCATTTCTTGGGGAATATCCTTTACGTAGGGATTTTTTGTTGTTCTTTTACCCTTTTATTTTGCAGATTGAGCCAATTCCGAGTGGAAATCTGCCTGCTGGATTTGATACAAGTTCATGCCGCAGTGTGTGAGTGTTATACGAGCCTTTAGCTTGTTTTTAAATTTTCTTCTGTGTTGCTTTTCATGTCTTCTAGTGACCGGACCCTTTTCCTTTCTCACATTAGCTATTATAGATCTCTTATAAGGTTCTCCTTGCTCCCTTTTTTTATATTTTCTCTATAATTTATTCTGACTTCCTTTCCTTGATGCAAAATATATAAAAAAAAGTTTTTTTTTGGTAAGCATTACATGATATCATTGACATTGTGATTAATTACTTTTGCACCCGCAACAGATTATGTATCATCACTTAGTTTTCTGCTGTATTTTGATGCAGTTATGTTGGAAATATTCATATTCAAGTTACAGAAGCACTTCTTCAAGAGGTTTTCCAAAGTACTGGTCCTGTTGAGGGATGCAAGCTTATCAGGAAGGAAAAGGTTTGCCGACTTTACTTTACTATGTTTTATTTTCTACACATCTCACCTCATCATCTATAACCCTAATTAGCACATTTGCAATTGCTAGTTTTTTGCATACTTTTGTACATATGTAAGAACTATGTGAGTTTGTGTTTGATACTTCATTATGGTGTTGCATGCCCATATGAGGAGTTCAGAATATTAATATGGGTGCTTGAGTGTTTACTCTGATAAGGAAAGAGTTTTAGAAGATCAATGTGTTAAGGCACATGAGAGTGGGTTTAATCCCATGCCAGGTAGTTGAAAAATATGTTTATCATAGGAATACAAATGTCATACTCATAGGGTTAAGATTTTAGGTTTGCAAATTGTTGTCTATTTCATTAATATAACTTCTCTTAGAAGTGTTAGTATTGTTTCTTTATTTGAAATGTTATATAAGAAAGCCCTAATATTTCTAACCATCGATTATTTTTTGGTGGAATGTGCTAAATGCCTTATTCTGATGGATTGTCTCATAAGCTTAATAAGAAGTATGATAGCTGTATATTTTTGGCAATGATGAGCCCAGAAAGGGTTGGAGGTCTATTGATCCCGTTATAATGAAGGTTTATATTTCCTGGCTTGTTATGTTTGATGATGGCACTTCATACTGGCCTTCTCATGAATTTTGTTTTATGGTTGAAGTCTCTACTTTTGAATCAGAGAATGCTCAAGATACTTAATCTCCCCCCCCTCCAATGTATTTCAAGGCTCGCATCACCTTCTAAAAAAGTCTTTGGAAGTTTGCTGTTTATAATTCCAATTTTAAGATGAGTAGTTGATGATGATTGATCATTTGATCATGAATCTTCAGTCAAAATTCAGGGAAGCAGTAGAAAGAAGAAGCCTGTTGAGAGATACATGGTGTTTTGTTTCATTCTTCTGGGTCTTATTGCTCTGTGCCTTCTATAATTAATAAGTAAATGCTCAGTTCCTCCAGAAGACCAAGGACGTCTGGGAAAATGCCTGGACAATGAGATTATAGATCAAATTTTCATTCATAGCGTAGTTTATTCTATTTCATGATGTAGATACTTTAAAATATTGGAGATATTACTTTTTGCATAGTGATTTAGCCTAAATTTTGACCATCATCCCTTTAAATTCAATAACTATTGCCCTCTTTTTTTCTAATTTGTTTGCCAAAGAAGTTCTCAAGTAGGATTATGTCAATTTCAAGCATTCAATGAAGCCAAATTTTCAACACATAATTTGGGAGTATATATTTGTCTTCATCAAAAGTGTGTACCTTGTTAGGAAGTAGATTAAAGGAAGATAGAAATTTGGGCTTGATGCACCAATGGTCAAATTCATTTTCAATTCAAAAGCTTGAGTTTGTGATAGAGGGAAAATCACTTGGTATTTCTTCAGTAACATATTTTTTTCAGCTATTCAATGTGGTGCTAAATTCAATATTTTTTGTGTGTCTTAGCAAAAATCCCCGTCATGTGAAGCTCTTCACATTGTCTATCTTCCCCTCAAGAAGAAGTATTAACGCTATCAGAGTTCATGCACAAAGAGCCAATTGAAACATATATATGGTGGTGTTGTGAGAGTCATCCGCTCAAAAACCTTACCTGATTATCGTAAAACTACCATGTCCCATGGATAGGATTCCAAAAAGCTCGCTATTCATGAATAATTTGTGTTCAACTCACTAAGAAGCCCATCTTCGGTTCATTCATCGAGTAAACTAGTTGATATTAAATAGTCATTTGGAGCTCATTTTCTTAACAAGTCGAACACACAAAGCTTTTGATATTATTATCTTTATATATATATATATATATATATATATATATATATATATATATATATAAAATTGATTTTTTAGTAGATTAGTAGAATAATTCTATCATGCATGACTCAAAGTTAAATAAGTTGAATATAAACATTTTCATGAATAATTCCAAACATGAGTTAATTTCAAACAAGCAAAAATTCTAACGAGCCAAACATGAACACACGACAAGCACAGTTTAACTCAGCTTGTTTACCCTCTTACCCATGGATGCTACTAACAACATGAATCACTTTAACTCAATTGAATCATTAGGTCTAATTCCACTTGACTCGGGACTAATAAATTCATGTCAAACCTTATTTCAAGCAAAAAACCTGAGCTCATGGGTGATAGCCAATTACTTAGTGTTTCTACATCATAGTTTTCGACAATTTGATGTGAGATTAAACTCGATATTCTCATGTGGCTTAACATTTGTGTTGCTGGTTTCTTTAGTGATCAGGGGTGAGATTACAGTACAGTAGTTCAAGTGGTACAATATGGTTTCAGCTATGTTTACCATTCTGTTTTGCATCTTTTTGAAGAACTGAGCAGATATTATAATTATACAGTCTTGAACTTTCTTCCAAGTCTTTGTTGAACATGTTTTCTATAATTCCTGGTGCTAATAAGTTAAATTCCCTGCTATTATCATGCTGTCATTCCTTGATGGAAAGATTAATTTTTTTATTATGAATTACTACCAAGAGTATGGATTAAGGGTGAAATATGAAATAGGCTATCTCAGTCATTTTCACAAAAAAAAATTTTTTTTCCTAGTTGAGTGGGCTAGGGTTTTATCACTTTCTTTGGTTGCCTCCAAACTATTCATTTGGTCGTATGGTTTTTTTTTCCTTGGCAGTCATCTTATGGGTTTGTTGATTACTTTGATCGTCGATCAGCTGCGCTTGCCATAGTTACACTTAATGGAAGGCATCTGTAAGTAAAACATTACACCTATGCTATTTTCTTCTTTTCTTGTGTTCCAATGTTGCTTTAGTCTTCTTAAATTTAAATTGCAGATTTGGCCAACCTATAAAAGTTAACTGGGCATATGCCAATACGCAGAGAGAAGACACTTCAGGTTATATATGTATATCTTAATGTTTCTTATTTAGCTAACATACATGTCCATAATTTTTTTTCCTTCATAAGGTCATTACAACATCTTTGTTGGCGACCTAAGTTCTGAGGTTACAGATGCTGCTTTGTTTGCTTGCTTCTCTGTGTATCCTAGTATCTCGTAAGTTTTGTGTGACCTTTCTATTTGTTGTATGGTTTTGCTTTTTCCTTACCTGTTTGTGTCTTTAGTTGCACCTAATGATTTAGAGCCAGCTGATACTGTTTATGTTCTTTAAGCTTTCTGTCTTTATTATGCTTTATTGCAGGGATGCAAGGGTTATGTGGGATCAAAAAACTGGACGATCAAGGGGGTTCGGTTTCGTGTCTTTTCGGAACCAACAGGTGAAATGATTATCAACCTCGTGAATTTGTGATGTTTATTATTCAGGCTTTTACCTGATAAATCTTTATTGTTCCTTCATAGGATGCACAAAGTGCCATTAATGACTTGACTGGTAAGTTTCACCTAAACGCTAATTTATAACCTTTCTTATTTGTGAGAGAAATCAGCATCCATTTGGTTGATTTTTATTTCTTGATTTTTTTGGTTTTGGCCATTGTATAACTACAGCTGAAGATACAAAGTTAGATTTGGCATGCTTTGTATCGGCAAAGAGCTAGCATTCGTTATACCTGTATTGTAAATGGTTTACTACTGTGTTTTCTTATGCTTGTTATCACTCACTGTGCAGGTAAATGGTTAAGCAATAGGCAGATTCGCTGTAACTGGGCTAGCAAGGGTGCTGGTACTAGTGAGGATAAACAGTTTGCAGATTCCAAGAGCGTTGCAGACTTAAATAATGCTTCAACAGGTATGTGGGTTTACTGTGGCACTTAATCTTTGTTTGGGACAGCTTTCTTATTGCTTCGTAAAGCAGCTTTTCAGTGCAACAATTTTATTTTTTGTGCTAAAAAACTGCTTTAAGAAGCAGTAAGAAAGCCGCCCAAAACGAAGCCTTAGTCTTCTAAGTGCTACATACACAGTATGTCTCATCTTTATTCATTGTTGCTTTTGGTTTTGAAGAAACCTTTTTCATGATATGGTAGCAATTGCCCACTTTACTCAATACTTTTAGGAGCCAATGCAAATACTTTCAACATTTTTTAAGTAGAAAATTATTAAATTGTCATTTCCGTGAATTTCATGTTTTGATTTTCATCATAAGTAGTGAATAATTTTTCAAATTGAGAGTTTGTGGATTGGGAAATTTATGCGTGTTTGCATGATTATGTACACTCATCAAAGCCAAGACATTCTGCATCATCATGCACCTTTGTGTTTTAATCTAATATGTTTCATTTGGGTTTTTGAAGTGAGATTCTAGATTAATTATTGAAGCATATTAATCTTCCATAAAGCAACAACATTTGATGTCTATGAAAATCTAAGCTCTTGACTTGATTTTTTTTTTAAAGGTTTGCATAAAGCATTCAACAACTAAAAAGACTTATAAAATGGTAAAACAAAATGTCCTAAGTATGAAAAGGAAAAAAATCTATCCTCCCCCAGGATATCAAAAAAATTCTGAGGAATAGTATCGCTATTTCTATCCCCAAATGACCATAAAAAGTTGCAATTTAAAGCCCTTTTGGCGCAAAAATGAGCTGCTTGGTCAAATCTCCTAGGAATGTGAGAGAATATAACATTGTGAAAAAGATCAAGCCAATTAAGGTCGTCACTATCTATTGGTGAAGAGTCCCAATTTCTTTTCTTCTTGAGCTTCTGCAGATGTTTGATCACACACACATCGTCCCCTACGACAACAACACCTCGCTTCTGGAACATCCAATCTTTAAGGATCCGGCCTATTTGGAGCATAGATGGAAACTCATAATGCGTGCTATCCCAGTTTTGACTTGCCAACCAGCAACAACAATAGGCTCACCTTGATCATCCCTAAAAATGATTTCGATTCCACCAGAGTTAAGAGTGAAGAAGTGTTCCATCAATATTGATTTTCAACCAATCCGTAGGGTGAGGGTACCAAGAAGAATCAGATAACAACCCATAGGGTTGAGCAGCGCCCCAGTGCTCCGGAGAGGATAAAAGAATCTTGCGGGAGATGGTGTCACGGATCATGGCTAACCATAATAGAAGGCGTACTTGTTGGTTGCCCATGCTTTTTGGCGTTTCTATTCCTCCTGTTTTGGTAGACAGAACTACAATATGCTTGAGCCCAACACATGGAATCCTTAGTGGCATTCTTAATACCCTCGTGTACCCTCCTGCAGATCATGGAAGTAATCAAATTGGGGGGTCATAAGGCCCCACTGAGCAAGTACATCTAAAAGATAGTGGAGCTGCCTGAAACCCACTGTAATATGATTCAAATCTTCAACATCAAGACATCCCATGGGACAGTTAGCATCATCATGGAGCCCACGGGAGTGCAGCCATTGATTCGTTGGGTCGATGTCTCTATACAATCTCCACCAAAACAACTGCTCTCTGGGAAGAAGCCTGAGCTTATACACATTAGTAATAGGATCTTCTACTAGTTGGAAAAGTTTGCAATAAGTAGTAGCCATCACCGTGGATCCAAGGTTGCTCTTGAGGAGCTCACATGAGTCACAAGAAGGTAATTGATTAATTAAATAGGTTGTTGTGCTCAAGATTGTTGATGATAAGATTGTTAATATTATAAGTGCTTATGCTCCTCAAGTAGGTTTAGATATGAGTTCTAAATTAAATTTTTGGAATGACTTAGAAGAATTATTACAAAAGATACCTCTAGAACTAGAAGAAAGAGTTTTCATTGGAGGAGATTTAAATGGACATGTTGGTAGAGAGGTAGATGAATTTAAAAGCATTCATGGTGGCTATAGTTTTGGAACAACAAATGAAGGTGACAAGACCATATTAAATTTTTGTTTAGCTTATGACTTTTCAATTGCTAATACCTTATTTAAAAAAAAATGAGCATCTCATCACTTATAAAAATTGTTATAGTACAACTCAGATTGACTATTTTCTTATAAGAAAATTAGATCGTTTATATTGCAAAGATTGTAAAGTTCTTCCGAGTGAAAATTTATGTGCCCAACATCGATTATTAGTTTTAGACTTCAAGATAAAGGGGCAGATAATAAAAAATAAAGTAAAACAATATTCTAGGATTAGATGGGGGCATTTAAAGAATATTAACAAAAATATTTTTGAGAGTAAGGTTTTAGATTCTAAGATTTTATTTGTGTATGAGGATGCTAATGTTATGTGGGAAAAAGTGGCTAGTGATATTAAGAATATTGCAAAAGATGTGCTTGGAGTATCAAAGGGAAAAGCTCCTAATAGTAAAAATAGTTGACGATGGAATTCAAATGTGCAAGAAAAGATTAAGAATAAGAAGATTTGTTATAAAAATTGGTTTAATTTTAAAAATTATGATAATTGGGAAAGATATAAAGAGGCTCGTAAGGAATCTAAGAAAACAATATGTGATGCAAAGACCTTAGCTTTTAGTGATTTATATAATAGATTAGATACTAAGGAGGGTGAAAGATATATGTACAAGTTAGCCAAACAAAGAGATAGGAGTAGTAAGAATTTAGTTCAAGTGAAGTGTATTAAGGATGAAGATAAAAAAATACTTTTCTTAGAAGATGATATTCAACAAAGGTGGATGAGATATTTTGCTGAGCTTTTTAATGAAAATTGTGATAATAAGATTGACTATAGTGACCTTAGTACCCTAAATGAAAATAAAGATTTATGTTTTTATCGTCGTATCAGTAAAACCGAAGTTAGAGAGGCTTTAAAGAAAATGAATGGTGGAAAAGCTGTTGGACATGACGATATTCCAATAGAGGTGTGGAAATGCTTAGGAGATGAAGGAATTTCTTGGCTTACTAAACTTTTTAATACTATTTTGAAGACTAAAAAGATGCCATATGAGTGGAGAATGAGTGTGTTAATTCCTATTTTTAAGAATAAAGTTGATGCACAAGATTGTGTGAATTATAGAGGAATTAAATTAATGTGTCATACTTTAAAACTATGGGAGCGAGTTATGGAGCATAAGTTGCGGTGTGATATTAATGTTTCTCAAAATCAATTTGGATTCATGCCGGGTAGGTCGACTATGGAAGCCATACATTTATTAAGAGGTTTGATGGAGAAATATAGAGTAAATAAGGAGGATCTACATATGATATTTATTGATTTAGAAAAAGCATATGATAAAATTTCAAGAGAAGTGCTTTAGAGAGTTCTTGAAAAGAAAGGAGTTAATAATGCTTATATTCAAATCATTAAAGATATGTATGCAGGAGCTATTACTTGTGTTCAAACACAAGGTGGTTTGACCAAGTATTTCCCTATTTCGGTTGGGTTACATCAAGGATCAGCCTTAAGCCCATATCTTTTTGCTTTAGTCATGGATGTTCTCACTAGACATTTGCAAGAGGATGTACCTTGGTGTATGCTTTTTGCTGATGATATTCTTCTTGTTGATAAGACTAGAGAGGGAGTTGAAAGTAAACTTGAATTATAGAGGTCAACATTAGAGACTAAAGGTTTTCGCTTGAGTAGATCTAAAACGGAATATATGGAGTATAATTTTAGTAGTAATAGACCTAGTGAGAGGATTGTGACTTTGGGCAATCAAATCATTAATAAGAGTATACATTTTAGATATCTTGGATCTATTGTTCAGAGTGATGGTGAAATAGATGGGGATATTATCAGCAGAATTCAAGTTGGATGGTTGAAGTGGAGGAATGCATCGGGCTTGTTGTGTGACAGAAAAGTACCCCTCAAACTTAAGGGAAAATTCTATAAGATCGTAGTGAGGCCTGCAATGCTTTATGGTGCTGAATGTTGGCCATTAAAAGAGAAGCATAATACTAAGTTAAGTGTGGCAGAGATGAGGATGCTCAGGTGGATGAGTGGCTTTACCCTTAGAGATAGGATACGAAATGAGCATATACGTTAAAAGGTTGGAGTAGCTCCAGTAGAAGATAAGATTAGAGAGAGTCGCCTTAGATGGTTTGGTCACATAAAACGGGGGCCTTCCAATGACCCGGTTAGGAGAGTAGAGGTATTAGATTTGACTTATGTTAAGAAAGGTAGAGGCAGACCTAAAAAGACTTGGTTAGAAAATATTAGGAACGACATTTCTTTATTAGATTTTGATGTAGGCAAAGGGAGGGGTCAACTCATGTCCAAAATAAATCAATTTTGGCCTCCCTCGAGTTTACAAGCTCAATCAAAATTGAGCTGAAATTTTAGCTCATTTATGAGCTGGTCTTTAGTTCACTTATTGAACTAAGGGTTAGCTCATTATTAGCTAACATTTTAGTTCATAGTTATCTTTTATTAAATGTACTTTTTATTATTTTATGTCTTTAATTATGTTTGTCCCTTGGAATTCCAAATCGGCCTTTGGAATTCCAAGATATGTTATTTCCCATGTGTGGCTCCTTGGCTTCCACCATGAGCATTAGTTTTTTGTGCCTTTGCCTCTTGGAATTCCGGCCGGCTGCTGGTTTTCCGAGCCTGGGATGTTTCCCGTGGCTGTGGCGCCTTGGTTCCGTGCGGCCTCCTTGTCTCCCGCGGCTGCTCCTTCGGTTCTTGGGCTTGAACTGTTTTTCCGTGAAAAACATTTGGGTTTTAATGTTTGTGATGTTTAGAATTCATATGTGAATTCATTGTTGGTGTCCTTTTGTATTCCCCTTTCATACCTATAAATATGAGGGGCTTGTTATGTTTTAAAAAAAGAGAATGTTATGTGATTTTTGGAATCTAACCTGCGGGTTATTGGAAAATCTTGTGAGCTTTGTCCGTCTTCTTTCTCATCCCCTCCGAAAATCTTGCGAGCTCTTTCCAACCTTTCGTCTCAGCTTCTAATCTCTTTCGTCTCTCCGCAAGTGCCATTCCATCTGTATCTTTCATCTCTAAGTAAAGCAACTTTAGGGTGTCTTTGATTTCGAGTCAAAAGTTGTAATCCGTCGTCGTTTGTAATGTTTTTTAAAATTTCTTCTTTTTAGTTTAATTTGAAATGTAAGAGTTTGTTTTTCCTCATCTTAGTTGCATCATTCATGATTTAGTGGGTCGTCGGTATAGGATAGATCTCTCGTGTGAGCGAGGAGTATAGGCTCCCTATATTTCTTGCCCCCACCAAATTTAAATGAGAATTTTACCTTTAATAGGACACAATGGAGAAAAAGGATTCATGTAGCCGATCCCATGTAGTGGGATAAATGCTTGATGTTGTTGTTGTTGTTGTTGTGCTCAAGGCTTCAACCCTGAATTTTGGTGGAATAAAAGATTCAAGCAATAAAGTTTGAAAGTCAAATAGGCCGCGATTCTTACGTCTAACACTATTTTGTTATGGTTCATATGGACATGTCCATTGAGAAACAATGCCCTTTTTAAAAGAAATTAATGAAATTCAAGTGACATTCTACAATTGATATCATGATTCTTGCATCTTATATTTGCCATGGAACTAATTGTAGAGACTCAGTAAGGGGGTAGGTCATTGCCATCAATGTGTCTCCATAGTTCTTTTCCTAAGACAAATGTTCAAAATTAAAATTAAGTATAGTATTTTTTATCGGTGAAGCATACACAAAAATACCTAAAAGTTGTTAATATAGTTGACATATGATGTCTTAAATGTGTCTTGAAAGAGACTATTATTGAGAAACAAGTCAAATACACGAGTCTTTGGAATGATCGAAGACAGGCTGATGTCAAGATGGAAAATCCTTGAAAAACCAATATGTGGGAAGACATTGAAATCAAAAGAAGATGAAGGCACTAGCGACATGGATTAACATGAAAGCATTGGGAAATTGTTGGAATCGCGTGGAGGCACTTATGGTGACGAAAAAATGTGCTGGCGACATCCAAGGCAATGTTGGACATGGTGAGGTGAATATTAGGTGATCAACACAATCAAACTCAAGATCTTGATCACTAGAGGCATTAAGGACGATGTTGATCCACATGAAGTTGCCGAGATGAGTAGATCAGGCATTGCCTAAGGGAGACGAGTTAACACTGATGCAACAAAAACAACAATAACATTAAGTTTTTATCCCACAATGTGAATTCGATCCACAATGTGAATTCGACTAGATGAATCTTTTTTTTTTTTTCATTAGAGTTCGGCTACAAGAGTTAAAAAATGAGTTAACACTGATGATTATGATATAAATCTAGCTGGTAGAACATTGTATATTTAGATTTAATACTTCCATCATTTATTTACTAATGGTTTCACTTTTCATCATCTATTTGACTTGATTCATCAGTATTTGGCAAATTTGGTTGCTTTCTTTTTCAATGCATATTTTCATTATTTATTTGCATGATTATTAGTCAGGCATGTGTAATTTCTTTGTCTTAAATTATAATTTGTTAATGAAATTTTTGTGCAGAAGAAGTTAAAGAGAGTGCAAAAGAAGACGCTCCGGAGAATAACCCGCAATACACTTCAGTTTATGTGGGAAATCTTGCTCCTGAGGCAAGTAGAAATCCGCTCTCAGTTTGATCCTAAGGCCATTGTTTCTAGCATAATTAATTTAACATTGCCTTTGTTTCCAAAGGCATTTACTTATTCTGTGATATGAAATTATAAATTGCAGGTTACTCAAGTTGACCTGCATCGGCTGTTTCACACCCTTGGGGCTGGGCAGATTGAGGAAGTTCGAATTCAACGTGAAAAGGGATTTGGTTTTATTAGGTACAGTAATCACTCGGAAGCTTCTTTAGCTATTCAGGTAGCAAATGGTCGGATTCTTGGTGGAAAGCCAATTAAGGTATGTTTTTTAAGTTTTGTTGGAAAATTCACACATTGTAATTGTATAGTTTAGTGTTATTTTTCTGTGTTCATTCTATACACCTATAAATAGGCATATATGTTTAGTGAATGATAAAAATAAAAGATAAAAAATAAAAAAATGTTTAGTGAATATTATATTTAAATTCTAATCCTTTCACTTATGTCATGAATTTTATCTCCCCTCCTCCTTGGATGAAATCCTCCATTATATTGAAACATTGCTACCATAGATATATTTGGGTTGTGGGCCACTTCTAGTTTTGACTCTATTGTTATCTTTCAAGTTGAATTCGATCTATTGCTTTAGAGAGGGAGTTGAAGATAAACTTGAATTATGGAGGTCAACTTTAAAGTCTAAAGATTTTCGTTTGAATAGATTTAAAACCGAATACATGGAATGTAATTTTAGTAGTAATAGATCTAATGGGGGTTTTATGACTTTGAGCAATCAAGTCATTAACAAGTGTACTCGTTTTAGATCTCTTGGGTCTATTGTTCAGAGTGATGGCGAAATATACGAGGATATTATAAGTAGAATTCAAGTTGGATGGTTGAAGTGGAGGAATGCTTTGGGTTTGTTGTGTGATAGAAAAATATCACTCAAACTTAAGGAAAAATTTTATAAGATGATGGTGAAACCTGCAATGCTTAATGGTGCAGAATGTTGGCCATTAAAAGGAGATTATTTCGTGCGGAGTCCGAACGGTTCTTACCTTCCGGACTATGAGTGTATACACTGTGTACAAATAGTGTGTACAAAAAGTTGATACACACTATATATAAATTTATACACAATATGTACACTCACATATCCGGACGATTCTTCCCATCTGAACTCCGCACGGAATAATTTCTTCATTAAAAGAGAAGCATAATATTAAGTTAAGTGTTGCTAAGATGAGGATGCTTAGGTGGATGAGTGGATTTACTCTTAGAGACATGATATGAAGTGAACATATTTGTGAAAAGGTTGGAGTTGCTCCAGTGACACATAAGATTTGAGAGAGTCACCTTAGATGGTTTGGTCATGTAAAACGGCGGCCTTCTGATGACCATATTAGGAGAGTAGATGTATTAGATTTGGTCTATGTTAAGAAAGGTAGAGGTAGACCTAAAAAGACTTGGTAAGAACATATCAAAAATGACCTTTCTTTATTAGATTTAAATGAGAATTTGACTCTTAACAAGACACAATGGAGAAAAAAAATTGTGTAGCTGACCCCACGTAGTGGGATAATGGCTTGATGTTGTTGTATGTGATATAGGATTACAATGTTTGCAATGAATTTGTTAAGAATTTGCACAACTTATTGATTAGAGAAATAACAAATAGAACTATTAGCAGGTAAAGTGATGAAACAAAATGTAAGAGCGGTCACTCTCGTTTAGGCTAAGTTGCATAGCAAGAATGTTGAATCATCAAAATAGCATAGAAAATCAACAACATACAAACATAGGAGCTTTCAACGAAAATCTCTAATCTAACAATAAGATTAGATAACAAATGAAGTGCACTTAATTTCCTACATTTACTAAGCTCGGCAGAATCGGGCAAATGCGACCTTCATGACTACAACCAAATCACAAGAAAGGATTAGACTTTAAGAAATACGAGAAAATGGAGATTCCTAAACCTTCGTTAAGGATCGGTTGTAATCCTCCACTCGACGGTTCCAAGTTGGTCTTCAATAGCCTCAATCAAGGTATCCAGGATGTGCTCTACGTACTTTTCTACAGTGTGGTCGATGTGCGGGTTGATGTCGAAGAAGGTTGAATGCAAGATGCACACAAACCCTTGCTCGTCGTAGGAGAGGCCGTAGTCAAGGTCTGGATCGGCCATTCATGAATGTTAGGCAACAATCGCTTTCGGAGATTACTCGTAACCTTGAACTCCGTTGAAGAGAAAGAAGTTTCTCTTTATCTTGAAATTGAGGTCAAGAGGCGTGGGAATGGAGAAGTTAAGTAGGGAAGCGCAAATTAAAAATCTGAAATAAATTTCAGATTTCTAATTGGGAGGGATTAAGGAATTAAATTTGAATTTAATTCCAATAAAGGAAAGGTGTGTTAATGTGGAGGGGATTGGAGAGAGAGAGAGAGAGAGAGAGAGAGAGAGAGAGAGAGAGAGAGAGAGGCAGGTAGAGAGAGGGGGGAGCTTTAGGAAATAAATCCCAAACCTCCTAATGGGGCCGGCGGCTATGAGGAGATGATTGGGTTTAATTATGGGAGGAATTAAGGCTTCTTAATTTAGGTTTAGGAATTAGAATTGGTTTTAATTAAATCCAATTTGAACTTAAAATTCAAATAGATTTAAATTAAGAACTTTCCTAAAATAGATTAGTTAGATTAGGAAAGAAATCAAATTGATCCTAAATTAACACCAACCAAATTAGGAAAATCAAGGAAGAGGGGAGAGATGATGGGGGCGGCGGCTAAGGGGGCTAGGTCCGACGGTTTGGGTGGGGAGAGGGGTCGGGTGAGCAAGGGGGACAAGGATGTTGAGTTTAGCCAGTGGAGAGGAGTTTATGTGGTGGTGGAGGGAAGTTAAGTGGCCGACAACAAGGTTTGGGACGACCTTGGACGGCGGCTAGGTAATGGGAGAACGGGTTAATGAGAAGACAAAAATAAGGAACTACGAACCCGGCCGTCTCCAAGGTTGGTGGGTGATCCGATCTCCCTCTCCTAAGAATTTCTCTCTCAAACACTCATACGATCTCACAAAGAAATCTAAAGGGAAGAAAATTTTTCATTCATTTATTAACTTGAAAAGAAGAACAATTGGGCTATAAATAGCCTCTTACAATGACTCAAAACATAACATGACGACAATGCCCCTAGGGCTTACATACGACCTCCCTTAATAAAAGGGTACAACGGGAAACTAATAAAACAAATATAATATGACATCATAAATAAGAAAATACATAAAATATATCAGAAATACAATGACTCAATCATGGCCGTAGATCGACGTCTATGTCTCTGATAGACTTTCCACGGTCTGATGTCCCCATCATTCTTTCGGGGTGGGAGAAAGCTCGCCTTCGTCGAGTAAATGTCTCTAGTGCTCTCGTAGATCTCTAATGCATCAGGATCAATCTGCTGCAACTCTTCGCGATCCAACCAAGTATCCTCTAACTCGGGTTTTCTTTTCCACCTGATCAAGTACCTCCTTCGTCCACATTCCCTTGTGGATATGATATCATCACTCAGGATCGAGTCCACCTTTTCTGTCATGGGTGAGTTGGGAATATTTGGTAGTGCATGTAGGTTTGGGTTCTCACATGGAAGGTTCACACAAGGCTGCTGTATGAGTGGATTTGGTGGGTTAAAATCAGGACCTCATATGCAACTATATCTTCTATGTTAAAAGAGGGATTGATGTTGAATTCTGTATGCAAATCTATTACATAAGCATTATCATTGATTTTATTAAGTATTTTGAATGGTCCAGCACTCTTAACATGTAGCTTCTTAAATGTTCCCTGCAGGAATCGTTCCGGACGAATCTGCATCATCACAGAGTCACCAATCTCAAAAGTTTTAAATCTTCGTTTTAAATCCACATATAGTTTGTAATCATTATTGCTATTTTCAATTTGTCGTGCAATTTCTTTATGAAGTTCATGCAAATGGGATGCAAATGATGATGCAAACTCAGAAATCTTATACATATAAAACATGGGTATAAGTTCTAGCGGCTGTCTAGGTTTGAATCCATATACAATTTCAGAAGGACTTAGGTCAGTGGTTTTAGTAGAATTATTATAAGTAAACTCAGCAGTAGGCAAAATGGAATCCCAGTCCTTATTGTGCTTGCCAACCAAAGATCGCAACAGATTACCCAAACTCCTATTAACTACCTCGGTCTGACCATCCATCTGTGTGTGAAAGGCAGTGAAAAATTACAATTTAGTGTCCATTTTCATCCAAAGAGTTTTCCAAAACAGCTAGTGAATTTCACATCCCGATCTGATACAATGATTTTGGGTAAACCATGTAAATAGGCGACCTCATTAAAATATAACTTAGCAATGTGAGAGGTGTCGGATGTTTTGGAGCAAGGAAGAAAATGCGCTATTTTGGAAAATTGATCAACTACAACACAAATTGCGTCGTTCCTACGAATCGTCTTGGGCAGGCCTAAGAAAAAATCCATGCTAACATCCTGCCAAGGGCAACTAGGGACAGGAAGAGGAGTGTACAGACTCATGTTTTGTTTGCGTTGTTTGGCCAGTTGGCAAGTGTGACACTAACTGACTATCCGACCGACATCTCTCTTTAGGCTGGGCTAATAGAAGCAATACTCCACGGCTTTGATAGTTTTGTCCTGACCGAAGTGCCCAGCAAGGCCTCCGATGTGGAGTTCCCAGACAAGAAATTCTCTAAGGGCGGTGCTAAGGATACAAAGTCTTTGGGCTTTGAAAAGATAACCATCCTCTAATATGAAATCGTCCATAAGGCGCGAGCTGCCTTTGGACAAGAGAGAGTAGGTCTCCTTAAAGTCGAGGCATTCCAAATAGTCCCTCTTTATTTGGTCAAATCTCACGACTTCTGCTCTCATCTCAGTAGTAGTTATCATACGACGACTGAGAGCATCGACAGCTTTATTTTCAACTCCCGCCTTATGTCTAAGGGTATAAGTGTACTCCTAAAGGAACTCGACACATCGACCGTAGCGTGCATTTAATTTCTTTTGGGAGTTGATATAATGCAGAGCTTCGTGATCCAAGAAAATGACGGACTCTTGTGGGAGCAAGTAGTGTCGCCAATAACGAAGAGATTGAGTCACAGCGTAAAACTCTTTGTCATACTTGTAATAACGATGCCGAATATCATTAAGTTTTTCACTAAAATATGCTACAAAGTGACCTTCCTGGGAGGGGACTCTTCCAAATCCGACCCCCCGAAGCGTCGCATGTTACTTCGAAGACTTTGGAGAAATCAATAAGTCTCATCACTAGGGCTTCCACCATCTTTTGCTTGATCTCATCAAAAGCTCTGGTGGCCGTCGGGGTCTAATGAAATCACCATTTTTTAAACAATCAGCGATAGGAGATACGATAGTACTAAAATTTCAAATGAATCTCCTAGAGAAGGTGGCTAATTCATGGAAGCTGTGGACTTCCCAGATGTTTTGAGGGACAGGTCATTCAACAATGACCCTCACCTTCTTGGGGTCTGTGGAAACCCTCTGGGCTAAAACTATGAAGCCAAAAAAGATGACGCGGTCTACAAGGAAGGTACATTTCTTAGGATTGGCATAAAGTTGCTCCTTTCTTAAAATCTCACAAACTTGCCTTAAGTGGTCTAAGTGCTGTTTAATCGATTGACTGTAAATAAGAATGTCCCATAAACGGGCGCATCACTTGAGTCATGATCCTCATGAGGGTACTCGGGGCGTTACTTAACCCAAAAGGCATGACTAACCACTCGTAGAGATCATCCTTGATCTTGAAGACCGTTTTTCACTCATCTCCGAGTCGGATCCGGATTTGGTGGTATCCACTTTTGAGATCAATTTTGGAGAATAGAGTAGCACATGTTATCATGTCGAGCATATCGTCCAGTCTCGGAATAGGGAAATGATATTTGACGGTGATCTTGTTGATAGCATGGCTATCAACACATTCTCCAAGATCCGTCCTTTTTTGGTGTAAGAAGAGCCGGCACCCCGCAGGGACTAAGACTCTCCTTAATGAAGCCTCGCTACAGTAACCCATCGACTTGCTTCTTGAGTTCGACATGTTCCGTGGGGTTCATGGTGTGGCAGGTTCGGGAGGGAGGCTCCAGGGATGAAATCTATGCATGTTGAATGTCTCTAAGTGGGGGTAACTAATCTGGGAGATCCATAAGGGAAGACATCAACATACTATCCCAAGATGGGTTGGACTTCCTGAGGAATAGGTTTGTCAGATTCTGCGGGAATCTCACGATCTACTAAGGTGTATAGAGGTGCGCCTTGAGCAACCTCAGCGTCCAGAACCTTGGCGGTAACTAGGTTCAGTCCTTTTTTGGACTTAATGAGGTTGGATTTCGAGTCATCCCTAAATCGGGGCTGCAATGGCAAAAGCTTGATCTTTTTGCCCGCATGTTCGAACACGCAGGTGTTCAAACGCCAAAAAATGTGGACATCGTTATCGTAGATCCAGGGGCGACCCAAAAGGATTTGTCCAACATTCATAATTAGCACATCGCACCAAACGTTCTCCTTGTAGTCGGCAAAGAAAATAGGTACGATGTTTCGTTCTTTCACCTCCAATGCAGTGGAGTTGACCCACATTATCTTATACAGGTTTGGGCGAGGAACGACAGAAAGACCCAACTTGGATGCAATGTTGGAAGAAACAACATTTATGCAGCTACCACTATCCACGATGACCTTACAGTTCTTTCTTTGATTTTGGTATAGGTGTGGAAAATCGCGGTCCTACGCTAGTCATCCGTGGGTGTCGGATGTGATAGCGCACATCTCACCACGCAGATAGGAGAGGTATTCAATTTCTGAAGGCAATGTAGGACCGTAGTGTCGTCATCATCCTCGAAGTACTCTCCTTCATCCCCGACATGGTGGATTTGATCAATCTCGGGCTCGAGATCATCCTCAGTAATCTCCTCGATGATCGAGACTTTATAGGGACCAGAGCACTGAGAAGCGATATGCCCATACCCCTGGCATCGAAAGCACTTGGTCCCGGAACTGGACCGAGGGGTATTCGAGGTGGGAGGTTTATTTCTAAATCAGATCGAGGTGTAGGAGGACTCGTGGGTGATCGGGCAGTGTTCCCAGAAGTGGGTTGGGCAGCAGAAGTGTGAGGAGTGGAACTATCGGACGGTCTGTAGGAGGGCTTAGAGTCATGTGAAAGGCTCGGGTGCTGTGAACGGGTCTCCTCTAAATCAAGTATTAGACTGTATGCATTCTCCAGGGTAGTGACGTTCCGGGCAAACAGCTCGTTGCGAAGATCCTCTCGCAACCCGGTATGAAGCATCTACAAGATCTGCGCAGGGGGTGGTAGAGGTCTCCCCTCTTGCAGTGAATCAAGAAGTCATCGAAAGAGGTGATATACTCCTTAACTGGTTTGTTGCCTTGAGCCAGCCTATTCCACCTATCTAATAGTTGGGTGATATACTCCTTAACTGGTTTGTTGCCTTGAGTCAGCCTATTCCACCTATCTAATAGTCGGGAGAAGTACGAGGGAGACAAGTACTTTTGCTTGAGTTCCCACCTCATGGATGGCCAATCGGTAATGGGGTAATCATTCCTAGCTTCCCTAAGGCTCTCTAAGTTGGCCCAAAATTGGTTCTCCCTACCCGTGAGTTTCATCTCCGCAAAACTGACCTTCCTAGTCTCGGAGATATTATACCACTTAAAGAAATTGTCCATACCTTTGACCCAGTCCAAGAAGAGCTGGGGATCGAGAGTGTCATCAAAGGTAGGAGCGTCAACTTTAATATTTTTCATGAGTGGTATATCAGGATCATGATGTGGGTCATGTACATGGTAGGGAACTCAATGATTGACACAATGTTGCCTCTCATTCGGGTAGGTGTCATCCCCATACATAGAAGGTGGTCTAGATGGGGTGTAAGGGGTAGGATGCTCTCTTGCTCTCTCAAGTGTGTCAAAACGCTCAGTAGTGTCCCTATGAAGCTCAACTAGGTCCCCATACATAGAAGGTGGTCTAGATTGGGTGTAAGGGGTAGGATGCTCTCTTGCTCGCTCAAGTATGTCAAAACGCTCAGTAGTGTCCCTACGAAGCTCGACTAGGTTGGCTTGATTCTCTTTAAGTTGCTGGCTAATATTGTTCATTTGGCCTACCAACAAGTCTAAAGTCCTTCCAAGTTGTTTCGGGTCCATGGCTAGACACTAGGGGACACTTAGGAATGCATCTAGGGACAACAAAGAATAGTGATGAAAGACACCCTAAAATGACTCCAAATGATGCAGGAACTTCTAGGACAGCAAGCAACACTAAGGTGTTTAAGTCACCTAGGCAAGGACTGATGTTATAGTGTTAAGGACAACGCTTAAATACCTAAGAAACGACCTTAATGCTCACTAAATGAGTGCAGAATTTTTTGGACAGCAAACATAAACGATGGTTGAAAGGTTTTAAAAGATGTTATGCATGCAAAATTTAAATAAAATGGTTAGGCAACACCCTAGGATGATTTCTAGCATGAATTTTCTAGCTAACCATGCTATAATACCAGATGATGTAGGACTACAATGCTTGCAATGAACTTGTTAAGAATTTGCACAACTTATTGATTAAAGAAATAACAAATAGAACTATTAGCAGGTAAAATGATGAAATAAAACGTAAGAGCGGTCACTCTCGTTTAGGCTTAAGTTGCATAGCAAGAACGTTGAATCATCAAAATGTCATAGAAAATCAACAACATACAAACATAAGAGCTTTCAATGAAAATCCCTAATTTAACAATAAGATTAGATAACAAATAAAGTGCACTCAATTTCCTACGTTTACTAAGCTCTGCAGAATCAGGCAAACGCGACCCTCATGACGACAACCAAATTACAATAAATGATTAGACTTTAAGAAATGCGAGAAAAGGGAGATTAGTAAACCTTCGTTAAGGATCGATTGTAATCATCCACTTGACGGTTCCAAGTTGTTCTTCAATAGCCTCGACCAAGGTATCCAAGATGCGCTCTACGTACTCTTCTACGGTGTGGTCGATGCGCGGGTTGACGTCGAAGAAGGTTGAATGCAAGATGTACACGAACTCTTGCTCGTCGTTGGAGAGGCCGTAGTCAAGGTCTGGATCGGCCATTCATGAATGTTAGGCGACGATCGCTTCCAGAGATTACTCGTAACCTTGAACTCTGTTGAAGAGAAAGAAGTTTCTCTTTATCTTGAAATTGGGGTGAAGAGGTGTGGGAGAGAAGTAGGTTAAGTAGGAAAGCACAAATTAAAAATCTGAAATAAATTTCAGATTTCTAATTGGGAGAGATTAAGGAATTAAATTTGCATTTAATTCCAAGAGAGGAAAGGTGTGTTAATGTAGAGAGAGGGGATTGGAGAGAGAGAGATAAAGGGGCAGGTAGAGAGGGGTGTTGGGGGGGGGGGGGGGAGCTTTAGGTAATAAATCCCAAACCTCCTAATGGGGCCGGCGGCTATTAGGAGGTGATTGGGTTTAATTATGGGAAGAATTAAGGCTTCTTAATTTAGGTTTAGGAATTAGGAAAGATTTTAATTAAATTCAATTTGAATTTAAAATTCAAATAGATTTAAATTAAGAATTTTCATAAAATAGATTAGCTAGATTAGGAAAGAATTTGAATTTCAAATGTAATTGATTTGAATTTTAAATTTTAAATTGATCCTAAATTAACCCCAACCAAATTAGAAAAATCAAGGAAGAGGGGAGAGATGATGGGGGCGGCGGCTAAGGGGGCTAGGGCCTGCGGTTTGGGTGGAAACCTTGGGTGGGCATGTGGGGAGAGGGTTCGGGTGAGCAAGGGGGCAAGGGAGTTGAGTTAGCCAATGTAGAGGAGTTTATGTGGTGGTGGAGGGAATTTAAGTGGCTGGTGGCAAGGTTTGGGAGGACCTTGGTCGGCGGCTAGGTAATGGGAGAAGGGGTTAATGAGAAGACAAAAATAAGGAGCCATGAACCCGGCTGTCTCCATGGTTGGTGGGTGATCCGATCTCCCTCTCCTAGGGATTTCTATCTCAAACGCTCATACGATCTCACAAAGAAATCAAAAGGGAATAAAACTTTTCATTCATTCATTAAGTTGAAAAGAAGAACAATGAGGCTATAAATAGCCTCTTACAATGACTCAAAACATAATAGGACGATAATACCCCTATGGCTTACATATGACCTACCTTAATAAAAGGGTACAACGTGAAACTAATAAAGCAAATACAACATGACATCATAAATAAGAAAATACATAAAATAAATCAGAAATATAATAACTCAATCATGGCTGTAGATTGACGGCTACGTCTCTGATAGACCTTCCACGATCTGATGTCCGCATCAATATGTCTCCTTTGTCACATATTATCATTGTTGATTTTTCTTATTGTATTATACATCCTTCGCAAATCGTTATTCATTCCAATTTGTTATTTGTTTCCCCATTTTTAGTAAATTTATGATCAAAAAATTATTTTATTAAAACTACAATGCTTTATCCAACTCATTATATATTATATTATCTCAGTTTGAAGACGGTTACCAGGGTTGCTGAATTAATGGCATTTAATACTTGACATCCGACATTACTTTTGCCATTGCCTTCATTATTTATTCCTTGTTAGTGGTATTGTAATGTCATTCTCTTACTCAAATTTAGGAATTTGACGCCTCCCTTTAAAATTGAATGTTTCAATTGTAAGTTTGGTATAAACAGCATCTTGTCGTTCCTATCATTCGCTAATAGTCATTGTCTTTCATTTCAAGTTAGTTCAGTCTAAATTTGGGTTGGCTGCCTTAGCTATTCAGTTCCTGCTCCTTGGCTTTCCCGGTTCCCCTTGCTTTGGTTGTTCGATTCCTGTTGTTGTCCCTTGGCTTTCTCAAAATTTTTGGCTGTCAGGTGGGGGTTCAATCGTGCCTTAATGTTGCCTTTTTCTTCCCACTTCGTGGACGACCAATCAACAATCGGGTACTCATTCCTATCTTCCCTAAGGTTCTCTAAGTTGGCCCAAAACTGACTCTCCTTACCTGTGAGCTTCATCTCCGCAAAACTGACTTTCCTAGCCTCAGAGATGTCATACCACTTAAAGAAACTGTCCATACCTCTGACCCAGTCCAGGAAGAGCTGGGGATCGAGGGTGCCATCAAAGGTAGGAGCATCAACTTTAATGTTCTTCATAAGTGGTGCATCAGGATCATGACGTGGATCATGTCCGTGGTAAGGTGCTCGATGATTGGCACGATGTTGCCTTTCATCCCAATCTAGATCATGACGTGGGTCATGTCCGTGGTAAGGGGCTCGATGATTGGCATGAAGTTGCCTCTCATCTGGGTAGGTCTCATCCCCATACATAGAATGTGGTCTAGATGGAGTGTAGGGAGTCAGGTTTTCTCTAGCTCGCTCCAACGTGTCAAATCTCTCAGTGGTGTGCCTACGAAGTTCAGCTAGGTCGGCTTAGTTTTCCTTCAACAGCTGGCTTATGGTGTTCATTTGACCTACCAAGAGGTCTAAGATCCTTCCTAATTGTTCCGGGTCCATTCCTATATACTATGGGAGACTTAGGAGGGGTTCTAAAGAGAGGACAGCAGCTAACCACTAAGAAAAACACACTAAAATGACACCAGATGGTGCTAAAAACACGTGGACAGCAAGCTACACAAAGGTGCTAAGGTTCCCTAAGCAATTAACGAGGTGGGTAAGTGAAGGGCAGCACTTAGACGACTAAAAGATGAACCTACAACTCACTAAATGGTGCAGATTTTACTGGACAGCAAGCATAAGATGAGTTGTAAAATCAATTTAACATTGATATGCATGCAGAAATTAAAAACAATGGTTAGGTAACACCCTAGGTAGTATTCTGAAAACAGTTTCAGATTTTGAGCCAAAATCTGAGAGAAATTTCAGATTTTCTAAGTGTAGTAGGTAGGGAAATTGGAGGGAGAACTTTAGCCTCAATTCAAGTCATTAAAGAGGGAGAGAGGGGATTGAAGAGAGAGAGAGAGAGGGGGCGGGTAGGAGAGAGGGGCCGGTGGGTAGGAGAGGAGGTAGGGATTTAATTGGCTTCCCAAAAGAGAGGTCCACTTATGGGAAGAAATTAAATAGAAGGGGGAAGGGGAAATTCGGCCAAGAGAAAATTGGGGGAGATTGGAATTATTGCCTAAAGCAAGGAGGGGCTTTAGGAAATATTTCCTAATCCAAGTCAAGGGGGGGCCGGCGGTATTAAGGAGAAGGGAAGGGATTTGTGGAGAGCAATTAATGTTACTTGATTTGATTTGAATATTAGGAAAGGGCTTTTAAAATCCTATTTGAATTTTAAATTCAAATAAGTTTTAATTAGGAAACTTTCCAAAAATAGAATTCATAAGTTAGGAAATAATTCAAATTTAAATTAATTTGTATTTGAACTAAAGAGTTTCCTAATTTAGGAGCATCTCAAATGGCAAGTGTCATCACAAGCAATGAAGGGGGAACACAAGGGAGGGGATAGAAGGGGATGGCCGGTGGCTAGGGGAATTGGGACCGGCGGCCAAGGGGCTCGGGTAGGGGATGGGGCCGAGGGTTTTGAGTGGGGATGAAGGCTCGGGTGTGGAGAAAAGGGTGGCCGGTGGTGGTGGGAAGGGGAAGGGAGGAGAAAGGGAAGGAGAACCAAGAGCCACCGGTGGTGACTGTTGGATACGATGGGTGGCCTATCCTAGGCTCCACCAAGCTTTCTAACTCTCTCTCAAGCTCTCTCTTAAGCTTCAAGAACAAGTGCAGGAAAATTCTCATAAACATTCATTACTTCAAAACACAAGGCATGAGGCTATAAATAGTCAAGTACATGGACTCAAGAAAAGAAAAAGGCAATCTTGCCCTTTGAGCTTACATACGACATTCCCCATTAAAAGGGTACAACAGGAAAAATAATAAAAACAAATACATGACACATGCAAATAGAAAAATACATGAATAACATAAATACTCAGAAATATAAGGACTCGATCGTGGCTGTATCGGCAGCCATGCCTACGATAAACCTTCCACGAGCTGATGTCCCCATCAAGATTTCTTGTTGAATGTATTACTATAATTCATTCTCAATTGATTTCTCGCCAACAGAGATGTGGCATGTGCCCTTTGACTCGGTGATTTTACCGCAAAATAGCATCACTATATTACGGTCACGACCAAGTTCGAATGTTCCCTAATGTTTAAAAGCCGCTTGAATAATGAATTATAGTACGCATTCTATAAGATATAAAACCTTCTGTTAGCTAAGGTTTACTTGAGTTTACTCCCTTTGACAAAAATTCACCTTAGCCCTATATGGTATCCTTGGACAAAATAATCCATGGTTTTTGACAAGGTTCCTTCTCGCAAGTTGTGTCAACTACCTTTTTTGAGTAAGTAGACTTGGGATCATGACACAACCCAGGACGCTGGAACCATGAGATCTTGATCGTGCCCGTCATCATTTCCCCATCACATAAATTTCAAATCATAGACTCCAAAAATCCAAAACCAAATTCAAACCCTAAAATCGTTTTCTATTATATGTTAGGTAATTATTACAACCTATTAACGACTAGCCTTAATCAAAAGTTCTCTCTCGTTATCAGGATGTGCAATTAACTATAGGGGTTGCGCCTGTAGGGAATCAGAACTTAGATTATGAAGTCCTCACAAAATGAGAGTAAAATATCCGAGTAATGTCTTATTTAAAATCTAACTTTCCTTTTAAATTTTTACCCCATAACTTAAACTAGTTAAAACTCTGCTCGTTAATAAAGAAGCGCGGAGGGTCCAAGGCGCAAATTTTCAGAGCCCACATATTTCTGGAGCAACTTGGATGAGCCGCCCGCTCAAGCGGAGAAATACATGCCTATTTATGAAGGCCATTATTGGCTCAAGAAGTGTATGAGCTTGGTTTGACAAATTCTACAAAGTGCTTGTCAAAGTTGGAAGTGGTACTACTAATCATTATATATTCTTGTCAAAAATATAAAAAGCATGCTCTAAATGATGAAATAGTTATTAGGAATGTTAAAAAAATGCATTTCTGAATTACAAAACTAGCGTTAGTGAGCAATAATTTTATCACTATATTTTTAACAGCCTTCTGATATTTTTTTAATTAAGAATTCTATGAAGTTTGATCAATGGTTGTGGAACCATTATTTATCTATTGCTTTGTTGCAGTGCTCATGGGGAAGCAAGCCCACACCGCCTGGAACAGTCTCCAAGCCTCTTCCTGCTCCTTCTGCAGCCCCATTCACTACACTATCAGCCGCAGACCTGCTTTCATATGAAAGGGCATTGGCACTCAGCAAGATGGGCGTAGGCCAGGCACTAATGCCTGGCCAGGCCAAGCAAGCAGGCTTGCCATTAGGAGCTGGAGCTAGCCAGGCCATCTATGATGGTGGCTTTCAGAACTTGGCTGCTGCCCAGCACCTCATGTATTTTTAATCATACAAGTTTTATGACCAAATTGTAGATCTATTGCCTATTTGTCTGTCTTGTATTTTTCTTACTTCCTCTGCCTTTGTTGTTGTATGGATTGACATATTGTAGCGATTTGTAGGTATTGTAAGTTATTGAGGGAGAAAAAGCCATATACTCAGAAGAAATTTATGGAGAATGTTTTTTTTTTTAATGATTTCAATGATATTCCTAGTTTGTCAACATTAGTATAGAGCTCATTACTGCATGGTTTGCCCTTTGTATTCCCCTTAGTGTACTTTTGCATTGTTTTCATATTTCTAATGTAGTTTTATATCATACAACAATAAATTTAGCATCCAGGTTTCATCCACCTGCATGGATTAATTATTTTGTGCGGATGCCAAATGTTATTTAGAGATTAATCAGAATGCGTAATGTCACTTTTTCACTCAGCATTGTGACTCGATATTGCTAGCATAATACATTCTGATTGATCTCCGGATGACGTTTTGCATCCTATCTCCGCACAAAATAATTTTCACCACATGAGATTGGTTATATGAATCATTTTTTCTCTATTATTTTCTATTAAAAGTTAATCAAGTCTTTTTAGATCTAAGGTAGGATAGATCTGACAAACTATATTATCTAAAAAAGTGAAAAAAAAAAATCCTTAAATGTTTACAGCTTTCATAATATCTTTTTAGCAATAGACAAACTAAATTAGTCATAACAAGTTTAGATGCCAAAATATTCCTGCATAAAAAAATTCAAGTTTATCCTTCTTGCTCTTAGGTGCTGACTTCAACTGTGTATATATATTTGAAAACTAATATAAATTGAAAAAGTACAGCCATATTTGAACTTCTAGCAGAACTAACAAATAAGGAAACACCATTAAACATTAATGGTTACATGTTGATGACTTGTACAGCTCATTTCTGCATGGTTTCCTTTGTATTCCCCTTCGTGTACTTTTGCAATGTTTTCATATTTCTAATGTAGTTTTATATCATACAACAATAAAATTAGTATCCATGTTTTATCTCTCATCTCCTTACATGGATTAATTATTTTGTGCGGACGTTATTCTATTTCTCTAGCATCCGGAGATCAATCAGAATGCGTCATATCACCACAGCTCAGTACTATTGACATAGTGCATTCTGATTAATCTCCAGGCGTCATTCTGCATCCTATCTCTGCACAGAATAAATTTTCCGCAACATGAGATTGGATATATGAATTATTTTTCTCTATTATTTTCTATTAAAAGTTAATCAAGTCTTTTCAGATCTATCTCTATTTTTTTTTTTTAAGATAGGATAGATCTGACAAACTATATTATCTTAAAAAAATCCTTAATATTTCCAGCTTTCATAATATCATTTTAGCAATAGACATTATATTAGTCATAACAAGTTTAGTGGCCACAATATTCATGCATAAAAAATTCAAGTTTATCCTTCTTGCTCTTAGGTGCTGACTTCAACTGTGTATATATATGAAAACTCATATAAATTGGAAAAGTACAGCCATATTAGAACTTATAGCAAAAGTAACAAATAAGGAAACACCATTAAACTAAAAATTCTGCTATCATACAAGGCATTACATAGCCAATAATGCATTAATAATGCACACGAATACGGTTAATGAGTGAGTTAAAATAACAATTGTACATACCGTAATGCCTGATCAATACGAGCACTTGCCTCTAAGAAAGAATGCCACAAATCTTACATGTAAATGAACTGATCTCATATCAGAATGAAAATCATGAAGCTAACTTGACCAGACATGTATCAAGCCTTGTTTGTTTCCAGTGTATATCTCATTTCTATCCTCATCATAGAACAACGCTGTAACATCTTCAAGAGCTTCGCGAACAGTACTCCTTATGGAAGATCTACCACTATCTCCTCTTCTACGAGGACTTATCTGGATTGAAGGGTCATTTGCACATATTTTGGCAATGCACTTCCCAGTAAGAATATTGCTCATGTTGATGGATCCAACAGTAGAAGCTGAGAAAGAAAAAAAAAAAAAAAGTTTTTAGATTCCCGGTCCGTTACTTTCATATAGGGAGGTACACAAAATGTTTTAAACTCTTCAATATTATAAACCTCACGGTAGGGTTGTCAATATTGGATCCGACCTAAATATTTCGGGTTTGGGTTGACCCGAACCCAAAGCGAGTCGGGTTTGGGTCCGGAAAACCGACCCGTTTGAAAAAATCGGGTCAGGTTTGGGTTGACCCGGGAACCTGTGAATGACCTGAAATGTCCTGGAATGACACATAAACCCATCTGCCCGGAATGACCCCACCGCGCCTGCCCTGGCTGCCCCACGCTCGCCTGCCTGCCTGCCCTGCTTTCCATGGCTGCCCCACGCTCGCCTGCCTGCCTACCCCGCTATGTCGCATCGCGTAGCGCCTCGAGGTCAGCGTCGCGTCGCGTCGAGCGTCGCATCCCGCTTCCACTGCTGCGTCGCGCGTCCCGCTTCTGCTTCAATTCCGCGTCCCGCGTCCCGCTTCCGCCAGTCGTTGGCCCACTGCTTTCGCCGGGCAGTTCCGCGTCAGTTGTTGCGTCCGTGGGTCAGATCGGATTGACCCGAACTTGAATAGTATTGGGTCAGTTTCGGGTTCGACCCGAAACCGATCCGTGATCCAAAATTGACACCCCTACCTCACGGTATACAATTTCTCTTTTATTTATTAAAAAAAAAAAAGCCAAGAATGATTGTTTTATTCATATTTGAGAGAAGATACAACACGTAAGGAAAAAAATCAGAAATTTGAGCATTACCATTACCTACATCCTCGCATCCTTCTTCTGATTTACAGTAGGAAATTATCAAATCCTGGTCACTGGTAATATAAATGTTGTTTGTGTTGCAATCAGGATGCCACAGCAAGTGGTCTTCGAAAGAGGTGACCAGTACTCCTCTGAAGTTCCACACAGCAACTGTTCTGTTTCTAAATGTCAAGAAAAGATGATTCTCGTACAGGAAGATGAATGCAGAAGGTGTCATAAATTGTGTCTTGCCCACCTCAGTTAATTCTGAATTTCTAACCTGTTCAAATATTGGAAGTTAGATATGCAGACAGTTACAAATTCTGCAAAATATGAGGATAAGATTGCAAATTCCCTACATCAAGTATCTGAAGATTTTCATTTTCTTGTTTCACCAGAAGCTTCTCATTGAATTGCTCAATGAAGTCAACTTTTTTGTTGCGGTGTAATAAGTGATTGAAAGACTTTAAAATCGTACCATCTTCAATTGAGAGTATCTTTAATGGAACATAACCAGGAGTTCTATGATATATTAACAGCATGATTCCTGGACTGTGATAAAAAATTATAAAAATCATACGATGTCAAATAGTATATTCTTGAAAGGATAGTGAATCATCAATAGATTTTGGATGGAGGAATCAAACCTGATCTTAATTTCTTGTACATTCTTATCAGATATTGAGTATAAAAAAGAGTAGTTCTTTAGGTCAAAGACCTTGTATATTCTGTGAATGAGCGCACACATTTAGATTAATCACTCAACCAACTTAACTCAAAAGATTAATTCACTAAAGGATAAAGTTTACCCATCCTGAGCTGAGTAAGTAAGTACTTTGCCATTGACATCATCAAATTCAACAAAACCAGGCCATTTGAGAGACTCGGTCTCAAAAAGTGGGTATCCTGCATCAAGTTGATTCCTCCTTATATATCTGTCAGAATGCAATTATTAAAAAAATGATGTCATGGACACAATAAGTTCACGACCAAGAAGATTCATTACTAATTAAAAAGAAAAGTGAAAGGATATCAAAATTTGATAATACTTGTTTCTAATTCAGCAAATTTCTACCACTGATAAAATATTCATCAAAATAATTTAAAAAAATAAAATAAAAGAACTTGTGAAGGGACTTGAGAAGTCCAAAGAAACAAATCAGTACTGATGTGAAACAAAAAGAATTGCAGGAATTTAATAAAATTGTTAAGCTTGCCAATTTATTAGAATGTTCTAAATTAGGAAAGCATTAAAGGGACGATTGGAAATTGGAATCAAGGCAATTGGGGGTTTGGCTTGGCCGGCGTCTAGGGAGGGGTTGACGGCTATGGAGGGGGTCAGTTTGGGGCTTTGGTTGGAGTAGGGCTAGCGAGTGGGGGTCCCTCTCGGAGGTACAATGGTAAAAACCAACCATTAAAAAAGTGGACGAGGTGTCCGCAATGAGTCGCGCCTCAAGTCGAGGCGGAAGTCATGCGTATCAGGGCTTATGCATCGAATCATCCAGCGAAGTCTACGATTTTTTCGCACGAGGCGTACGCATTAGAGCGTAACGCCTCGAGGCAGTATGAGGCACCGCCTCGAAATTTTTTCTTCGATATATATGTAAATACAACGCAGCCGATTCGTGTTCGTGTATTCGCGTATAGGATTAGAGCTTCCTGTGAGAATTGAAAAGCGAACTAGAAGCGAAGGCGTGAGGGAAGGAGATGAAGTCGTGAGTGTAGGAGACGAAGTCGGAAGGAGGGAAAGAAACGAAGCCGAAGTTGTGAGTGCAGGAAAAGTTCAGGCATCGGTTAGGTCGGAAGAGCAAGTAAGCGGTGTTGTGGCCTTGACTTTGACGTGCAGTAACGAAAGCTTGAATAACTCCTGATTCGGCTTTCTTTCATTCGTCCGCTCAGTACATGCTCGGTACTGAGCAGGTACAAGCTCGGTACTGAGCAGGTACAAGCTCGGTACTGAGCAGGTACAAGCTCGGTACTGAGCAGGTACATGCTCGGTACCGCTCAGTACATGCTCGGTACGCTCGGTATTGAGCATATACAACAAGCAGAATCTCAAAACTGCTCTTATAATATAATTTTGTTCCGGGGGCACCGCAGAGGCGCTGTCCCTTGACCCCGCGACCTGACCGGGCAGGTCGAACCATGCCAGGGGGCAGCATCCCCTTGGACCCCCGACAGACTGGTATATTTTTTGTATTCATGTTGTTTTATTATTGGTAGTATAAATAATTGTTAAAATATGTTCTATTGTTAGCATGACTAGTGGCACAAGAAGGAAAGATCCTGCATGGAAATATAGAACTCAAGTTGAAGTGTCAGGCGAAGCCGCGAAGGTGCAAAGAAGGGATATGTTTACATGAAATGTAATTTCTGTGAGAAACGCATAACTGGTGGCGTCAATAGATTGAAGGATCATCTAGCCTGCACTCATGTCAATGTGGGACCATGTGCAAAAGTTTCTGATGAGGTGAAAAATGAATGTACAAATTATTTAAAGAAGTTTGCCACCACAAAGGAGGTCACACAAAGAAATATGGAAGGGATGATAGGAAACTCTTCTTACTATGGATCACAGCATGAAGGTTCCAATACTGGAAGCCATCTAGTTTCTTCTGACCGAGGCAGTCGGGGGCCCATGGATAGATTTATGTTAAATATTGATAACGAGGAAAACATAAATACTCGGGATATTCAGCCTCCTACAACTACAAAAGAACTCAGGAATAGAGTTTGTTTGGATATTGCCAGATTCATCTATGAAAATGGGATTCCATTTAATGTTGTTAGGAGTCCGTCGTGGATCAATATGTTACGATCTGTTGGAAGCTATGGAAGAGGATTACAACTTCCAAGCATGTATGAGCTGAAGACTTGGATGCTGAATGAGAAGGTTAAGACAACTTCAAAAAATGTTGGATGATGTTAAGAAGACTTGGATTGAGACAGGAGTGACAATAATGTCAGATGGTTGGTCAGATATTCGACATAAAAGTATTAATTTCTTAGTCAACAATCTATATGAAACAATTTTTCTCAAATCAGTAGATGCTTCAAGCTTTGTAAAGGATGCACAATTATTGTTTGAAATGTTGTATGAAGTTGTGGAGGAAGTGGGAGATGCCTTAGTAGTACAGGTTGTTACTGATAATGCAAGTGCATACAAAGCTGCAGGAAGAATGTTAATGGAGAAGAGGCCTCACTTTTATTGGACTCTTTGTGCTGCACATTGTATTGACTTGATGCTTGAAAGGTTGGGACAGTTGCCTCAACATAAATCAGCCATATTGAAGGCCAAATTCGTTAGTAAGTTTATATACAATCATTCTTGGGTACTCAGCTTGATGAGAAAATTCACTGACAAGGAAATTATTAGACCTGCTGTTACAAGATTTGCTACTGCATATTTAACATTGCAGAGATTCAAGAAGTTAAGACAACCTTTGGAAGCAATGTTTGCTTCTGAAGAGTGGGATAAAAATTCATGAGCTAAAAAAACAAGAAGGAAAACAAGTTAAAAAGATTGTTATGAAAGATGATTCATTTTGGCGTAGTACAAATTATGCTTTGAAGACAACAAGACCATTAGTAAAGGTGCTTATAATGGTTGATGGTGCGAGGGCCTCAGCTATGAGATTTATTTATGAAGCAATGAATATGGCTAAAGAAGACATTGCAAAAGAATTGGGAGGTCAAGAAAGTGCCTACAAAGAAATATGGGATATTATAGATGAAAAGTGGAATCGACAATTACACCAACACTTACATGCTGATGCGTACTATTTAAATCCCCAATTTCATTATGATAAGGATTTTCATGTTGACAAAGAGGTGAAAACTGGTTTGTATGCATGTATGGACAGACTCATTTCTGAAGAAGACTAACTCAAAGTGAATGATCAACTTAAAGATTTTCATTTGAAGAAGGGAATGTTTGGAATTAGAGCAGCACAAGCATGCTACAAAACACGATCTCTTGGTATGTTTATAATTTGAGTATTTATAATTTTAATGTTAATATTTATATTCAAGTCTTCTACTTTAACCAATATTCATAAAATACTATGTTTATCTTCATGTAGAATGTTGGTGGGTTCAATTTGGAGATGATGTTCCTGAATTAAAAGCTTTTGCAGTTAAAGTTCTTAGCCTAACGTGTTCGGCTTCTGCATGCGAGCGTAATTGGAGTATCTTCAATCAAATTCATACAAAGAGAAGAAATCAATTGGCGGCAGATCGAATGAACAAACTAGTTTATGTTATGTTTAACAAAAAACTAAAAGATAGACATCTCAAATTGCAAAATCAAAGAAATATTGAGAATGAAATTGACCCTTTGCTTGTTGATGAGTTACAATCTGATGATGAATGGGTTACTCCTAAGAATGCTGATGTATCTGAAGTTGAAGCAGAAGGAGAAAGTCATGTCAATGAAGAAGACAATGAAGCAACTACCCAAGTATATAAAGGAAAAAAACAAAGTGAGATTGGAGCTTCAAAAAAATTTAAAGGTATTCTTAAATATAATGAATTATTTTGTATGTTACTATTGTTTCATTTTAGAACTAATGAAATATTAACTGATATAGGAGCATGGTTTAAAATTGCGCAATATGAGGCTCGCCTTTGCGCAATTCCAGTAAAAAACGCCTCGATGCTTACGCCTCGAGTATTTGTTATGAGGCTTGCGCCTCAACTTGGTTGAGGCCCGCCTTAAGGCCCGCCTCGCCTCACTGGCATGAGGCTTACGCCTCACGCTATATATATAAAACTCACATAAATCTTGAAGTAAATGCCCGACATTGGACTCTATAGGAGAGGAGGAAGGGGAGAGAGCAGTTCATCATAATGATGATTCAAATGAAGAACCCCTTAGTGATGACAGTGCTGATGATTTATGAGTTCTTATGTGATATGTCATTGCAATTTATTTTTAGAAATTGAAATTATATGTTAATGAAAAGAATATTGGGATTTGGGAAAGATAGAATTTTGAGTTGAATTATATTTCATGTTGTCTTATTATTGAGATATTTTAATTTCACTTCATATCTTATGTTTTTTTATGTTTTATATTATTCACTCATTAGTATTTAAAAAATTTATCATTTTATGTTTACGCAATTTTTTGATTTTGAGGCTTACGCCTCAAAACGCCTTGAGGCTTACGCCTCGCCTCACGAATGAAAAACGCCTCAATACCCGAATACGCAATTTTAAACATTGTATAGGAGATAAAAGAAAAAATATTATAGTGAAGAAGAGTTGAAGGATGACTTTGACATTAATTATGAAGATTCTTCTAAAGACAATCAAAGTGATGATGAGCATGCTTTGGGTCTTGATTCTAAGGGTATATTTTATTTTTAAGTGAGTTTATTTTAAATATTGTATTCTAGTAATATTATCTTAAAACAAATCTTCAAATTCATAGTTGACATAATATTTTGTTATTTTTTGTCATTATTTATAATTTTAAATTAATTTATTTTAATCGTTTTGAGGTTTACGCCTCGATCCGCCTTGAGGCTTACGCCTCGATCCGCCTTGAGGCTTACGCCTCGCCTCGCTTATAAAAAACGTCTCGATTCCCGATTTCGCCTTTTAAAACCTTGGTAAAAACTAGAACATAAATAAAAGAAATACATAAAATGCATCACAAATAAAGACTCCTAATCGTATCCATCGATCTTCGATACCTTCTCTTGTAGACGTGTCATAATATCCTACTGATGTCCTCATCAAGTACTTTCTCCAACATATTTATTTTTGAAATTCTATAAGCAAACTAAATATAAACATTTTGAGCAGTAATGCATGTACATACCAAAATCAACAATGCTTCCAAGGAACAGGGAAAACAAAATCATTAAGATACTAACATAAATAATTTGAGCAATTAACAAAAGATCAAGTTTCTTACTCTATCGGAGTTGTTCGGCATTTTAAGGAACTGAAGTGGTCGGATGCATAAACTGATACAGTGATTAGCGATTCATTGTTCTTGTTATAGAAAAGGCTCCTAATTACTTCATCAGGGCTTATATTCAAGAAGCATATACGTTTGTTTGTTGCTGAAAACAAAAACGCAGAAGACTTCAATCAGAATTAAAGCCAACCAGAAGTGACAATGAAGATAATCTGAAGAACTAACTTACTACGACTAAAGGCTGCACAAAGACCAGACTGAGCAAGGGCAAAAATAACATCCTTTGCTGCAACGATCTCAATAATCTTAGATCTCTTTTTGAGAAATTGTAATTTTAAAAACCAATGAACATTGTGATCATAAGTATCAAACTCCTCCTGCATTATCCTAAAATGAGAAGCATTTAGGCTTCAAGTCAAAATAACATTGGAATGTGGTCAGGTCAAACAGGAATTTGCTAATAGTTTAACTGATAATCAACGAGAAAGCTCTAAACCACTTAGATTCAACCATAAGCCATGAAAACTCATAGATACTCAAAGTAACAGTACCCCTTCGAAGATATAACTACGTATTTCAACATATATAAACATTCCAGAACGGTTCCATGTTAATTAGAAGTGTAAGGTTCAGTGAAAAATTTTAATTGCGCCAAGACTAATAAAAACATGCTTATATTGAAAATATGCTAGACAACATAACGAATTCACCTTTAACATGTCTTGCAAATTTCATGATAACTATTATTATATAACCACTCATTAATAGATGTTGCTTTCCATATTATGTGAAAAGTAAATGCATAGTTTCAGAAGTAGAAATAATAACAATCCATATTTGATCAACAACCAAATTGTCTTCTACCAAAATTCTTCCTACATGGGTATAGGACTGAAGCAAGTGGAGTTCTAGGAAAACTAAACAAGTATATAATCAAACCAAGCCAAATCCTACTTGACATCATTCCTATCTTGAACTTCTCTAAACTCTCTCTTAGAAAATCAGAAGAACAAAGACAGCGACATAAGTATCCTAATCCCGTTGGACTAATCTTATATTTCCATTGAGCCAAAATTGCAACTGTGTGATACAACTCACCTTGTTAGTCCATTGAATATCTTAAGTTGTTTTTGATGGTGGCAAAACTAAAATAGCTTTGGCTTTGTTTCGGTTTGTTTTGATGCCCTTACAAGTAAGAAACTAAAAAATTTACTGCTACTGCACCTAGGGACATTTCTATGGATCGAGATGCATATTAATTACTATACTTCTTCAAAATTATGAACGCTTCTGCAAATCTAGGATGTGTTGGGCTGGACTTCTGCTCTTAATAAAATATTAATATAAACTTAAATAATTCGATCTTTCTAACTTTGAAGACAATCCATAATTCATTGGTAAGTTGCTACAACAGTTTTAAATCAAAATGACATGGCATTGTTGCCATACAATAAGTTGCCAGTGATGAAATTGTTTTCTCGCAATGGGAACAAAACATTTTTATTTGAAGATAATCATAGAAGGCATCAAGAAAACTTATTATTGAAAGCCAACTATCGACTCAAATAACTTGCAATTTTGTGGGAATGGATAATTGTCCTTTAAACATGCCAAGTTCAAATTCATAAAATCTATGCATATTCTCCGCTTTCCTCTTGACTTTTGATTCATAACTACATTTGAATTTCAATCAGGGTACTATACCTATCACACAAAATAAACCTCCAATAGCTTGTAAAATTCACAAAGAATTTGATTCAATTGATTATTGATCTTACGATAACTTAGCAAATTCTTTGTTTCATTAGCCTTATTAATTTGTCAATGTTGAATTGGTGACATACAACATTGACATTGACCACTGACATTTCTGAAGCAAGGTTAGAAACAAATAGCATTAACAGGTTCATCCATCTACCTTGGATCAACTTATGCGATAATTCTAAGCATATGTGTTGGGTTATCTTCTAACAAAACAACTTCATTAATTGCTTTGGAGTTATTGTGTCTAATGACTCTCTAAACATCAAACTCAAAACCTCCACCTAGATGCTTTCCATCCCCTCCAAGTAGCACCACTAGAAATGCAACAATTTTCTGCAAACAATGATGGTGCATCCTCTTGCTAGAAATTTTATAGTGACATGATATGTTAATACTTAATACTACTACTTTAAAAGTATTGAGAAGAACACTAATAAATATTTCATTGTAAGTCGTTAGGGGGTCAACTGTGATGAAATCAACCATTGATGCAAATTGTTGATTGCCTTCCCCCGAAATGATCAGTAGTGCAATCATTTTCATTACATTTCCCAACATTCAAAAGAGAAATCATAACGCAATGTAACAAGTACCAACCTTAAACAATTATGGTTCATGCTTCCAAGGATACTTCTAAAGATAAGATTCCTTAGGTTTTAATGTCTATAAGAATATTGTCAATTTAAAAGTATGTGATGAGCACCACGACAATAATCACATCAATGCAGGGATTGTCATTTGCAGGCTTATCATTGTTAATGAAGGTGGTTGGCGCCACCTCCATCAATGTTCTTGATGTTGAGATAGCATGCACCTCTCCCAATCAAAGTCACTTAGACATGATGCTTCAGTTCCAACTCCTCCAAGAATTGCTACACTACTACTCTGTGTATCACATGCATCGAGACAAGCTCTTTCCATTATTCTTACAAATAGGGTTGTCCTTTAGGTTTAGTTAGGATAAATTCTTTCTTTTATATACAAATTTGCTCTTTAACCAAATAATAGAGATGGTGACAATCCTCCATATCATGCTCATGGTCTTCAGAAACACACAATATATTGATGAATCTCAGGCATCCAGTCTTGCTTCATTAGGGTTGCAAACCAAAAATGTTATTTAACGTAAATCGCATCCATGATTTCTATAAGAGAAACACAGTGAAAGTTGGGTAGTGCCAAGATGGCAGGAGCGTCTACCTATTAGTATCAGAGTTTTGATCTCACATATCCGGGACGAAGTATAAAATAAGGAATATTAAATTAAAGAAGAAAAAAAAGAGCAACATCTCCTCAAGATAGACTTATTGGGTTTGGGAATGTGCATCCACTAAACAAGTACATAATGTTCGTGTTGGAGGATTAAAGAGAAGGGACAGGCTTAAGATAACATGGATAAAAATGTTCAAAATAATTTACGAATGACAGGTTTAGCTCCTTAGACAACAATCCACGAGAATGAATAAAAAAGAGGCTTCATCAAGCTAATCCCACATAGTTGGGATAAGGCTAGATGATGATAATATATGGATCCAAGTGTAGAGCAATAAACAAGTAATTGATAGCTAAGTTAAGGGTAATTGGGCTAAGAATGTTAAGATGAACACGTGGCCAAAGTTAGAATTAAAGAATGCTAATAACAGAGGAACACTTTGGACATGGACAATGGAGGGTAGAAATTGCACCCATCAGATGGGTTGATAATAGTAGCATTGAAAGATTAGAAAGGAGAAAGGTTAGATATAAGTTAGAAACCATAAAATTTGTTCAAAATGATAAGCAAAAATTAGGTTTAAATATTCAAGCAACATTCAAGAAAAAAGTGAATAAAAAAATGAGGATTCATTAAGTCCACAACAAAATAATTGGGATAATACTAATAATAATGATATAAATGTTACATGAATTACTTATAATTGTGTATCAAATCACGTAGTTTTTGACAATTTTATTTGAGCTAAATTTCCTATTTAATCCATTAAATTTATTAAAGATGATTTTGTGTTGATTATCAATTAATTTTATTAATTATTTAATTACAATTATTATATATTTATTCCATGTGATTCATCAAGTCGTTTACATAAACTTTTATATATCATTTTATATCTTAATGTTATAAAATCATTATGTCATGATAAAAATAAAAACTTTCACTTATTCACAAAACAATCATTGAATGGCTAATTTTTAAGAGTTGTTTGGAATTGATTATGCTTCTTCTTTGCATGTGCGAAAAAATTGCACGTCTTTATGAAAGTGTCATTGAATGGCTAGTTTTTTTGTGTTGTTTGGAATTGATCATATTTCCTACTTCTAAGGCCAAAATTTAATGTTTTAAATTGGTTTCACTCTCCATTCATCTCCTATGTAGATTTAATGTTCTAATAGCTTAAAATTAATTATTTCACTCGAAACCAAAATAAGAAGTTTGGAGAAGAATTTGTGTCAAAGAATTTCATCATCTTAAAGAAGGTTCAAAGCGTTCATGCTCTTTTAACTCTTCTTGATTACAATTGGTCTAACACCTTTCTCCCTCAATATCTTAGTTTGTATTTAAGTTCTGCTCTTCTACATTAGAAAATCATTTGTATAGAGAAAGTATTGTATTTAACAGTTATAATTTATTGGTGATAGACTTATTCACTACCAAAACCTTGGAAAACTTTGAAAGACTTTCCTTGATTGTTGTTAAGCTTTGGAATGGTGCACTTAACTATAATAAAGGTAAGGGGTTATTCCCTTTGAAATAATAATGTGTATCAGCTTCTCCACTATCTTGCGAGCAAATGAGTGATTGGTACTAGAATCCTAAGTGAAAGAGAGCTTAGGTCAGGTTGTGCCAAACCATAAAAGTTGTGCTTGTCCTCCTTATCTATTCCTGGATTAATTTTAAATTGCACTTTCATTGAGTTACATTCTTGTGATGATCAATGATTATATGATAACATGTTGGTGGTACAATGTTACTTTTAGATTGATCTTTATAATGTCATATACTCTCTCAACATTTTGTCATTACAATTATCATCATGCTTTGTGTAAGTTAATTATACATTGCTTCACATGTTTGTATTGTGATTTTCAACATGCACATCTTATTAAAATGAGAGTGAACATGAACTTGTATTCAACGTTGTTGTAATCTCTATTCTTTCATAACATTGTAATTATAATTCACATCACATCATACATGTTGCTGACATTATCTTTACTTGTTACAGTAATTGACATTCTAAGTGTTATTAGCTTGTGATTGAGTAATATCATTATATATTGTGCTTACTAGTCACATACACATCTAGCTTATCTTCATCAAAAACATCTGCATACACACTGTGTTTAATTATTTGATTAGAGTGATATACTTGATTATATAAAATTTTGCATGGAATGTATATTTTTTATATTATATTGCATGCACATTATGTGGGTTTAGATTGGTTAAATTTTGAAGGAAAAGCATAAAGTGCAAAAGTACACAACCAAATCTAACCCTGTTTTGTGTGTGTACATTAAACTCACAAAAATGTTTACTAAATAATAAATATGGTCAAAGTAAGGAACCCACGAGCCAACTATTTACATATAAAAAATAATAGGTGATACACCTTTCGTAAGTGAAATGCTAGATCAACTACAAGAATTTAAGAAGAAAAAAAGCTTAAGATTAATAGAAAAAAAAGTGATACATGAAATAATGAAAAAGTAAAAGCCGAAAATAATTGGGAAAAGGCGGATGGTGATGATGATACCTAAGTATGATATATGTAAATATATTGTATTTTATTTAAAAGAATAAGGATATAAATAACAATATAACATTTCAATCTAAAGCTTCTCGGTTATGATGAAAGAGTTCATCAAAAAGGTATCATGCAACAAGAGAATACCATGGAGACTTAAGTATAAGTTTATAAAACATGGATAATAGATTGGTTATGCTATATGAATTAGTGTGTTAGACAACATAAGTCATTAATACTCTAATCAGGTGTGGACTATTAAGAAAATTTGTAGTAAAACTAAAAATCATCAAGTAAGAAATGGTTATGTTATAGAAATGGTGAGAATAGTATATATTAAGAATATAATAGTAAAAAGTATAGCAACCTAATAAAATGGGTAGATAAATGAGGAACTATGAAATAATGTTATATCTAAGATCTAAGAAATGGCATAAAAAGGCTCAAATAATATAATTAACATTCAAGTAGAACTTAATATACATTAATAGGGGAAGAGACAAGTAGAATTCATAGCGTGAATCCCATAATAGTTTTGATTAGGATAATGATGACGAACACCCATGAATAAATTTGTCCTTGCACCTCTAGATTCTGATGCATCATAAAACAACTATAACAATAGAAGCACCATGCCACCATCTAACTGTTGTGAACGGAAAAGACCAGAGGCCACAAATAACGAGTATAGTAAACTTCATAACCATCAGCCCCTAAAAATCAACCAGTAAACGAAACCAAAAGCAGGACTTTTGAAAGCATCCATGACCAGATGATATCAGTCATGCCCCAAGCACATAGAGCAATTGCCGAACTATTAAAAACAAATATAGAGCAAGTGCCAAACTTGAAGCTCCAAACCCTAAACACAATAAACTCTAGTTCCAGCAGCCAGAAGCGTAATAAAATTGAGTGAAAGTGATGATAAGGTCGTGAAACGGACCTGGAGTTGAATGTTCCTGAACTTCTCAGGTGCATTCGACGATGTGCCGCGGTCAATCCGCTGGAACCCACCTATCTCTCGACGCTGGAGCTTCGTCACTGAATTCACGCACTCCCGTTCCCGAGGCTTATTTGACGATCCAGAGGAGGATTCCGATTCCTTGCCTCGGCTCTTCGCCGTAACGCGTACGCGGAGCCTGACAACATTTATCTTGTGATTCTCCATCCCAGCAACTTCTCCACCTCCGCCTCAACGGCAGCCGCTGCTTATCTTCCGGCAGAAGCGAGAAGTGTAGGAGAGGGCTTTTAGGAGGGAAGGGACTGGAATTTACCTAGGGTTCAGAAGAGGTCACCTACACAGAACCAGTAAGCAAGCAACGGAAGAAGGATTCCATGAGAAGAGGGCTCTCAGGTCCCTCTATTGTGTTCAATATATGCGGGTGTCAAAACGGATGGGCGGGTCGTGTTCGGATGGAATCGGACTTCAACTCGTCTTATGTTCATCCGATTCGGATTCAACCCGATTAGTATTTCGGATTTATTTTCTTAACACGAATCTAACTCGGTCCGGTATGGGGTCAGTTCGAATTGACCCGAAAATCTAATTTATTTTAAAAAATTATGAAAAAATGAACTGTTTAGTGTAAAAAAAAATCCAAATTTAAGTTGATTTACTATTTAAAAAAAATATTTATGCTACTTCAAAATTTTCTTAATGTAGAATATGTTTTCTTATTTCAAAATCATTAAATCAGCAATAATAACCAGCTAAATGAAAAAAAATAAATAAATATTTCAACAGGAACCCATCCTCAATTCGGATTGTAGGCTGCAACTCGCCTGCATGAAGTTGGAATCACTAGTAAGCGCCGGACAGCCATACGACAATGATTTCATTCCGAACTAGGGGACTAAGAAAAGAAAGAAACCAGTGATCAATTATATAACAATGATTAAACGTGACAGAACCTATAATTCTTTGAAATATTTAACTCTCACTACCTAGAAATAAAGTAATAAAGTTATTCTTTTCTTCAAATACTCAACTCAAGCTTTGTATAACTCAACCAATCTATACCCAAAATAACATCAAATTTAGAAATAGGTAATAGTACCAAACATGGTCTTAACTTTCTATTAGATATTTTAATGTTATAGAAACATACTCTAAAAATATATTTGGTGCCATGTAGATAGAAATGCAAACCATGACCTAAAAATAATTGTGATCTCCTACCAGCTGATTAAAAAATTCTATCTTCCCTAAAATTTCTTTTTCTGCTGGCCCAACCACTAGTGCTCAACCTCATCACCTAATAAAAATACATCCAGATGTACCATTCTCTCATAAGGATATTGTATTCCATGAAAGATCATCTCTTACATCAACAATTAGTCTTCTGCCACCCTGGGCTCAATAATAACCTCTAATTTTTTATCCTTGAATCTCAAAAACATCTATAAATGTCTATCAGTATCATCAGATCTGATATAAGATATCCTACCCTATACTTCACCTATTAACTGGGCTACTAGACTGGCAAATTGAGAAATAGAATAAAAACAAACAACAGGAGTAGTACTCTACTCTTGTGTTACTTGACTAGCACTCTGCCCTTCTAACATATAGAGTCATGTGGAAATAACCACTCAAAATACATGGCTAAGCAAACATACATATGAAAACAAGTAGAAATAAATGCCCAAATACTATCCAAAACTATTTCACTTGAATATAAATCATTCTCCATAGCTCTATTTTACAATTAAATTCTCACATATCACTACTCTGATATAAAAAAGGACTATCACAACCTAACTTGATATAACCCACATATGCATATGTAATACTATATTAAATTGAGACAGCCAGCCTCAAATCCAAGTTTTGAAAAACTTTTCATATTTCTTCAATTTTAAAATTTGAAAAAAAAAATTAACATACCTTTTAATTAACTTCCAGTAAGTAGAAAATAAACTTATCCATAAATTTATATTCTTTTCATTCACCATCAAAATATATTTACAACCTTTACACACTATGATATATGGCAATAGACTAAAATAAAATAAATAAGTAACTAATCATTATTGTATAAACATTAAAAAATGCCTCTACATACTCAAAAAGACCAGTTCCTGAATACTCAGCTAATCAATGAGTTCTTTCCCCTTCCTCTAACTTAAAATAGAATGCATAATATGTGTGAGCCAAAAAAACTCATTAGGACACACCCATTGATCTAAATTTTCAAATATTTCACTTATTATGTATTTAACAAGATTTAAATGCAGTTTGTAATAATAATTTACTATATTGAACAAAATAATACTTGTAGTTATAAAAAAAATTCAAAGAATAATGCAATGAAAGTAAATAAGCAAATATTTTATATATAAGAATAGAAAAATAAAATATTTCCTTCGAGCACTTGTACCTCTTCTCGGAAACAGGCCTATATAGCTCCCTATGCTAACATATTAGAAAATATGCCCATATATATATATATATATATATAATATATATATATATATATATATATATATAATATATATATATATATATATATATATATATATATACCAATTATAAAATTTCATAGAATGCTTCATCAGTGGGCAACAAATTTAACTATTGAACATAATTTTATAGTTTCAAAATATTATCAAATCACTTGGGGTTATTTAAAATATTTTTTAAAATCTTTAATTATACAATATCCATGTTTTTTGGGATCAAAATTATATTAAAATTTCCAAAAATCATGTTTTTTCTATCTACCTAGTTAAAAATTTTCAAAAAACAAATACCTAATTATTCAAATATGTTATATCTATAATATAAAGAAAGTTACACAATAAAAATTTTGTGGGTATTAAATTATTCTTAGTTTATTCTACAAAATTATAAATTAAATTAGGACAATCTTAAATTTATCATATTTTTAAAATTGAGATAGGTGGAATGTAACATACTTCGATCAAAATAATTTCCCTAAATTGGGACGACGGTAGAAATAGCTCAGAGGCACCAAAACCTACCTTCTCTCACTATGATTTCCCTCTCTGTATCTAATCGGTTTAGAGGGGGTTTAAAATATTTTGATTAAAGTAAAGTGAAATGGATTTTGATATTTTTATAAAAAGTTGACCTGACACATCAACACTTGACCTTATAGTGACGTAATACTCTTCATTAAAGAGCACAACACCATAGTGCCCAACCCCAGCACCACAACTTAAATTCATTTTCTAAAATTCTACTGGAGGGTTTAATACCACGGCGCTACCAACCCATAGTCACATGATCCTAAGGGAAAATTTTAAATTCTTCATGCATGTACATAGATCCATGGAACTCGCTTTAGAGTATATTCAAAAACACTTATGCACACAAAATATTGATAGACACATGTAGAAAACATGAATGTATAAAATGTTCTTCTTTACTCTTACCAGACTAGATTTGAATTGGTGCAACTATGCATAGATTTATTAGGTGACACACGCACACACACACACACACTCTCTCCCCCCCCCCCCCCCTCTCCTTCTATGATACCCTCCATGTTCAATATATGGATGGACCTATTATGATCCAATTGAAAAAAGCCACAATAAGAGAATTTGAGGAGGAGGAAGAAGAGGATTGTTTAGCTGCTTCGAGTCATTTTCAGTCGTCAGCCCAATTCAAAAAGTTATCTGAATCGAGATAGGTTACACTATGCATATCTTGATTTTCAAAAATATAAGTTTTTATCTAATTTTTTAATAAATTATATATTTTTGTTATAGAAAAATGGAGATAATTTTGCACTAGTAAAACTTTCACATCGTAACTTTTTATATGTTATAGATATTGAGATTTAGAACACTTTGAATATTTTAAAAAAAAATTGTACGGGGGATTAGAAATTTATATAGTTTTTATTAAATAGATTATAATCTGAACTCTAAAAAATAATATTATACAATTAAAGTCTTAAGATAGTGTTCTTTATTATCATTGTTAATTTAATTATTTAGTAAAAATATGTCTTTTTTACTTAGTAAGGTTTTCTATTATCTGCTGTCATAAAAAATCATGTTATCTTGGCACATGCCTAATTACACTTTAACCACTATAATTGGGTGACAAATGTGCATATATGATTAAATTATTTATACTAGAAGAGATAAGATGGCATGCATAATCCTTTGAGGTTCTATTTGTGTGAAAGAATATTATGGTGCTTATAAGACATATTCTAGTGGCTATAAGCCATATCCTGGTGCTATAAGCATAAAATTGAGTCATAAGAGGTCAAATTCCTTTAAGATTATGTCTGGGTATGAGAAATGTGATATGAAATGCTTTATAATATGAAATACAATTTATTTATCTACTTAATAATATTATTTAAATAATTAAATAATTATTATATTATTATTATATTTCTTAATACAATGATTTATTCAACTGCATTTAAATATTCAACAAAATAATTTTAATAAAAGAATTTAGAAATTTAAATAAATTTGTGTGGTCTGCTGAATTGTTATAGTTCACTATAATTTTTATAGTTTTCAAGATCTATAAAGGGGAAAAAGACTATGATTAGTAGTTTAGGATCACATCTAAGTTTATAGGTATTTCTGTATTTTGATTTTTACACAGTCATGACTAATTTATTATTTAGTTCAGTTATATAGCTTATGCATGTAGCCATGTAATAGCAAAGGTGTTCAAGAAAATTTGGGTATGCATGAAGCCATGATGTTGAAGAATGACTAACACCTTAAGAAAAAGGGAAGTCACAATTCTAACTAAAATTGGCCATGGTATAAACATAATTTATCATTTTCAATATATTTGATACTAGGGGTGTTAATTATTGACCTGTCCCAATAACCTGACCTAAACTTGACCCAAAAAATCTAGGTTTGGGTTGACCCATTTAATAAACGGGTTGAGTTTTGGTTTTATTTTTTGACCCATTTAAAAAATGGGTTCGGTCCCGGTCACCCCGAAATTGACCCGATATATCTAATTGCCCTGAATCCCACCTGCAACCCGCTCCCGCATAGCTCGTCTTCCGTAGTAGATCTCGCATCCCATACTGTTCATGCAAGCATGGTGCACTCGTGCGCGCGATATCATCCTCTGTAGGCGCATCGTTGCCCTCACGACTCGACTCCCCTTCGGCTTCTCGCACCCGTGCTGTAATAGCCTATATTTTGACCTAAGAAAATAAATTTTTTAGGAGTTATTTTAAGCCATTTTTGAATAATGTATTTGACATAGTATTTACATTAAATTATTTTAATTACATGAATTGTTTCATAATTTTTGGGAACTGGTACAAATTCTTAAAAAATTTGACACCTATTTATACAAGTGAGACTTTGGGACCATCAAGAGTCCATTTTATAAACTGATTTTACCAATAATTTTTAAATAAAATAATTTATTTTATAAATATATTTCTATAATTTTTAAAACCCCAAAATGATTTATATGAATTATATATCAAAAAAATGATTAAATTAAATAGTTATATTAACATTTTATTATAAATATCTTAAATATACTAATTCATTAAGTTAAAAGAATTTTTTTAATCTATTTTTTCCCAATGGTTTTAGAATTGAGAGAGGAAAGAGTGGAGAGAGAAAAATGAACCTTGGTTTCGAAGGTCGCGGAATGAGCATCTGGGAAATTTACTTGTCTCACTGTACGTGAGGGACCGCTATCCTATTTTAGTTTTTAATAATTTTGTATTTTTGATAATTTTTTGATCAAATTTGTGTTTTCGTTACCGAAAAACGAGGATAAGTTTGTGTTGGTAAGACTTTCTCCGTATAATTTTTTATATGTGATAGATTTCATCAACTTGAATTTTGACTATAACATATTGAATTTTTACCAGGTTAAATTGAAAGATATGATCTTTTGAAGTAAATGCACAGTATACAAATCGATAAATTTTTTTGTATTTATATATTTTTGTATTTCTTACCTGATATTGACTTATATTGCATAGAAAAAAGATAGCATTTATATGTATACAATGAAGGCTCGCATTAAACATTATAATAAATACATGTTAGATTTTAAAATATAATATCTTGCATATGAGGGTGGGCTGATTGGTTTTTCTTTAAATAAAAGATTGGTGGCGGTGTAATCCTTATTGAAATATGTAATTGATTAATTAAATTACGCTGATGGGTAGAAGATGACAACTCTTAAATGAATATTGAAATCACTTATGAAATTTGATAGATTGAGAGTTATGATAGATAACAGATGTGCGAAAGTAAATACCACATTACAATTGAATGTGATGTCTTACGTTTTATAATTATACTCAAATGATATTTATCTGATTGATAGTACATTAAACTGATTGATAGATGATAGCTCATGTTGACATTAATATTGATACACTATAGCATAACATACTGATATGATTCATTGAATGATACTATTCTTTACCATATATTTAATAGTTTGATAGATTTCTTTTGATTTCCTTATCATATTGATTTTACTATTTATTTTCTTAAGATTTTTATTGCTCATATTGTATGATGATTGATATTGACTAGAATTGAATATACATATTAATTTTTTTGCCTTCAGTGATTGAGTCTTAGTTTCTTTCTAGGCTTTTTAGCTCATTATGTGAATTTTTATGATTTCAGGTTAAGGAAGAGATCAGAACTAGTTGAAGTGAGATTGTAAGAGATTCTTAGGTTTTCTTTTGATTTTGTTTAAATATTTTTAAAAATTTTTTAGTTAGGAGTTTGTGATATATTAATGATTGTACTAATCTCCTGGCTATTTATATAGATTTCGAGAAAATGAATATAGTACAATATTTTGAGTTATGTAATTATTAATTATTTTTATTGGATACACAAATTTATTATTTAGAAGATCTGGTTGATTTGTTTGACAAATTAAAAATATAAAATACATAATTTTTTTTTTCAACTTTGATTATGAGGCATCACACACTCCCTATCTCAAGGCCCTCACCCACACTTATCCAGCATTCGCTCAGGCCTATGCTCGACCCCACATACCAGCAGCCCCGCTGGCACTGCTCCCCCGCCGTACCTCGCACATGTGACACACCTACGTTCGCTGTATTCAGGTTTTGTGGGTCGGGTATGGTCAACCAGGTAACCGACACGGGTCAGGTCCGGGTTGGAATTCCTAACCCGCTTGGAAAATCATGTTGGGTTAGGGTCAACCTGTTTAAACCCAGGTCAATTCAGGTTGGACCCAAACTACACCTATTGACCGATTTTGATACCCCTATTTGACACAACTCACCTTCTTCCGAAGCTTATATCACAAAAGCCTTCACCAAACTTCACTTGTAATCACTTAACACTTTGATCGATGATTGATGAAGAAAATCCAAAATTTTCCTTCATATTGTACAACTCCAGAATGCCCTCAACATGGCTTTCAATTAGAGAAATATCATTGAGAAAGAAGATAAAAAAGAGGTGGAAGTTAGGAATCAACCATTTATATTAAATTCATTCTAAAAACTATAGGAGACGAAGCATTATATGATTCATTTATAATGTTGAAATCACTAGATGTGGATATATATACGAAATGATGTTAACTGTCATATCAGCAAATAAGCAAAAATATTTTTTCACCATTTATATTTAAAGATCTCAAATTCATTCATTTTACACTGGAAAATTCTACTACACAAGTAGGTAGAACCATCGACTTGTTCTTGAGTCGGGCATCAATATCAAATTGATTAACCAGTGGGGAAACACATCCCTCTCTCAAGAGACGATCTTAACCCTCTCGGTTCTTTAGTCCCAAATATAGTATTGGGTGCATCCTCACATAAATAAAGAAAAATTTATTTTGTGCGGATGCCGAACGCCGTTCGGAGACCAACAAGAATGCACCACATCACCAATTCCCTCAGTACCGCACTCGATAATGCTCGGTACCACTGACGTGGCTGCCCCTAATTTGCCTTCGGATGTAAAGCTACGTTCAGCCTCCGCCCATAATAATTTCTCTACATAAAAATAGCTTTTATATGATTTCCAAATCCCTCATGCCTCTCCATATCAAGGCGCCAAATGTAGAGTCTTTATGAGTTTCCTAAGAGTCAAAGCTAAGCAGTCTTGTGGCTTTTAAAGTTTGGAGGTTAGTTTCTTAGTCATATATAGTTTTTTTTTTTTTTTTGTCTAAAAACTTCACGAATGTAAGTTCAAGAAGCGACATATTTAACCATTGGGGGCTAGAGGTTGCTGCTCGAGAAGAAAGGGGGAGAATTCTTGGATTTAGCCTGTTTTAAGAGAAATATAAATGTTATTCGAGAACTTCTTCTTAATATAAAATGAACAAATAGACACGTTAAAGCTCAACATAGAGAGATATTCTTCTTGCACATTATTTTCTTATCCTTTTTTTCATTCTTTTTTATCAATGGGACAATGTACATTAATGTCTCAAGAGCTTTATTCAAGCTAAGCCCATGTAGTTCAAGTCATCTCAGCAGAATAAGAATAATGGAGATTTTGAACTCATCTAGGTCTCCATGAAGTCGCTAGGATCATTGTGGACTCCATAAAGAGTGCCTAGTCCAATATTAAGATGTCGTCGCCGGCTCCACGAGCTTAAATAGATGATGACTTTACCGAGCAAGTCACAACTTCACGAGGCAGGTCGATGAATTTTTGCAATAAAATGACAGCCTCATTGTCTCGATTGATGAATATAAAATTTATATATGTGACTTCACCCAATAACTATTCACATCGATTGATCGGGCACGAATCTCGAGGGAAAATCAAGTTGAAAATTAAAAAAATTTAAATCGGAGACCATCTGAACTCTAATTTTAGCAAAGTTATAATCGAACCCAACATCTCGAAAATATGAACCCAACGACATCAAATTCAACTCAATCCGAGTCCAAATGAGTCTAAATCAAAGACATGAACCACATTTGGAAGGTTCAAACCATAATTTGGATTGTCAAACGGTTTTCAAATGTGACATGCTTATAGTTGAATCGTGCGGCTTGACGAGAAAATTCCAACGAGCTCATAATCACAAAATTTTGATATCATTAAGACCTTCAAATGCCCAATAAATAGTCCACGATCAAAGGAATCAATATCGACTATCCATTCAAACCACTCACAATTTACCATTGATCTTCCTCCTAATTACATGTCATGTCACTCTTAGAAAACTATAAATAGGCCACTCATTCCTCATGGAAAGGGGTCCCCAAAGCAATGAGGGAAAGAATAGAGGAGAGGAAGAGAAATCAAATGCCACCAAGCTCCTCCTCGACCACCTCGCGGCCACCAACTGACGTCGGACTTCCTCCCAATGCCAGATTTATACAAGGCGTCGAACTTCCGCCCGTCGCCGGACTTCTGCCCATCGCCAAACTTTCGTTGGACTTCTACCTGACACAGGTCTTCCGCTCATCTCTGAATTTCTACCTAATGTCAGACTTCTTCCCGTCACTAAACTTTCGTTAAACTCCTACCTAACGTCGAACTTCTACCCGATGTTGGACTTATGTCTACCACCAGATTTCACCCTGATGTCAGACTTCTGCCGATTGCAGGATTTCTACCCGAAGCTAAACTTCCGCCTGTCACCGGACTTCTACTCATCGACATACTTTTGTTAGACTTCTACTCGACGTTGGACTTCCATCCATCGTTGGATGTTTGCCAGACTTCTACCCGTCGCCGGACTTTCGCTCATCATTGTATTTATACTCGATGTTGGACTTACGCCCGTCACTAGAATTCTGTCCGACGTCGGACCTTCGTCGTACTTCTACCCGACGCCAAACTTCTGCCCGTCGCCAGACTTTTGTTAGACTTCTACCTGACACTGAACTTGCCTCGTCATCGAATTTCTACCCAACGTAGGACTTTCGCTCATCGCTGGATTTCTACCTAACACCGGACTTCTGCCCATCACCGGACTTCTGCTAATGTCTGGACTTTTGATGAACTTTTACTCCGCACCGGACTTCCACCCGACTACTGTCCTTTCGACCACTGTCATCCAACTATGATCTTTCCAACCTATGTCGTCCACTGACTATGATCCTTCCGACCAAACGAATATGTCAATAGTTATTTTTCATATTCCCACAATGTAATGCACTCCATATGATATATATTTGTTACATCAAGCATAGGCATTCCCTCTAATAAAGGGGCTCATGTGCAATCAACTGAAAATACTAGTAGATTCATTCAAATTGGGCTAGGCCCCGTGTTTTTTTTCCTCTTTCAAGATTTTTCACATAAAAATCTTGGTGTCTCTTATGAATGTTAAACCTTCTCTTTTATTTGATTGCGTGCTGGTTCTTCGTATAAAACTAAGATGTTAAACTATATATTTCTCTATCGTCGCGAATATTCCAGGATGCAACATTTATATATTGACAAGTGACAACTAAAGTGCAATAAAAGAAGGAAGCTTCAATCAAATATATTTAGAATATTTTAATAATTAAATGATGAAGAGATGACAATAACAATAATATTGATAAGTTTTGCAATGGATATCCAGTCATAAATTCCCTTGATCGATCCCTTCCGGCAAAAAAAAAAGCCCATGCAAAGCGTGGAGCTAACCTATCCACAAATGACAACGTAACATGACGTGGCAGACCCCACACTGGATCTCATTCCGGGCCCACTAGACACCAACCCAAAATCTCAGCCACTTGTTGCCCAAGGCCAGCTGGCCCGTCCCAACAGATATCAGAACCAACTGGCGAAAGGCATATCCCGCTTCCGATTCCCAGCATCTCCCTTCGGCATCCGACGGCTCTGATCTCTGCTCCCTCCCCTATAAATAATACTCTGTTCTCAACCTCCACGCCTTCGCTGTAGTCTGTAATGGAGCTTCATCTAGAATCGCCGCTCGAAGCCCTCGTGTTCCGTTACTCCACCACCATAGCCGGATACATATGGACCTGTCTCGCCCTCTTCGCTGCCGGGATCGGTCTATGGCGCTTCCGATTACTCGGGTCAGCATCTAGGTCAGCAGCTGTTCCCGTCTCTACATCTCCTTCCGCCGTTTCTCAGGCGATTCCGTCGACCCCGTCGACATCAGTTCCGATTACATCGAAAGTGCTTGTGTCGGGTTGTGGTGAGAAGGAGGCGAGTGGATCGCCGACGAAGGGGAGGTTCACCACTTATTTTATAGTGGAGGAGGAGATTGATGGCGACGATAAGGGCGAGGAGTATGAGTGGGAAAGTTACGACGGTCGTGGCGATGGGGAGTTTTCGGATCTGTTGGATTGGGGATGGAGGGGAGATCTTGGGTGGTATGGTTACCAGGATTGGAAGGCGATTAACGGCAGCGTAGTCAGACTGTGGGATGGCGGCCGGAGAGGATCAGCTTAGCACCAGCGGTGAAGAGGAAGTAGATCTAAGGTGGTATCGGAATTTGTTTGGTGAAGAAATTGTTTGTACATTTTATGTTATTATGGTTGGTTCGGCCGGGCGGCGGCCGGCGACCTGCAATTTCCAACGCCGGATGTTTTCCTGATGGTGTTCCTCTTTTTCTTCTGGTTAATGAAATCACATTCTTGCCCTTAGGTGCTATTTTCTCTCCTCTTTGGTACAATTTTGCATTCCTTCGGATTTTTTTTTTTTAAAATGATCGAGCTGTTTTCGCTTTAAGAGAACAATTATTATAATATTTGTTTATTAATTGCAAGGAAGTTAATTAGAATAACAGCCACTACCGGTCTGGTAAGGAAGTTAATAGGCCATATTAATTGTAATAAGAACAAAGTCATTACAAAATAAAATTATAGTGCACATCAAATTAACTATTTAAAAGTTCAAAATTTTAACTTTTATGTCCGCAGTAGGGTGTAGGTGAGCCAGGCCGGCTTGTCTGTCAATTTGAATTCAACTTGCTAATGAGCATGTGAATGAAGCTTGTTAAGCCATAAGCTCAAACTCAAATCAATCTTATTACTCATATGTTGAACAAGCCCGAGCTTAATGTGACTTGACTTGATTACTCGTCGAACAACTCTACTTAAGAATTTACACATCCCTCAAATCTTCGAACCCCAACCTCGCGAAGGAATTAAAATAGCTGTCTAATAATCCAAATCTGAATCACGTGCAAGAGATTGAGCACTTCTCTCATTTCATGACCTAGAGATTCAAAATGTGAAGCCTTGAATTAAAATAACTAAAATTTATGGTTTTCGTTTTTGAAAAATATCACATCTCTAATGTCTGCCTTTCTCAAAGGCTCGAGCTGATTCCTCACTTCTCTAGAGAAGTTAACAGATGGTGTGATAGCTTTTGGAGACAGGGCTTTGCTTTCACATTCCTAGGGCTTCTTCAATCCATCTATATTGGGCATCTTTGAGGAGATCTATGAGCTTCAAACTTATTAAGAAGCAGCGCCCATCAAGCTAGAACAAGTCAGTGACCATCTAGCACGCAATGACACAAAGAGGTATAAAAGATTTGACTAGTGATTTCATATGCAATTTTATGGAGTATTTATTTAAATTTTTATGCAATATAGTTCATAATATTTTCATTTATTCTTTCTAGAATGGCTCCTTATTGAGTGATTTAGTTTATAAATATGAAAAAAAACTCATCAAAAGTGTTGAAGGCTGATGTAACTTAAGGCCTTTTGCTATATGTGTAATCAATCAAAGTAGATTTCAAGAGCAGAGAGAAGAGACAATTGCAAGCTTTATGTATTATTGAACAACAAGAAACAACAATATAGAAAATGAACTTTTACATGGAGGACATTTTTATGTAAGCCTGGTTTCTTCATTATTCCAATACATTGTATAAGTATATATATAATGTAAAAGCTGGTGTATTCAATTTTTTTCAGATAAAGTAATTTGACTTTACACATGGATGTAGTTAATTTTATTTTATGTTATAAGCTAATGGTGTTGATGAGTGTGGTGGCTCCATCATTTCTGTGGTTGTGGAGATCACTGTTATTGAGATGGTTAAGAGCGTAGTTGCTCCATTGTTTATGTGGTTGTGGATGTCATTGTTAGTCCCATGCAAACTAAGGGGTCTTGTTAAATCGTTAATTTGAGATGAATGGATTGAAACTTGTGAGCTGGGAGAGCTTTAGTGAAAATGTTGAACGGTTGATCTTGAGAGCTGATTGGTATGACCCAAATATCTTTGGAGTGGATGTGGCCACGAATGAAATGGTGATCAATCTTTAAAACCATCATTCTACCCAACAGAATTGAAAATAGAAATAGGGTATCAGTTGCATATTTCGAGTCTGACAATTCTCTTAACTGGACTAGCATAAAAAATTTTAATTTTGGACCTCAAATCTCCTCCTTTCCCTTCTCTTTACGTCATCCTCTTCTCATTTCTTTTTTGACAAGATGCAAGGGTGAGGGCTGGGCAATAGTGTCTTTAGATATTTATTATTTTAAAAAGTCCTAATATGTCCTAGCGTCGGGGCGCTAAAGCCTCTAACTCTATAGCGCTCTTAAAAAAATTCTCAAACTCTTCCAAAATCTCACAAACTACCATATGATCCATTTTCAACACTAAACTGACATTATCTAGCCAAAACACTCCTCCAAAACCTTAGTTTTTGCCATTTTCTCGATAGCAGAGCATCAAAGTACCAATTCCAAAACCGCAACACTCGTAGAGAATCATATTTCCTTAGCCTAAAACTTTAAGCATTCTAAGTTCTAAATGACTTAATAGCGCTTCTTATTACTAAGCAATTAAATTTTTTTACACTTTTAAGCACATAATTACCTGGCTTCCATACAACATATATTACAAAGTTTTCATGAGACCTATTATTGCAAATCAATAAATTCATTTGCCATAATTTTGCGCTAATGAGGGTACTTGACAACTTCAGAGAAGGAGGTTAGGTCAGCTTGCTTGGTGTTATAATGGAAAAGGTTTAGGAAGTTGATGTGGCTTGAGAGAACCAGTTTTAAGCCAGATTTATAGTGGTTCGGTCTAAACTAGACCTACATCCACTCCCCAGAGGCACCCTCTGAGTATTGCACTAATACCAATAGTGACTCTCCTTTTGCACCCACAGCAAGGATGAGAAGCCTTTACAAAACACTCTTTTCACCACTACCCGGTGCGGCAGAGAACCGTCGTCCTTTTACATAATCCCCAGTGTTGGTAGAGAACCTTCCGTCCTTTCACACTCTCCTAGTATGGGCAAAGAACCCTTCGTCCTTTCACACTCTCCTAGTGTGGGCAGAGAACCATACAGCTGTTCACACTCTCCAAGTGTCGGCAGTGAACCGGATCTCCTTGACAGATCTTCTCACAAGAAATCTAGAAGAAAGAAGGAAAAGAGTGAAGTAATCCAAATTCACAAGTAGAGATTCTTACCTTTGAACTCCAAGTGAAGCCTTCACGCTCCAGTGATAGGAATCATCCTTTGAATGCACTCTCACACTCTCTCCTTGGCTATTCTCTCAAAAGGCACGAAGATCAAATGACAAAAAGATTGGGTGGCAGTCTAATTTGGACTATTTATACAAAAGACAAGAAAAATCGCCCAAAAACTGCAAGTATTCAATTCTGTACGCAGTGGATCGTCCCGTACGATCGTGAATCGTCCTGGACGATATTACTTAAAAGCTTTGAAACGACCCTATTTGTATATGTGTACGAAATGTCTTCGTACAAGCCGATCATCCCGTACGAACTAAGTTCGTTCGGTACGAACGGTTATTACAAGGTCGGTTCTAGAAACTGCAGAAAAATCGTCCTAAGTCGGTTGTGTCGTCTGGACGAAAATTGGTTCGTTCGGACGAAATTTTTATAGAGAACAGATCATTCTGGACGATTTTTAATTCCGTCTGGACGAAAATTTTACAGAGAGCAAATCGTCATGTACGATAATTTAATTTCGTCTGGATGAAAATCTTACAGAGACCAGATCGTCCTGGACGATATTTAATTTCGTCTGGACGAAAATTTTACAGAGAGCAAATCATCATGTACGATAATTTAATTTCGTCTGGACGAAAATCTTACAGAGGATAAATCGTCCTGGACGATATTTAATTTCGTCCTGGATGAATAGGACTTAGAAATTTGTTTTTTGTCAGTTCCTATTCGTTCCATGTGCTCAATAAGAGATAACTGTCTGATCGTCCCGTACGAACTGATATCGTGCCGTAAGATCAGTATAAATTTTATATGATCTCCTTATGTGTGTCTGTGTGTGTGTGTTTATTCACTTAATTACAATCACTCCATTTCAATTTTATTTTAAAGAAAAGTACAAGCTTCAAATTTCACAAAGTATCTCATGCTGAATTTGATTTGAAGTCTTCATAGTCTGGAGTTTGATTTTCCTGAAATGTTAGTACACACAAGAGCAAATACAAATCTTCTAAAATTGTTAGGAGATAACTGCACATTTGAATAATAATGTTTGGAATCATCAAAATTATACAAGTTGCAAAAATGTAAAGCATGTGAATAGCAACTATCTTAACAATCTTAAGATGTCCTCGCCGGCTCCACGAGTTTAAATAGATGATGACTTTACCGAGCAAGTCACAACTTCACGAGGCAGGTCGATGAATTTTTACAATAAAATGACAGCCTCATTGTCTCGATTGATGAATATAAAAATTATATATGTGACTTCACCCAATAACTATTCACCTTGATTGATCGTGCACGAATCTCGAGGGAAAATCAAGTTGAAATTTAAAAAAATTAAATCGGAGACCATCTGAACTCTGATTTTAGCAAAGTTATAATCGAACTGAATGTCTCGAAAATACGAACCCAACGACACCAAATTCGACTTAATCTGAGCCCAAATGAGTCTAAATCAAAGACATGAACCACATTTGGAAGGTTCAAATTAACCATAATTTGGATTAATTTGGATTATCAAACGGTTTTCAAATGTGACATGCTTATAGTTGAATCGTGCGGCTTGACGAGAAAATTCCAACGAGCTCATAATCACAAAATTTTGATATCATTAAGACCTTCAAATGCCCAATAAATAGTCCACGATCAAAGGAATCAACATCGACTATCCATTCAAACCACTCACAATTTATCATTGATCTTCCTCCTAATTACATGTCATGTCACTCTTAGAAAACTATAAATAGACAACTCATTCCTCATGGAAAGGGGTCCCCGAAGCAATGAGGGAAAGAATAGAGGAGAGGAAGATAAATCAAATGCCACCAAGCTCCTCCTCGACCACCTCCCGGCCACCGACTGACGTCAGACTTCCTCCCAATGCCAGATTTATACATGGCGTCGAACTTCCGCCCGTCGCCGGACTTCTGCCAATCGCCAGACTTTCGTTGGACTTCTACTTGACGCAGGTCTTCCGCTCATCTCTGGATTTCTACCTAATGTCAGACTTCTTCCCGTCACTAAACTTTCGTTAAACTCCTACCTAACGTCGAACTTCTACCCGATGTTGGACTTATGCCTATCACCAGATTTCTACCTGATGTCAGACTTCTGCCGATTGCAGGATTTCTACCTGAAGCTAGACTTCCGCCTGTCACCGGACTTCTACTCATCGACGTACTTTTGTTGGACTCCTACTCGACGTTGGACTTACATCCATCGTTGGATGTTTGCCAGACTTCTACCCTTCACCGGACTTTTGCTCATCATCGTATTTCTACTCGATGTTGGACTTACGCCTGTCACTAGAATTCTGCCCGACGTCGAACCTTCGTCGTACTTCTACCCGACGCCAAACTTCTGCTCGTCGGTGGACTTTTGTTAGACTTCTACCCGACACCAAACTTCCCTCGTCATCGGATTTCTGCGCAACGCAGGACTTTTGCTCATTGCCAGATTTCTACCTGACACCGGACTTCCGTCAGTCACCGGACTTCTGCTAATGTTTGAACTTTCGACGAACTTTTACCCGGCATCGGACTTCCACCTGACTACTGTCCTTTCGACCCTTGTCACCCAACTATGATCTTTCCGACCTATGTCGTCCACTGACTATGATCCTTCCGACCAAACGAATATGTCAATAGTGATTTTTCACATTCCCAAAATGTAATGCACTCCATATGATATATATTTGGTACATCAAGCATAGGTCTTCCCTCTAATAAAGGGGCTCATGTGCAATCAACTGAAAATACTAGTAGATTCATTCAAATTGGGCTAGGCCCCGTGTTTTTTTTTTTCATTTTTCAAGATTTTTCACATAAAAATCTTGGTGTCTCTTATGAATGTTAAACATTCTCTTTTATTTGATTGCGTGCTGGTTCTTCGTATAAAACTAAGATGTTAAACTATATATTTCTCTATCGTCGCGAATATTTCAGGATGCAACATTTATATATTGACAAGTGACAACTAAAGTGCAATAAAAGAAGGAAGCTTCAATCAAATATATTTAGAATATTTTAATAATTAAATGATGAAGAGATGACAATAACAATAATATTGATAAGTTTTGCAATGGATATCCAGTCATAAATTCCCTTGATCGATCCCTTCCGGTAAAAAAAAAAGCCCATGCAAAGCGTGGAGCTAACCTATCCACAAATGACAACGTAACATGACGTGGCAGACCCCACACTGGATCTCATTCCGGGCCCACTAGACACCAACCCAAAATCTCAGCCACTTGTTGCCCAAGGCCCAGCTGGCCCGTCCCAACAGATATCAGAACCAACTGGCGAAAGGCATATCCCGCTTCCGATTCCCAGCATCTCCCTTCGGCATCCGACGGCTCTGATCTCTGCTCCCTCCCCTATAAATAATACTCTGTTCTCAACCTCCACGCCTTCGCTGTAGTCTGTAATGGAGCTTCATCTAGAATCGCCGCTCGAAGCCCTCGTGTTCCGTTACTCCACCACCATAGCCGGATACATATGGACCTGTCTCGCCCTCTTCGCTGCCGGGATCGGTCTATGGCGCTTCCGATTACTCGGGTCAGCATCTAGGTCAGCAGCTGTTCCCGTCTCTACATCTCCTTCCGCCGTTTCTCAGGCGATTCCGTCGACCCCGTCGACATCAGTTCCGATTACATCGAAAGTGCTTGTGTCGGGTTGTGGTGAGAAGGAGGCGAGTGGATCGCCGACGAAGGGGAGGTTCACCACTTATTTTATAGTGGAGGAGGAGATTGATGGCGACGATAAGGGCGAGGAGTATGAGTGGGAAAGTTACGACGGTCGTGGCGATGGGGAGTTTTCGGATCTGTTGGATTGGGGATGGAGGGGAGATCTTGGGTGGTATGGTTACCAGGATTGGAAGGCGATTAACGGCAGCGTAGTCAGACTGTGGGATGGCGGCCGGAGAGGATCAGCTTAGCACCAGCGGTGAAGAGGAAGTAGATCTAAGGTGGTATCGGAATTTGTTTGGTGAAGAAATTGTTTGTACATTTTATGTTATTATGGTTGGTTCGGCCGGGCGGCGGCCGGCGACCTGCAATTTCCAACGCCGGATGTTTTCCTGATGGTGTTCCTCTTTTTCTTCTGGTTAATGAAATCACATTCTTGCCCTTAGGTGCTATTTTCTCTCCTCTTTGGTACAATTTTGCATTCCTTCGGATTTTTTTTTTTTTAAATGATCGAGCTGTTTTCGCTTTAAGAGAACAATTATTATAATATTTGTTTATTAATTGCAAGGAAGTTAATTAGAATAACAGCCACTACCGGTCTGGTAAGGAAGTTAATAGGCCATATTAATTGTAATAAGAACAAAGTCATTACAAAATAAAACTATAGTGCACATCAAATTAGCTATTCAAAAGTTCAAAATTTTAACTTTTATGTCCGCACTATGGTGTAGGTGAGCCAGACCGGCTTGTCTGCCAATTTAAATTCAACTTGCTAATGAGCTTGTGAATGAAGCTTGTTAAGCCACAAGCTCAAACTCAAATTAATCTTATTACTCATATGTTGAACAAGCCCAAGCTTAATGTGACTTGACTTGATTACTCGTCGAACAACTCTACTTAAGAATTTACACATCCCTCAAATCTTCGAACCCCAACCTCACGAAGGAATTAAACTAGCTGTCTAATAATCCAAATCTGAATCAAGTGAAAGAGATTGAACACTTTTCTCATTTCATGACCTAGAGATTAAAAATGTGAAGCATTGAATTAAAATAACTAAAATTTATGGTTTTCATTTTTGAAGAAGATCACATCTCTAATGTCTGCCTTTCTCAATGGCTCGAGCTGATTCCTCACTTCTCTAGAGAAGTTAACAGATGGTGTGATAGCTTTTGGAGACAGGGCTTTGCTTTCACATTCCTAGGGCTTCTGCAATGCATCTATATTGGGCATCTTTGAGGAGATCTATGAGCTTCAAACTTATTAAGAAGCAGCGCCCATCAAGCTAGAACAAGTCAGTGACCATCTAGCACGCAATGACACAAAGAGGTATAAAAGATTTGACTAGTGATTTCATATGCAATTTTATGGAGTATTTATTTAAATTTTTATGCAATATAGTTCATAATATTTTCATTTATTCTTTCTAGAATGGCTCCTTATTGAGTGATTTAGTTTATAAATATGAAAAAAAAACTCATCAAAAGTGTTGAAGGCTGATGTAACTTAAGGCCTTTTGCTATATGTGTAATCAATCAAAGTAGATTTCAAGAGCAGAGAGAAGAGACAATTGCAAGCTTTATGTATTATTGAACAACAAGAAACAACAATATAGAAAATGAACTTTTACATGGAGAACATTTTTATGTAAGCCTGGTTTCTTCATTATTCCAATACATTGTATAAGTATATATATAATGTAAAAGCTGGTGTATTCAGTTTTTTTCAGATAAAGTAATTTGACTTTACACATGGATGTAGTTAATTTTATTTTATGTTATAAGCTAATGGTGTTGATGAGTGTGGTGGCTCCATCATTTCTATGGTTGTGGAGATCACTGTTATTGAGATGGTTAAGAGCGTAGTTGCTCCATTGTTTATGTGGTTGTGGATGTCATTGTTAGTCCCATGCAAACTAAGGGGTCTTGTTAAATCGTTAATTTGAGACGAATGGATTGAAACTTGTGAGCTGGGAGAGCTTTAGTGAAAATGTTGAACGGTTGATCTTGAGAGCTGATTGGTATGACCCAAATATCTTTGGAGTGGATGTGGCCACGAATGAAATGGTGATCAATCGTTAAAACCATCATTCTACCCAACAGAATTGAAAATAGAAATAGGGTATCAGTTGCCTATTTCGAGTCTGACAATTCTCTTAACTGGACTAGCATAAAAATTTTTAATTTTGGACCTCAAATCTCCTCCTTTCCCTTCTCTTTCCGTCATCCTCCTCTCATTTCTTTTTCGACAAGATGCAAGGGTGAGGGCTGGGCAATAGTGTCTTTAGATATTTATTATTTTAAAAAGTCCTAATATGTCCTAGCGTCGGGGCGTTAAAGCCTCTAACTCTATAGCGCTCTTAAAAAAATTCCCACTCTTCCAAAATCTCACAAACTACCATATGATCCATTTTCAACACTAAACTGGCATTATCTAGCAAAAACACTCCTCCAAAACCTTAGTTTTTGCCATTTTCTCGAGAGCAGAGCATCAAAGTACCAATTCCAAAACCGCAACACTCGTAGAGAATCATATTTCCTTAGCCTAAAACTTTAAGCATTCTAAGTTCTAAATACTTAGTAGCGCTTCTTATTACTAAAGCAATTAATTTTTTTTACACTTTTAAGCACATAATTACCTGGCTTCCATACAACATATATTACAAAGTTTTCATGAGACCTATTATTGCAAAGCAATAAATTCATTTGCCATAGCTTTGCGCTAATGAGGGTACTTGACAACTTCAGATGAGGTTAGGTCAGCTTGCTGGGTGTTATAATGGAAAAGGTTTAGGAAGTTGATGTGGCTTGAGAGAACCAGTTTTAAGCCGAGCTATCATGGGATGACTCGAGGGAAGAGGAGGTATTGGTGGAGAAGAGAGCTATTTGAGTCGAGCATTGTTGAAGAGAGGTTAGTGGAGGTAGATGTAGGCGGTTTGAGTATAGGAGAGGTGAGGCAGAGGGTTGGCGATTAGGGAACAGAGTTCATGTGGGTGGTAGGTTGTAAAGATCTAGGGAAGTAGGTGAGGGTTAAAATGCAGGAGTTAATAAATGGGGATTGGAATGTGAGTAAGGCGTGGGCTGGGTGTATGGGAAGCTTCACTCATCAAATGTTACATGTCAGAAAATTATAATTTTTATGGTGAGGGGTTTAGGTAATTATATCCCTTGTAGTTATCTGAGTAACCAAGAAAGATTCACATTTGTGACCATGGTTCAAGTTTATTGCATATGTGAGGAGACCAAGGGAAGTAAGCGTAGTCAAATGTTTGCGATTGAGAGTATTGAGGTAGAGTGTTATATAGGAGCTGAAAGGGTGATTTATTTTTGGATTTGGGAGAGGGTATATAGTTGATGGTGTATGCAATGATTGAAAGAGCTTCCATCGAGTAAGAGTATGGAATAGAAGCAACATGAAGTAGTATTCTAGTGGTCTTAATGAGATGGTGGTGTTTGCACTCGATAAGATCATTTTTTTGGGGTGTATGGGTAGCTAATTTGATGTTTAATCCCATTTATTTGAAGGTGGTTTGTAAGTGTGTGAGGTATTATGTACCTCTATCAGTGCTGAGACATTTTATTTGAAATGACAATTATTTTTTGATAAATATTTTGAATTTCATGAATAAAGAGTCTACTTTAGTTTTTGAGTACATAAGAAAAATTCATACAAATATCAAGCAATCATTTACAAAAAAAAAAAAAAAAAAAATATTTACAATGAAAGTAACCAGGAGGGTCCCCATACATCAGATTGAATTAGTTCTAAATATTTATTGTGATGATTAGTAGACTTAGTGAATAGCAATCTACGACCTTTCAAGGCAATACATGAATTGACAAATGAAGAGAAAGCATGAATAAAGAGATTTTTTTTTGCTTGGAGATTGTTGCAGTTGTGTGCGGATGAGGATGACCAAGTCGATAATGATAGTGCTGCAACGAAGGCAGATGGAGAAGGTAGCGTTGGTGAAAGTCAAAGGGGATAGAGACTGTTACGATAAGGTCCTTGGAGGAAGGTGCAGTTGGTCGTCATGTCCTTGAGTTGGTGGCCGTGAGCGTTAAAGTAAATAGAAATGCTAATGTCAACAGTGATATTGGAAATTAAAAGTTGATTATGAGAGAGAGACAGAAAGTAAATTATAGAAGGAAGTCCTAGGTTACAAGTTGGTGTGGGGAGGAGGCCTTGACTGGAATGAGCAATTGGAAGAGAACCACCATTACCAATAGTTATTTGATTAATACCTTCATATTTAGTTAGATTGCTAAGGTTATCAAGGTGAGAATTAAGGTGAGATAAATCTCGGGAGTCGAGGTACAAGTCCAATGAAGTTTGCGAGGAAGATGTAACTAGAGCCTCGAAAGATTGAGTAGATAGTGGCAGGTTGTAGTTTGTGTTGAGGCAATGCTAGCATGCTAAATCCGAGTTACCACATTTTTACAAATTTGACATGTTATAGGAGTTGGACTAGAGCGATTTCTTTTAGCAGGGAAAATTATATAAGGAGCAGGTTGTTGGTTATGTCTTCAGCATCCTCTATATGCGCGACCTTTGGATGTGTAAAGACCAAAATCTGGCTCTGTGGTTGGAAGCTCTTTATTAGAATCAATTTTTATGTTAATTTCCTCATGGATTAGTCAAGCATATATGTCTTAGAAACTTATTGGTGTGAGCTTAGTTTTGATAATAGTTTTGAATGCTTGATATGAGGAGGGTAGGCCATTTAGAGTATAGAGAATGATGCCTTCAATATTGATAGTGGAGCAAAGGGATGCAATAAGGTTTTGATCAATAAAGAGCCATTGTTTGTAGTCTGGGTTGGGTTAGGAATGTCCAGCAGCACTCAGGGTAAGTAGAGAGGGGGCGGGCAGTGCCTTCAAGGTGAGTAGGAAAGCCATTAGCTCTAAATAGCTTGAGAATTTAATATCTCCACATGGGGTAGTTGTTATTGGAGAGTTGGGTGGGCATAATGATTTTGATGTTAGAGATGACGAATTTTAGAGAAGGGAAATGTGTACTTCTGGAAAAAGGAAGTGTAAGAAGATGTATGTAGAGTTTGAGAGCTGCTAGATCCATTGCAGCCGTAGTGAAGAGCTTTAAGTTGTCAAGTGTTTTGAGACTATAACTCTAATACCATGTTGAAGGTTGCTATAATTGAAGGAATTTTCCTATATGTGTAATTAGTCAAAATAGATTTCAAGAGCATTGAGAAGAGACAACTACAAGCTTTCTGCATTAGTCAAAAAGTAAGAAACAACAATACATAAAATGAACTTTTACAAGGAGGACATTTTTATTTAAGTTTGGTTTCTTCATTGTTCCAATACATTATATGAGTATATATATATTATAAAAGCTGGTGTACTAGATTTTGGTTAGATAAAATAATTTGGCTTTAGACATTGCTGGAATTGATTTTATTTTATGTTATAATCTGATGGTGTTGATGAGATGGCAGAGAGTGTGGTTGCTCCATCATTTTAATGGTTATGGAGATCACTGTTATTGAGATGACTGAATGTGTGGCTACTCCATTGTTTATGTGGTTGTGGATATCACTATTAAAAAGTAATCTAAGTCAAGTAGCTTGCTATATTAATTTTAAATCAATAATAAAATTCTTGCAATTGGGTTTCTTTGAGTGAGTCAAAGGTTCAAAAGTAGCTAAAGCTAGCTCCCATTTGCATTGAAAGGGTTTTGAGTTGTTTTTATAAATCTATGTTCAATATTTTAATTTTCATATATGAAAATTGTGTTTAGGCATTACTTTCCTAAAATATTATTTATTTTACTTTATTAATAAAGGAAATAGTGAGGGGATTGATGAAGGAAATTGATGAGAAAATTGAAAAAGAAAATCCAATTAATAGGAAAAAAGGAAGAGGACATCACAAGAAGATTTTCACAAAATCATTCTCCATAATGGTCAAAGAAAGCATAATGTTTTTTATTGAAAAAACAAAAGTTTAGTGAACAATGGTGTAATTTATGTAGTAAAGGCATTTGGAGCAATGTGTAGCTAAGATTATCACCATAAGGCACCAAAAAAATATTACATTTTCTGCCAACATATATTCATAATTTAAGATGTTCCCAAGCAAGTCCAAAGGAAGGTATTTTGAAAAAAAATGGGAACTTGGTGAAGTTAGAGAATTGACAGCACAATATCTATTTATCAATGAGAAACCTTTTCAGTTGTTGAAGAATTTGATTTTAGTATTATTTTGGAGGTTGTATCTCCCATTTTATTAAAGATATTCATAAGCTACAACTTATAATAATGTTATGCCATTATATGAGAAAGAGAAGAACAAGAAGAAGAATAACATCATCAAGCTTTTAGCCCACTATGTGGGCTCAGCTACATGGATTCTTTTTCTCTATCATGTTATATTAAGAGTCAAATTTTTATTTAAATCTAACAAAAAATGTCATTTCTAATATTTTCTAATCAAGTGGTCTTAAGTATACCTCTACCTTTCTTAATATAGGCCAAATTTAATACATCTACTATCCTAACCGGGTAATCGGAAGACCAACATTTTCCATGACCAAACCATCAAAGGCTACTTTCTCTAATCATATCTTCCACTTGAGCTACTCCAACCTTTTCACGTATATACTCATTTTGCATTCTTTCTCTAACAGTGAAGCCACTCATCAACCTGATCATCCCCATTTCTGTAATACTTAATTTAATTCTTATCTTTTAATGGCCAACATTCTCTGTCATAAAGTATTGTAAGTCTCACCACCATCTGATAGAACTTTCCCTTAAGTTTGAGGGTATTTTTCTATCACACAACAGGCCAGTCTCCACTTCAACCATCCAACTTAAATAATACTAATAATATACCATCCATTTCACCATCACATTGAACAATACACCTGAGATATCTAAAATATATAATTTTATTAATGACTTGATCAATCGCCCAAAGTCACAGCCCCCCACTAGATCTGACTACTAAAATTGCACTCCATGTATTTAGTTTTAAATATACTCAAACAAAAACCTTTAAACTCTAAAGCTGACCTCCATAGTTCAAGTTTATTTACAACTCTCTCTCTCTAATCTTATCAAAAAAGAAAAATATCATCAGCAAAAAGCATACACTATGATACATCGTCTTGCAAATGTCTATTAAGAGCATCCATAACTAGAGCAAAAAGATATGAGCTTAAAGCAGATCCTTTATGTAATCCAACTAAAATAGAAAAAGACTTAGTCAAACCACCTTGTATTTGAACACAAGGAACAACTATTGCATACATATCCTTAATGACTTGAATATAAACATTATTAATCCTTTTTTTTTTCTAGAACTCTCCAGAACACCTATCTTGGAACTTTATCGTATGCTTTTTCTAAATCAATAAATATCATATGTAGATCTTGTTTATTTTCTATACACTTTTCCATCAAACCTCTCACTAAATATATAACTTCCTTAGTAGAACTTTATGCCATGAATCCAAATTGATTTTGAAAAATATTAGTATCACATCTTAACGTATGCTCAATAACTATCTCTTATAATTTTAAAGTATGACACATTAACTTAATTCTTGTGATGCCCTATGATCTAAAATAGAAGAATTTCATTTCATTTTCTTCTTTATTATCTTTTTTGTTTCATTAAAAACTAGATCATGATAACCAAAGCTAACTAATTACATTAAGGAAAAATATATAAATAAAAAAAATTACATTACTATAGTCAATATTTTCATCTTGATTAAAGTTTAATGTCTAAAATAATATTACAATAATCATAACATACTATGAAGAATATATATAAACCCAAGAGCTGAAAATAAAATTACACTATCATCATTATCTTGCCTCACTCTGCAGACTCCTTATATCTACCTGAAGTTATATAAAAATCATGTAATTAGCACATAGCCCTGCAGGAATTGAAAACTTCACTGCCTTCAATGCAAGATAAAAGAATCAATATGTATGCTCCAATTAATATCAATCAATAATTAATAGTCTATTTGTATAAGAAAGCAATCTATAATTAATATACATAAATAATAAAACCAATATGATTAGTAAAACCAAATAAAAATCTAACAATTATAAGAAATATTGATAAAAAAAATTATCAATCAATGTATCATGTCAATATACTTATGAGTGTACTGCATTTATATGTCTATCAATGTCCCTATCATATTCTATGTCATATTATATCAGTATGCATACAGGTTCTGTTAATTTTGCTTTATTTTTATCTATCAATCTCATCAATCAATTCATGTGTTATAATATAAATGCAATCATGAATGTGATTATGAACATTAAGACAGAATATCCAACTTTAATGTGGCATTTTCATCCTTTTACCCCAACTGTTGGCCAATTAGTCATTAATTTTTAATGTATTCTCAACTGTTGACTAGTTGGTCATCTATTTTTATTTACCACCATTGTTTATTATCTTAAGTTAATTCACAAGTATTTAATAAATTATTAAGAGTCATCATCTTTTACCCATCAACATAATTCAGTCAACTGGTTATAGGCTAATATCCATGATTACACCATAAATCTTTTATTTTAAAGAAAGGTCATCATCCCACCCTCATATGTAATGCATTATATTTTAAGATCCAACCAATATTAATTATAGTGTTAACAACAACCTTCCTAATTACTAACATGCAAATGTTGCACTTATCTTGCATCAGTCTTATTATTATTTTTATACAAGTTAATATCATATAATAATATATGAAATACAAAATAATCAATATATTATACACTAACTTCAAAAAGTTATAATTATCAATCTTCCCAATGAATTCAATATTATTACAGTCAAAATACTCATAAGAATCATATATATCATATATAACAAGTTACACAATGAAAATTTGATAAATTAAGAGAAAATATATTTTGGGAGGATTTGAGTAGATAAAATTTTTAGAAATCAAAATATAAAAAAATAGGGCAAGAGTATAGTTACTTATAATGAGCAGATTACTTTTATAACATGAACAACAAACAAAAATACCCCATAGGACTTCCTCTCTCTTCCTTTCCCTTCTCCCTTCCTTTATTCTTCTCCTTTCTTTCTTCCTTCCCAGCCAAGCAACCAAAATAAGGGAGGAGGTATGGTAGCAGGGATATTTAAATGTAAATTATTAAAAAAATTAAGTTTAGTGCCTAGCGCCATGACGCTCCCATTACCCAGTGCCACGACGCTACATGTAAAACAATATTGTGCCAGTGTTGAATTATTTTTAAAATTTCAGAGAGCTCAATGCCACTGTGCTCTCAAGCACAATGTTGCAACACTCCAATTCAAAATTTTTATAATTTTTATATTTTTATTTTAAAATTATTTTCATAATTTTCATATCATTATAATTCCTCTATAATTGGTATACTCTTTTACATCACCTTTATTCTTGAAAATAAGAATCAACACTCTCATTCTCTACTCATCTAACATTCTCCTTCTCTACTCATCTAACATTCTTTTAGTCCTAAAAAATATTAAAAAATTTCATAAACCAAGAAATTTTTTCATCTCCTGTGCATTTCCACACCTCTATTGAAATATCATCAAGTCTAACAACTTTTTCACACTCAATTTTCTTTAAAGCTTCTTTAATTTTGGTTTTACTAATATACAGATAAAATATTCTATTTTTATTCAGGATACTAAGGTTACTAAAATCAATAATATTCTCTATATCAAAATATCTCAGCCAACTTTGTTTAATATTCTCTTCTAATAAAAGTGTTTTTTTATCTTCATCATTAATGCACTTTACTTGAACTAAAATTTTGCTTCTATCACTTTGCTTGGCTAATTTATACATATACATATATCGTTTGCTCTCCATAATATTTAATCTATTATATAAATCAATAAAAGCTAAATTATTTACATCTCATATTGCTTTTTTAGACCCCTTACATATCTCTTTATATATTTTTCAATTTTTAGAGCTTTTACACCTAAATATATTTTAATAATAAAGTGTCTTATTTTAGATCTTTTATTATATATTTTGATTCAACCACCAACTATTTTTTACTATTACAAGTTTTTTCCTTTTAATACTCCATGCACATCCTTTGTAACATTCTTAATATCACTATTTTTTTTCCAAATAACATCAACATTCTCATGCACAGTCCAAACATTAATATCTTGAATCTCCTCAAAATATTTTTAATAGTATTTAAACTTCACTATCTAATCTTAAAATAATATTTTACTTTTTCTTATATTATGTCGGTTCATCTTAAATTCAAAACTAATAAGCAAAAGGGAAGAAGAAACTTAAAAAATATGCTAAAAATATTAGCAAAACATGTTTCACTGCATATTTAAGGAAATCAAAGAATACAATATCTAGTGTTGACAACTCATTATGTTGATTCTAACAAGTGATTACAAAAAAGTGTTCTCAATTTTTTACATATATCCCCTTCATATGATATCTAAAATAGTAGGGGTGTTTAATTTTTGACACGACATGAAATCCTAAAAAATTCGGTTTCGGGCCCACCCGATTAGCAAATGGGTCTGGTTTGAGTTCGGATATTTGACCCTTTTGAAAAAATGGGTCATGTTCGGGTTGACCCGGAAAATCCAAAATCAACCCAAAATTGACCCGGGTCCGAATCCGTTAGCCCAGCCCAACCACCCTAGCATGCTTTCCGCTTTCGCCCTAGCCTACTTATTGCTCAGTGCCACAATATGGTAGTTGCCACACGCCCACCTCCGGACTACGAACGGACCCAACTCCCCATGTGCCCACCTCCGCAGTCCACCAATCCCCATGCGGCCACACACACCTTAGCAATCCCCATGCGCGGCGCACCTTCAGGTCCACACGGAAACCCATGTGCAACACGCCTTCAAGTCCATGCCCACGTGGACGCTCAGTTCCAGGTCCATTATTTTCGTGTCGGGTCATGTCAACCCGGCAACACAGCAAGTCTGGTTCGTGTTGCATTTTCTGACCCATTTGGAAAAACGGGTCGGGTGCTAGCATCGGGTCAGTTTGGATTTAACCCGAACCCAACCCTTTGACTCAAATTGACACCCTTATAAAATAGTTAATACATTCTATAAAACCTCTGTAAGTGAGGCATTGAAGATAAAGTTTTTATTAAATAAATTGATAATGCTCCAAATGATGATAGAGCTATAGACGTGGGCATATTTAGAGTTCGGGCACGGGTCCCCACTGGCCCATCGAAGAAAGCCCAAAACAGTTCTCAACGATTTGAACATGGGTTCTTTGTTTTATAAAGTTATTCTCAGCTTTGCCCTATGCTATAACTATGTAAAAACCATTTAATTTATTATACTTAAGTTATCATTAAATTTTATAAAACTATTTCTGCTTTATTGATCATTTATGTAACTAATACCTATAAAATTTTAAAGTAAATAAGATAATCTTACATTTTTTGTGTAATAAAACTAATATAATATATAATTTAATAATTCATTAAACATAAATAATTATTTATTTTAAAGATCAAATATTATTTCTCTAGTAACTATGAAATGAAAAAGGTAAAAAAATCACTTAAAAAATATTAAGAGCATTTAAAAGATTATCAATTTGTGCCCCCACTAATAAAAATTCGAACTCGTCTCCTAACTATAGACCTATAAAAGGATGGCTTCATAGCGAAAAAAATATTTTTTAGATGTAAGTCTTTTCATGTGTACTGGTCTGCTCATATCTTGAATTTGATAGTGAAAGAAATAATTAAATTTTTGAAGGATCTAAAATTTAGATCAATATTAATTGGAAAGAAAGAAATATTCAATATTTGATAAGGGTTAAATCGGGCATTAAATCAGATGATATAATTAATATTATTTAAAAGACTTTTAATTATATAAAATATATGAAAAATAAAAAGAGACCATTTTATAAAATATAGAACATGCATTACAAAATATCATCTATAATTTTAAATTTATACACCTTCTATTTCAAAGTGATTAATCTCTTCTTTTGTAGTGATAAGCAAAATCCATATAAGTCTTTGAAACCTTGTATGCTCAATTGCTTAAATATTATATTACAAGTTTTAATAAACATTGTTTAATAACAATAAAAGAGCTGCTAAATAAAAAGTTACAATCACCTCAAAAGAGTCTTAAGGTTTTATTTAGGACGATTTTCTTACTGCTTCTTTAAAGCAGCTGTCTAATACAATTTTCGTACTATGAAGCTGCTTTTAAAAAAATAGTAAAAAAGCCGTCTCAAACAAAATCTATGACGATACAGGTGTCAGCTTCACGAAAGATTAGCGCGAAAGTGATAGGACACTAAAAAAAAATTGGTTGGTTGGGCTATTAAAACTTTAAATGTCTATTTCCATGGTTTGAATGGTTGTAAGAAATAGAAGAAATAAAATAAAATTTGATGAAATTTAATAATTGTGAGACCTTGAAGATGACAGCTCTCACTAAACATAGAATAAATTTGGCCACAAATCCCTTACAAAAACAAACTGACCCACTAATTGGTTAAAATAACTCAATAATGGGGCGTCTACATCAAATAAACAACACAATTAGGTAACCAATTAAAAACTCTAATTACAATAATAATTTCATAATTATATTTACAGATAACAAGAGACCACCAAATTATTAAAATATATACGCTCTGATCAAACACCTTTGTCATTTATTTTTCCAAGTTTTAGCAAACTTTATTAATAAGATATGATTTTATTTTATATAAGAAACCAATGAGCATGAAAACAAAACCAAATATTAAGGTTTCGTTTGGGATAGTTTTAGATCATTGTTTTTTTCTGCTTTCAAAAGATTTTTGTACTGAAAAGCAATTTTACAAAGCAATAAAAAAGCCGTCCCAAACGAAGCCTAATAAGAGGAAGGGTATGCATGTCCATATTACAAATAGGTGTTGTTGAGTTGTAAGAAAAGAGGTTAGAAAGATTGGAATAAGTTGTTAATGAAGTTAATTTTGTAGATTTAGGCTTCGTTTGGGAATGTTTGCTTCTTGCTTCTAGCAGATTATTAGAAAAAATTAAAATTTTTTTTATTAAAAAATTTCTTTAAGAATCAGTAAGAAAGCCGTCCCAAACAAAACCTTAATAAATAACACAATACTATGGATGAGAGAGGATAAGTTGGTTGTCACCGCCATGAATGACATTGTAGGATTATGGAAGTGACTTCCAAAATTGTGGTTAGCATTACATATCAAACAAATGATTGAAGGAGCTTTTGGAAGTGGCTTATTCTCACTTTTTTATAAGTAGGCATGCTCACTAAAATGTGGCTTATTCTCCTCACTTGCTTATATGTAGGCATGCTCACTAAAATCAAAATAAGAAAAGAAGTAGCCTTCTTATGTTTTCTACTTGAGATTTCTCTCTCTCTCTCTCTCTCCTCTTCTCCTCACTCTCTCACTCTCTCTCTCTCTCTCTCTGTCTCTCCTCTCTCTCTCTCTCTCTCTCTCTCTCTCTCTCATTTTGAAGCATCTCCTTATTATATTTGCTATATTATATAACCAATGATCCAATTATCAATATATCAAACATTGGCATCAACTCCTATACACAAGTAAGTTGTCACCCCTTCTAACCCTTCATTTCTTTCACCAACCCTACCTTGCTAATCTAGAGTTTTCTTCCACAATTTCCTCTACTTTCTTAAATAATAGTAATATTATTCTCTTAAAGATACAATAGATTCCACCATAAAATATCTACCCACCTCTTGCTACCCCTACTTTCTCTATTATTTTTTGTGCTTTTATTCCTAAACATAGATCTTGAGAACTCAATCCACTTGACCTGCAGCTCATTTATGTAATAGTAAAATCACTAATTGCCACTTTCCATGAAATCTTATAAACCTGATTGTGCATCCCTTGCATGAGCCATCTCACACCATCAATCACTTGCAATCATTTGCATTAATCCCATTGTAAACACTGATGGCCTAATAAAACAAATCATAGTTGATTACTTCAAAAGTCTTCAAAATCTCTAAATAGTAACTAATTCCTTCTTCCTCAATTTTACATAGGACCAGACAACTCACTCTCCCACTTTCCCTCAAAGAAACCAGTATGTCACCCTTTTATCCAATGACACTAGCAAACTCTTCTATTTCTCAATACTCGATCTATGTGTCTTCATTACTCAGCAAAGTTCATGCCTATCACCTTCCTAATTACTGCATGTCAACCACCTAATGCAAACATCGTTCCCAACTCCATTTTGATGATGATTCTCATCTCTTCCCTTTTTTTGTAGACTTAAATTAACATGTTTCACCTTAATTTTATAGGATAGTATTATTATATATATATAATCACATGTTTTAATTTTTTATAATAGAAAAATTTGGATGGTTATTTTTTAATATATCCTTTTTTTTTTTTTTTTTGATATTCTACTTTATTATATTTTTCTTTATTGATCACTCCATTTGTCACATGTAGGTATGACTACATTAGCCTAGAAGCAATTAATCAAAGATATATCTATTTCACTGTGCTCTCAAGCACAATGTTGCAACACTCCAATTCAAAATTTTTATAATTTTTATATTTTTATTTTAAAATTATTTTCATAATTTTCATATCATTATAATTCCTCTATAATTGGTATACTCTTTACATCACCTTTATTCTTGAAAATAAGAATCAACACTCTCATTCTCTACTCATCTAACATTCTCTTCTCTACTCATCTAACATTCTTTTAGTCTAAAAAATATTAAAAATTTCATAAACCAAGAAATTTTTTCATCTCCTGTGCATTCCACACCTCTATTGAAATATCATCAAGTCTAACAACTTTTTCACACTCAATTTTCTTTAAAGCTTCTTTAATTTTGGTTTTACTAATATACAGATAAAATATTCTATTTTTATTCGGATACTAAGGTACTAAAATCTAATATTCTCTATATCAAAATATCTCAGCCAACTTTGTTTAATATTCTCTTCTAATAAAAGTGTTTTTTTTTATTCATCTTAAAGCACTTTACTTGAACTAAAATTTTGCTTCTATCACTTTGCTTGGCTAATTTATACATATACATTATCGTTTGCTCTCCATAATATTTAATCTATTATATAAATCAATAAAAGCTAAATTATTTACATCTCATATTGCTTTTTTAGACCTTACATATCTCTTTATATATTTTTCAATTTTTAGACTTTTTCACATAAATATATTTTAATAATAAAGTGTCTTATTTTAGATCTTTTATTATATATTTTGATTCAACCACAACTATTTTTTACTATTACAAGTTTTTTCCTTTTAATACTCCATGCACATCTTTGTAACATTCTTAATATCACTATTTTTTTTTCCAAATAACATCAACATTCTCATGCACAGTCCAAACATTAATATCTTGAATCTCCTCAAAATATTTTTTAATAGTATTTAAACTTCACTATCTAATCTTAAAATAATATTTTACTTTTTTCTTATATTATGTCGGTTCATCTTAAAATTCAAAACTAATAAGCAAAAGGGAGAAAGAAACTTAAAAATATGCTAAAAATATTAGCAAAACATGTTTCACTGCATATTTAAGGAAATCAAAGAATACAATATCTAGTGTTGCAACTCATTATGTTGATTCTAACAAGTGATTACAAAAAAGTGTTCTCATTTTTTTCATATATCCCTTCATATGATATCTAAAATAGTAGGGGTGTTAATTTTTGACACGACATGAACTAAAAAAATTCGGTTTCGGGCCCACCCGATTAGCAAATGGGTCTGGTTTGAGTTCGGATATTTGACCCTTTTGAAAAAATGGTCATGTTCGGGTTGACCCGGAAATCCAAAATCAACCCAAAATTGACCCGGGTCCGAATCCGTTAGCCCAGCCCAACCACCCTAGCATGCTTTCCGTTTCGCCCTAGCCTACTTATCGCTCAGTGCCACAATACGGTAGTGCCACACGCCACCCTCCGGACTACGAACGGACCACTCCCATGCGCCCACCTCTGCAGTCCACCAGTCCCCATGCGGCCACACACATCTTAGCAATCCCCATGCGCAGCGCACCTTTAGGTCCACACGGAAACCCATGTGCAACACGCCTTCAAGTCCATGCCCAGTGGACGCCCAGGTCCGGGTCCATTATTTTCGTGTCGGGTCATGTCAACCCGGCAACACAGCAAGTCTGGTTCGTGTTGCATTTTCTGACCCATTTGGAAAAACGGGTCGGGTAGCATCGGGTCAGTTTGGATTTGACCCGACCAACCCTTTGACTCAAATTGACACCCTTATAAAATAGTTAATACATTCTATAAAACCTTGTAAGTGAGGCATTGAAGATAAAGTTTTTATTAAATAAATTGATAATGCTCCAAATGATGATAGAGCTATAGACGTGGGCTATTTAGAGTTCGGGCACGGGTCCCCACTGGCCCATCGAAGAAAGCCCAAAACAGTCTCAACGATTTGAACATGGGTTCTTTGTTTTATAAAGTTATTCTCAGCTTTGCCCTATGCTATAACTATGTAAAACCATTTAATTTATTATAATTAAGTTATCATTAAATTTTATAAAACTATTTCTGCTTTATTGATCATTTATGTAACTAATACCTAAAAATTTAAAGTAAAATAAGATAATCTTACATTTTTTGTGTAATAAACTAATATAATAATAATTAAATAATTCATTAAACATAAATAATTATTTATTTTAAAGATCAAATATTATTTCTCTAGTAACTATTAAATGAAAAAGGTAAAAGAAATCACTTAAAAAATATTAAGAGCATTTAAAAGATTATCAATTTGTGCCCCCACTAATAAAATTCTAACTCGTCTCCTAACTATAGACCTATAAAAGGATGGCTTCATAGCGAAAAAAATATTTTTTAGATGTAAGTCTTTTCATGTGTACTGGTCTGCTCATATCTTGAATTTGATAGTGAAAGAAATAATTAATTTTTGAAGGACTTAAAATTTAGATCAAATATTAATTGGAAAGAAAGAAATATTCAATATTTGATAAGGGTTAAATCGGGCATTAAATCAGATGATATAATAAATATTATTTAAAAGATTAATAATTATATAAATATTGAAAAAATAAAGAGAACCATTTTATAAAATATAGAACATGCATTACAAAATATCATCTATAATTTTAAATTTTATACACCTTAATTCATATCAAAGTGATTAATCTCTTCTTTTGTAGTGATAAGCAAAATCAGGGTATTTTTCTATCACACAACAGGCCAGTCTCCACTTCAACCATCCAACTTAAAATAATACTAATAATATACCATCCATTTCACCATCACATTGAACAATACACCTGAGATATCTAAAATGTATAATTTTATTAATGACTTGATCAATCGCCCAAAGTCACAACCCCCCACTAGATCTGACTACTAAAATTGCACTCCATGTATTTAGTTTTAAATATACTCAAACAAAAACCTTTAAACTCTAAAGCTGACCTCCATAGTTCAAGTTTATTTACAACTCTCTCTCTCTAATCTTATCAAAAAAGAAAAATAGCATCAGCAAAAAGCATACACTAGGATACATCGTCTTGCAAATGTCTATTAAGAACATCCATAACTAGAGCAAAAAGATATGAGCTTAAAGCAGATCCTTTATGTAATCCAACTAAAATAGAAAAATACTTAGTCAAACCACCTTGTATTTGAACACAAGGAACAACTATTGCATACATATCCTTAATGACTTGAATATAAACATTATTAATCCTTTTTTTTTTCTAGAACTCTCGAGAACACCTATCTTGGAACTTTATCGTATGCTTTTTCTAAATCAATAAATATCATATGTAGATCTTGTTTATTTTCTATACACTTCTCCATCAAACCTCTCACTAAATATATAACTTTCTTAGTAGAACTTTATGCCATGAATCCAAATTGATTTTGAAAAATATTAGTATCACATCTTAACGTATGCTCAATAACTATCTCTTATAATTTTAAAGTATGACACATTAACTTAATTCTTGTGATGCCCTATGATCTAAAATAGAAGAATTTCATTTCATTTTCTTCTTTATTATCTTTTTTGTTTCATTAAAAACTAGATCATGATAACCAAAGCTAACTAATTACATTAAGGAAAAATATATAAATAAAAAAAATTTACATTACTATAGTCAATATTTTCATCTTGATTAAAGTTTAATGTCTAAAATAATATTACAATAATCATAACATACTACGAAGAATATATATAAACCCAAGAGCTGAAAATAAAATTACACTATCATCATTATCTTGCCTCACTCTGCAGACTCCTTATATTTACCTGAAGTTATATAAAAATCATGTAATTAGCACATAGCCCTGCAGGAATTGAAAACTTCACTGCCTTCAATGCAAGATAAAAGAATCAATATGTATGCTCCAATTAATATCAATCAATAATTAATAGTCTATTTGTATAAGAAAGTAATCTATAATTAATATACATAAATAATAAAACCAATATGATCAGTAAAACCAAATAAAAATCTAACAATTATAAGAAATATTTATAAAAAAAATTATCGATCAATGTATCATGTCAATATACTTATGAGTGTACTGCATTAATATGTCTATCAATGTCCCTATCATATTCTATGTCATATTATATCAGTATGCATACAGGTTCTGTTAATTTTGCTTTATTTTTATCTATCAATCTCATCAATCAATTCATGTGTTATAATATAAATACAATCATGAATGTGATTATGAACATTAAGACATAATATCCAACTTTAATGTGGCATTTTCATCCTTTTACCCCAACTGTTGGCCAATTAGTCATTAATTTTTAATGTATTCTCAACTGTTGACTAGTTGGTCATCTATTTTTATTTACCACCATTGTTTATTATCTTAAGTTAATTCACAAGTATTTAATAAATTATTAAGAGTCATCATCTTTTACCCATCAACATAATTCAGTCAACTGGTTATAGGCTAATATCCATGATTACACCATAAATCTTTTATTTTAAAGAAAGGTCATCATCCCACCCTCATATGTAATGCATTATATTTTAAGATCCAACCAATATTAATTATAGTGTTAACAACAACCTTCCTAATTACTAACATGCAAATGTTGCACTTATCTTGCATCAGTCTTATTATTATTTTTATACAAGTTAATATCATATAATAATATATGAAATACAAAATAATCAATATATTATACACTAACTTCAAAAAGTTATAATTATCAATCTTCCCAATGAATTCAATATTATTACAGTCAAAATACTCATAAGAATCATATATATCATATATAACAAGTTACACAATGAAAATTTGATAAATTAAGAGAAAATATATTTTGGGAGGATTTGAGTAGATAAAATTTTTAGAAATCAAAATATAAAAAAATAGGGCAAGAGTATAGTTACTTATAATGAGCAGATTACTTTTATAACATGAACAACAAACAAAAATACCCCATAGGACTTCCTCTCTCTTCCTTCCCTTCTCCCTTCCTTTATTCTTCTCCTTTCTTTCTTCCTTCCCAGCCAAGCAACCAAAATAAGGGAGGAGGTATGGTAGCAGGGATATTTAAATGTAAATTATTAAAAAAATTAAGTTTAGTGCCTAGCGCCATGACGCTCCCATTACCCAGTGCCACGACGCTACATGTAAAACAATATTGTGCCAGTGTTGAATTATTTTTAAAATTTCAGAGAGCTCAATGCCACTGTGCTCTCAAGCACAATGTTGCAACACTCCAATTCAAAATTTTTATAATTTTTATATTTTTATTTTAAAATTATTTTCATAATTTTCATATCATTATAATTCCTCTATAATTGGTATACTCTTTTACATCACCTTTATTCTTGAAAATAAGAATCAACACTCTCATTCTCTACTCATCTAACATTCTCCTTCTCTACTCATCTAACATTCTTTTAGTCCTAAAAAATATTAAAAAATTTCATAAACCAAGAAATTTTTTCATCTCCTGTGCATTTCCACACCTCTATTGAAATATCATCAAGTCTAACAACTTTTTCACACTCAATTTTCTTTAAAGCTTCTTTAATTTTGGTTTTACTAATATACAGATAAAATATTCTATTTTTATTCAGGATACTAAGGTTACTAAAATCAATAATATTCTCTATATCAAAATATCTCAGCCAACTTTGTTTAATATTCTCTTCTAATAAAAGTGTTTTTTTATATTCATCATTAATGCACTTTACTTGAACTAAAATTTTGCTTCTATCACTTTGCTTGGCTAATTTATACATATACATATATCGTTTGCTCTCCATAATATTTAATCTATTATATAAATCAATAAAAGCTAAATTATTTACATCTCATATTGCTTTTTTAGACCCCTTACATATCTCTTTATATATTTTTCAATTTTTAGAGCTTTTACACATAAATATATTTTAATAATAAAGTGTCTTATTTTAGATCTTTTATTATATATTTTGATTCAACCACCAACTATTTTTTACTATTACAAGTTTTTTCCTTTTAATACTCCATGCACATCCTTTGTAACATTCTTAATATCACTATTTTTTTTCCAAATAACATCAACATTCTCATGCACAGTCCAAACATTAATATCTTGAATCTCCTCAAAATATTTTTAATAGTATTTAAACTTCACTATCTAATCTTAAAATAATATTTTACTTTTTTCTTATATTATGTCGGTTCATCTTAAAATTCAAAACTAATAAGCAAAAGGGAAGAAGAAACTTAAAAATATGCTAAAAATATTAGCAAAACATGTTTCACTGCATATTTAAGGAAATCAAAGAATACAATATCTAGTGTTGACAACTCATTATGTTGATTCTAACAAGTGATTACAAAAAAGTGTTCTCAATTTTTTACATATATCCCCTTCATATGATATCTAAAATAGTAGGGGTGTTAATTTTTGACACGACATGAAATCCTAAAAAAATTCGGTTTCGGGCCCACCCGATTAGCAAATGGGTCTGGTTTGAGTTCGGATATTTGACCCTTTTGAAAAAATGGGTCATGTTCGGGTTGACCCGGAAATCCAAAATCAACCCAAAATTGACCCGGGTCCGAATCCGTTAGCCCAGCCCAACCACCCTAGCATGCTTTCCGCTTTCGCCCTAGCCTACTTATCGCTCAGTGCCACAATACGGTAGTTGCCACACGCCCACCTCCGGACTACGAACGGACCCAACTCCCCATGCGCCCACCTCTGCAGTCCACCAGTCCCCATGCGGCCACACACATCTTAGCAATCCCCATGCGCAGCGCACCTTTAGGTCCACACGGAAACCCATGTGCAACACGCCTTCAAGTCCATGCCCACGTGGACGCCCAGGTCCGGGTCCATTATTTTCGTGTCGGGTCATGTCAACCCGGCAACACAGCAAGTCTGGTTCGTGTTGCATTTTCTGACCCATTTGGAAAAACGGGTCGGGTAGCATCGGGTCAGTTTGGATTTGACCCGAAGCCAATCCTTTGACTCAAATTGACACCCTTATAAAATAGTTAATACATTCTATAAAACCTCTGTAAGTGAGGCATTGAAGATAAAGTTTTTATTAAATAAATTGATAATGCTCCAAATGATGATAGAGCTATAGACGTGGGCATATTTAGAGTTCGGGCACGGGTCCCCACTGGCCCATCGAAGAAAGCCCAAAACAGTTCTCAACGATTTGAACATGGGTTCTTTGTTTTATAAAGTTATTCTCAGCTTTGCCCTATGCTATAACTATGTAAAAACCATTTAATTTATTATACTTAAGTTATCATTAAATTTTATAAAACTATTTCTGCTTTATTGATCATTTATGTAACTAATACCTAAAAATTTAAAGTAAAATAAGATAATCTTACATTTTTTGTGTAATAAAACTAATATAATATATAATTTAATAATTCATTAAACATAAATAATTATTTATTTTAAAGATCAAATATTATTTCTCTAGTAACTATTAAATGAAAAAGGTAAAAGAAATCACTTAAAAAATATTAAGAGCATTTAAAAGATTATCAATTTGTGCCCCCACTAATAAAAATTCTAACTCGTCTCCTAACTATAGACCTATAAAAGGATGGCTTCATAGCGAAAAAAATATTTTTTAGATGTAAGTCTTTTCATGTGTACTGGTCTGCTCATATCTTGAATTTGATAGTGAAAGAAATAATTAATTTTTGAAGGATCTAAAATTTAGATCAAATATTAATTGGAAAGAAAGAAATATTCAATATTTGATAAGGGTTAAATCGGGCATTAAATCAGATGATATAATTAATATTATTTAAAAGACTTAATAATTATATAAATATATGAAAAAATAAAGAGAACCATTTTATAAAATATAGAACATGCATTACAAAATATCATCTATAATTTTAAATTTATACACCTTAATTCTATATCAAAGTGATTAATCTCTTCTTTTGTAGTGATAAGCAAAATCCATATAATTCTTTGAAACCTTGTATGCTCAATTGCTTAAATATATTACAAGTTTTAATAAACATTGTTTAATAACAATAAAAGAGCTGCTAAATAAAAAGTTACAATCACCTCAAAAGAGTCTTAAGGTTTTATTTAGGACGATTTTCTTACTGCTTCTTAAAGCAGCTGTCTAATACAATTTTCGTACTATGAAGCTGCTTTTAAAAAAATAGTAAAAAAGCCGTCTCAAACAAAATCTATGACGATACAGGTGTCAGCTTCACGAAAGATTAGCGAAAGTGATAGGACACTAAAAAAAAATTGGTTGGTTGGGCTATTAAAACTTTAAATGTCTATTTCCCATGGTTTGAATGGTTGTAAGAAATAGAAGAAATAAAATAAAATTTGATGAAATTTAATAATTGTGAGACCTTGAAGATGACAGCTCTCACTAAACATAGAATAAATTTGGCCACAAATCCCTTACAAAAACAAACTGACCCACTAATTGGTTAAAATAACTCAATAATGGGGCGTCTACATCAAATAAACAACACAATTAGGTAACCAATTAAAAACTCTAATTACAATAATAATTTCATAATTATATTTACAGATAACAACAAGAGACCACCAAATTATTAAAATATATAAGCTCTGATCAAACACCTTTGTCATTTATTTTTCCAAGTTTTAGCAAACTTTATTAATAAGATATGATTTTATTTTATATAAGAAACCAATGAGCATGAAAACAAACCAAATATTAAGGTTTCGTTTGGGATAGTTTTAGATCATTGTTTTTTTCTGCTTTCAAAAGATCTTTGTACTGAAAAGCAATTTTACAAAGCAATAAAAAAGCCGTCCCAAACGAAGCCTAAGAGGAAGGGTATGCATGTCCATATTACAAATAGGTGTTGTTGGAGTTGTAAGAAAAGAGGTTAGAAAAAGATTGGAATAAGTTGTTAATGAAGTTAATTTTGTAGATTTAGGCTTCGTTTGGGAATGTTTGCTTCTTGCTTCTAGCAGATTATTAGAGCAAAAATTAAAATTTTTTTACTAAAAAATTTCTTTAAGAATCAGTAAGAAAGCCGTCCCAAACAAAACCTTAATAAATAACACAATACTATGGATGAGAGAGGATAAGTTGGTTGTCACCGCCATGAATGACATTGTAGGATTATAGAAGTGACTTCCAAAATTGTGGTTAGCATTACATATCAAACAAATGATTGAAGGAGCTTTTGGAAGTGGCTTATTCTCACTTTTTATAAGTAGGCATGCTCACTAAAATGTGGCTTATTCTCCTCACTTGCTTATATGTAGGCATGCTCACTAAAATCAAATAAGAAAAGAAGTAGCCTTCTTATGTTTTCTACTTGAGATTTCTCTCTCTCTCTCTCTCTCTCTCTCTCTCTCTCTCTCTCTCTCTCTCTCTCTCTCTCTCTCTCTCTCTCTCTCTCTCTCTCTCTCTCTCTCATTTTGAAGCATCACCTTATTATATTTGCTATATTATATAACCAATGATCCAAATTATCAATATATCAAACATTGGCATCAACTCCTATACACAAGTAAGTTGTCACCCCTTCTAACCCTTCATTTCTTTCACCAACCCTACCTTGCTAATCTAGAGTTTTCTTCCACAATTTCCTCTACTTTCTTAAATAATAGTAATATTATTCTCTTAAAGATACAATAGATTCCACCATAAAATATCTACCCACCTCTTGCTACCCCTACTTTCTCTATTATTATTTGTGCTTTTATTCCTAAACATAGATCTTGAGAACTCAATCCACTTGACCTGCAGCTCATTATGTTAATAGTAAAATCACTAATTGCCACTTTCCATGAAATCTTATAACCTCCGATTGTGCATCCCTTGCATGAGCCATCTCACACCATCAATCACTTGCAATCATTTGCATTAATCCCATTGTAAACACTGATGGCCTATAAAACAAATCATAGTTGATTACTCATAAAGTCTTCAAAATCTCTAAATAGTAACTAATTCCTTCTTCCTCAATTTTACATAGGACCAGACAACTCACTCTCCCACTTTCCCTCAAAGAAACCAGTATGTCACCCTTTTATCCAATGACACTAGCAAACTCTTCTATTTCTCAATACTCGATCTATGTGTCTTCATTACTCAGCAAAGTCATGCCTATCACCTTCCTAATTACTGCATGTCAACCACCTAATGCAAACATCGTTCCCAACTCCATTTTGATGATGATCCTCATCTCTTCCCTTTTTTTGTAGACTTAAATTAACATGTTTCACCTTAATTTTATAGGATAGTATTATTATATATATATAATCACATGTATTTAATTTTTATAATAGAAAATTTGGATGGTTATTATTTTAATATATCCTTTTTTTTTTTTTTTTGATATTCTACTTTATTATATTTTTCTTTATTGATCACTCCATTTGTCACATGTAGGTATGACTACATTAGCCTAGAAGCAATTAATCAAAGATATATCTATTTTATTTCATATACTATTTCTTTGAAATATATACTTGATATGTCTAACCAAAAAAATTTCCCTGATCGAGCACAAATTTTGAGGCATGTTCAAGTTGCCATTTTCCAAAGTAAAATTCAGGACCATCTAAACTACAATTTTAGCAAACTTACAGTCAAATTAAACATCTCAGTAAGATGAATCCAATGACTAAAAAATCGATCTAATCTGAGCCTAAATGTTCTTAAATCAAGGGCTTAAAGCATATCGAGAAGCTTTAGAGGATTAATTGGATGAACAATTGATATCCAAATATAACATGCTTATAGTCGAATTGAGCGGCTCATTGAGATGAATCCAACGAGCCAAAAATATCTTAATTCTTACATCGTTAAGGTAGTTAAATGCCGAATGAATGATCTATGATTGAGGGAATCAATATGAGCCATCTGATGAAGCACTCCAAAAATTACCATGGATATTCTTCATATTTACAGAGCATGCCACTCAACAAATTTATAAATAGACCCCCACTCTCTTCATAAGGGGGACTTTTTGGGGCTGGGACCTTTGGAGGCTTAGACCCTGGACTAGAAACTCAAGAAAACTCTAAGGCTTGAAGCATCCCGAAGCTCCACCGCTGACAAACCCTTGACACCAGGTTGCTACTGTTGGCCATCTGCACCTCCGTCTCCCGTCAACTATTGTCCCTCCGACTAATGCTCGTTGACTATAGTTCCTCTAACCTCCGTTGTCTACCAACTATAATCCATCTGACCTATGTCATCCACGACTACAATCCCTTAGACCTTTATCGCTCATCGACTACGGTCCCTCCTACCGTCGTTGCCCACCGACTATGATCTCACTGACCTTTGTAGCCAACTGGCTAAAGTCCCTTTAACATCCATTTCCCGCTGATTACAAACCCACTGACCTCCGTCGATGGCCGATCTCCCTTGCCTACCAACCTCCACCGCTCACCGACTACGGTCCCACCGACCACTGTCACCCTCAGACTATAGTCTCGCCTACCTCAGTCGACTATGATATCTCCAACCTCCGCAACATGTCAACTACAATCCTGCCAGCCACCATCTTTCACTAACTACAGTCCCCCTGATCTCTGTGGCTCACTGACTATGGTCCCTTTGAGCTCAGTCACCCGTCGACTATTGCCACTCCGACCTCAATCACCCGTTGTCTACAGTTCATATGATCACCTTCGTATGTCGACTACATCCCTCGGACCTCTATCACCTTACAATAATCCCCTCTTCCTTAGTCGCCCAACTCTAGCACCACCAACCTCCATCGCCCAACTATGACCCTACCAATCAAACTAATATACCAACATTCTCTTTTCACTATATTCTTCCAAATCCCATTATATATTATGCTCTATAGATGTATATTTTCTACATTCAATCAAGGCCTTCTCCTGATGAAGGACATCATTTGTAATAAATTACAAATGCTAATAAAATCATTTTAATTAGACTAGGCCCCGTGATTATTCCCTTTTAAGGGTTTTTCTCATAAAATTTTTAGTGCCTATTATAACTCTCGTAACTCTCTTTCTCTCTCTCTTATCTATTTGTGTGTTGAATTTTCATACAAAGCTTGAACGTTAAACCCTAAACCTCTCTATCACCGCGAATGTTCCAGGACACAACAATATTATTTAAAGTTACTTTTTATTCATATTATAAATATACGGAAGCTCTTTAAGATTTTGTTTGTGATAATTTTTTTATTATTTTTAAAATAATATTTGAATAAAACAAAATTTTATGTGCTGCACAAGTAAAAGTATATATTTTTAGCCTTATGAAATGAAATCATTATATTCTTACAAGTTATTCCGAAGGTAATTGAGCAAGTTCTCATTGTTATGATAACATGGAGAGCATGCATTTGTAAAATCGTTGTTTTCTTTCAATACTTTAATATAAACTAAAGCATGAATAACTAAATCTCTGGAATCTTAGCGTAGGACTATTACTTTCAGTTCGTCTTAATGCATTACAGCTCATTCACTATGGTGCTTGGTTTCCTAACGGGTCTGTGGTCCGGAACGGTAGGGTCAAATCCATTAATCCAACGGGGTCTACCAGCAATTGATGGCCATTGAAGCACTATCGGGTCAGAGGCGAAAGAGGTACAAGTCGTGACCCGGTTCTGGTAAGAGGATTCCTTTGCTTCTCCGTTCCGTTCGACGAGTTGATCTCCGCGGCGATTCCTCGGCTAATCGATTTTTCGGGAAAATTTAGGTTTGGAACGGCCGATTATAATGCTGCCACGAGAAAAATAATTTTTTTTAAAGTTATGTGATGAAAGAGCGAAAACAACGCAACTGATCTTCGCCCGTTGGTTGGAGCTTATGCTTTCAACTAATAGGTTTTGGGTATGAGTCTTTGTGTACGCGTTGCGTGTGTGAGTTTGCCTTAAATGACCTAAATGTCCCAAAATAAAAAAAAATAAAAAGAGCGAAAAACAAAGCAGCAAAGTTTTTTAATAGATTTAGTGATAATTATTAAATTTATTTTAAAATAAATATAATATGAATTTAAATTAATTATTTATTTTAAAATAAAACTAATAATATTAAAATTAATTTTGATAAAATTTGTCATTTTTCTCATTTTTTTCGGAAGGGTCAAGTGATCTAAAGATCAAGTATTATTATTTTTTATTTATACTTTTTAAAAAACTTACATCAAAGAGGAAGAAGCACTTCCTCTTGAGTTTCTTGAGGAGGGAGGGAAGAGGAGAGGGAGAGAGCCAAATTCAAAATCTTTATAGCTTTTCACCCCATCCTATAACAACCTAAAGCTCCAATTTATAAGCACTAAAAAATAACATCAAAAGCAACACTATTGGCTATACAAGCCAAACAAAATACAATCCTAAATCTATGATCAATATATAACAATCTTCACATTGATCCTAGATTTTAACAAAACGATAACTGCTATCCACAAAGAACAACCCCACCGATCTTCCCCGCCAATAGCTTCCATCTCCTAACATGTATTCTCCTGTCGCATTGTGTCCCACACAGTCAATTCCCTGAGCACCCTGTGTGCCTCAGTTCCACATCCTATGCATCGATCCGCACCCTGCAACCCTGTGCTCGTGCCTTGAGCCTCCAGCTTTGCTCTCGCGCCTTGTGAAGAAACGCAAGAAGGGAAAGGTAGAAGACAAATAACAGAGAAAACGTATAGAAGTAATTGTTTATTATCATTCCTTTCCTTTACATCAATGTCATATATACAGTATTAAGTGGATAGTAGGTTACACGTGTAAGGCTGTAGTTGGTGAACAAGATTATTTATTTAGGCTGCTCTAACATTCCCCCGCAAATTAACGAGTGGTTACCAACGGTCAGTTTGGAGCGGAGATCTTTGAACCGAGGTGTAGGTAACGGTTTTGTGAGTATATCAGCGAGTTGATCTATCGTGCTGACTGGTAGCAGTCTTATGTGTTTTTGATGTATGTGATCACGGACGAACCGTTGATCAATTTCTATATGCTTTGTTCTGGCATGGAAAATAAGATTATTTGCCAATGCAATGGTGGACATGTTGTCACAGAATATGTCTACCGGGGTGGACTGGTTAATGCGGAAGTCCAAGAGTAAGCGTCTGATCCATAGCGTGTCTGCCGTAGCCGCTGCCAACGCCCTGTATTCCGATTCCGTGGATGATCGGGAGACAGTGGATTGCTTTTTGACTGTCCAAGAGACTAATGTATTACCGAGAAATGTGCAATAACCAGACGTGGATTTCCTGGTCACTGAGTCTGATGCCCAGTCGGCATCCGAAAACGTTCGCAGCTATAGGTTCGATCTTGTTATGGGTATACCAAAGTCCGTCGAGCCTTTGATGTATCTCAACAGTTTCTTGAGCATTAGAGTATGTTGAGGAGCCGGATCGTGCATGTGTTGCGAGAGAGCGTTGACCGCATAAGCAATGTCCGGGCGTGTCAATGTTAGATATTGTAAAGAACCTATGATATGCCTGTACATTGTAGCCTCAAAGCATGGCTAATCATCGATTTCTGTTACAGTGGGTTTTGAAAAAGACGGGTTAGCGACCGAATTGCATTTCTGTAATCCGGCCATTTGCACAATTGAGTTGGCATAAAGAGATTGGGAAAGAAAGTACTTATCTGGGTTGGAGTCGATTTTAATGCCTAAGAATTGTTGTGCTGCACCTAGATCTTTCATAGTGAATTTAGATTTCAATTGATCAACAAGATCAGTCATTGCTTGGTTACTGTTGCCGGTGATTAGGATATCATCCACGTAGACGAGCAGATAGATTTGAAGTTGATCCCGGTGCAACAGCAGAAGAGACGGGTCCGCTTGGCTTTGTTGAAACCTGACCTGAATGACATATGAGGTGAAAGTAGTGTACCATTGTGTTGGAGCTTGACGTAGTCCGTAGATTGCCTTGCGTAGATGGCACACATAATTTGGTTTGGAGGAGTCTTCAAATCCTTTAGGTTGACGCATATAGACGGTCTCATTAATGTCACCGTGCAAGAATGCGTTTGCGACGTCTAGTTGATGAACTTTCCATTTGTGAAATAATGCTACAGTGAACAGGATGCGTATGGTAGGTAGCTTGGCTACCGGGCTAAAGGTGTCGTGATAGTCTATTCCAAATTCCTGTTGGTTACCCTGAGCCACCAATCTTGCCTTGAATCGTGCTATGGATCCATCTGAATTAAACTTTTTTCTGTATGTCCATTTGGAACCAAGTATGGATCCATTTGGAGGTGGTGGTACCAGAACCTAGGTACCCTATTTCTGGAGAGCGAAGAACTCATCGGCCATGGCATTTCTCCATTCGATTTTCTTGCTGGCTTCATTATATATTGTAGGATCGTTTGGAGTTTGTTCCTGATGAAGTAGGTTGAGTCTTTGTACTGGTTTAAGTGTTCCAGTTTTAGTTCGCGTGGTCATATGATGAGTGTTGTGATTAGTAGGTGCTTCCTGCCGAGCCCGATTGTTGTGAGGATCGTTGTTATCTACTGCATCCGTTTGAACACAATTGTGTAGCGGCATGTCTGGCTTAGTATTAATGTCAATATGGGGCTGGATTGTAGACACAGGAATAAGCAGCGGATGCGGTGTGTTGTTCGTGGCCATAGGAATGTTTGTTGACCTGTTTATGCAAGGAAAAACGTTCTCATTAAATTTGGCATGCCGTGAGATGATTGTTTTACCTGTTACCGGATTATGACATTTGTAGCCTTTCATGCTTTCGGAATAGCCCAAGAAGATGCACGCTGCGGATGTTGGTGTAAGTTTGGTTCGATTTATCGGAGACAATAATGGATAGCACTCACACCCGAATGTCCTAAGGTGATCGTAGGACGGTGTTATGTTGAACATTCGTTGCAGTGGTGACATATTCCCAGTAGTTGTGGATGGTAGGTGATTGATAATATATGTTGCGGTGGATGCAACATCGAGCCAATGTACCATTGGTAAGCTGGCGGTTTGAAGAAGAGTTCTTGTGGTCGTAATAATGTGGCGATGTTTTCGTTCAGCAATTCTGTTTTGCTCAGGAGTGTATGGACATGATGTTTGATGCTTAATTCCAGCATTCTTGGTGAAGTCTTGAAACCTCTGGTTTACAAACTCACCGCCACCATCAGTCCATATTACTTTAAGCTTGCGGGAGGTCTAGCGTTCAATGAGCTTAACGAATTGAATGAAGACATTAGTTACATCAGATTTATGCATTAGCGGATAGAGCCAACTAAATCGAGAAAAGTCGTCTACGAATATTATATAGTATTTGAATCCTTGTTGAGAAGGAACAGGGGATGGTCCCCATACATCCGAGTGAACCAAATCTAGAGGGGCGTTAGTACAAGTAATAGAACGTTCAAACGGTAGTTTATGACCTTTACAAGAATTGCAAGAATTACATTGAAATTTAGACAACGAAATGTGTAGAGATGGGTTAACATGAGAAATTTGCTGTAGAATCCTGTGATGAGGATGTAACATCAGAATCTGCTCCAGAATCGTCCGGGCCGATCTGGATCGTCCCGAGAGGATTAGTGTAAATTTGTTCCAGATTCTGTACAGAAGTTACAAGAATGATTTCCTGTAGGGATCGTCCCAGGACGATCAGTGGATGGCACAAGTCAGAGAATAGAGGTTTTTATCGTCCAAGAAAATTAATTATCGTCCTGAGAAATCGTCCCAGGCCGATGTGGATTTGTTCAGATCATCCAGGACGATCGTGCGATCGGCCGGGCCGATCAGAGTAATTTAAAGCTGAAATCAGCTCATTTTGATGAGAGAGAAAATCATAAAATATCTAAAATTCAGCCGATGAGAGAGAAGGTCGAGGAGAATTTGGAAAAAGTTGATTTTCGGGCGACGCCGGGCCGTTTTCGTCCGACAAGACTGTTGAAGATATTGCTGTACGCAAGGTAAGGCACAATCCGCCTTTTTCAATTTTCAGAACCGTCGTGTTTGGCGGTATTATCTGTCCGGAATTGATTTTTGTTAGCAATTTTCGTCCGTATTTCCCGTCTGGTTCAGTTTTTACCGCGTAATTTTCTGTATGTTGTTGACGTGCCGAGTGTGCACATTTTGATTATTTTCTTGAGATTTTTGTCTGGGTAGTTTTGATTTGACGGCGTTTTCCGTCGACTGTATTTTTCTGTGTAGTCTAAAATTGTCTGAGCAATAGAATTAAAGTCTTGCAATGTTGTTATCTATATTCTGTGCAAAATTCAGCCGAGGAGAGAGAAGGTCGAGGAGAATTTGGAAAAAGTTGATTTTCGGGCGACGTTGGGCCGTTTTCGTCCGACAAGACTGTTGAAGATATTGTTGTACGCAAGGTAAGGCACAATCCGCCTTTCTCAATTTTCAGAACCGTCGTGTTTGGCGGTATTATCTGTCCGGAATTCAGAAGAAATCCGGACAAAATCAGAAATCACACGAAAATCGGGCAGCACAATGGCTGTATATGGAATTTACATAATTTTCCTGAAAAATCACAGAATACCAAATTTGCACAGAATATAGATAACAAGATTGCAAGACTTTAATTCTATTGCTCAGACAATTTTAGACTACACAGAAAAATACAGTCGACGGAAAACGCCGTCAAATCAAAACTACCCGGACAAAAATCTCCAGAAAATAATCAAAATGTGCACACTCGGCACGTCAACAACATACAGAAAATTACGCGGTAAAAACTGTAGATGATTGTTTTGAGGAAAAGAAAATATAGATGATTTGTTCTGCTGCATTTGATGTTTCATAGTAGCTCTGTGCGTCTGTTTTGAGTTGAAATATTTGGAAGAATCAGTTCCGAAGCAAATTCCAAAGCTAGATCCTGGTCTGTCTGTTAGTTTGGCTGGTCGCGGCCCGGTGCGGGCGGGATCCGTCTCGGGTAGGGTCGTGACAAGCTCTGGTGGTATCAGAGCAATAGTTTTGGAATTTGGATTGTGTAAGACAGAGCCATAGGAAGTGATCTGTAAGTGAGTCTGTCTGGGGTAGTTTTGATTTGTTTGGCTTTTTATTGTGTTATTTTTGTGATAGTTTTTCGGATTTTTCTGAATTTTCTGTATGGATCAGCCAGACCCAGACATGACTGACGAGCAGAGTGCCAGTCAGGCAGCTCCAGTGGGGAGTACAGCTCCAGATACACTGTCTCAGTTTGCTACGCTAGTTGCTCAGATGATGAGTGAGAGTCACAGTAGAGCTTCTACTATCATATCTGATGACATTGATAAACATCTGCAGATGTTTTTGAGGTTGAAACCTCCAAGATTTGAGGGCGCTGTTGAGCCCAGAGCAGCTGAGGAGGATAGAGAAGACTTTTGACGGCATGTAGTGTCCGTCAGACAGGAAGGTTTCGTTGGCTATTTTTCTATTGGACGGAGAGGCTGAGCACTTGTGGGTAGGCCAGCAGGAGGCCAAATTTTAGGGCAGATTGAACTCTTTGATTACTTGGGAAGAGTTCACTGAGGTGTTCCGAGACTGGTTCGTTCCCCCTTCTACACGACAGCAGATGCAGGAGACCTTTCTGAGGCTTGTTCAGGGGAGCAAGACTGTGATGCAGTACGAGGCAGAGTTTACTGCCTTAGCCAGGTATGCTCCGCAGTTGGTTAGTACTTCTGCTGAGAGGTGCTACAGATTTCTGAGGGGATTACGAGATACTCTGAGGCAGCCCCTGATACCGTTTCGTATCACTGATTTCTCTGAGCTTGTAGAGCGAGCTCGTCTGATTGAGAATGACCTGATGACTACTCAGCAGCGGTGGACTGCGAGTAGGAAGAGGTTTGGAGGTGAGGCTTCCGGTAGTGGTTCCTCTAGGAAGAGGAGATTTGGATCTGGTTCTGGATCTGGTGACTCCAGGAGGAGTGAAGGGTCGTCTGGTACTGCTACCAGTACGACGAGTTCTTGATCTGTCAGTATGGCACCTGTGTACCAGAGTTGTGGACGGCGACACCTTGGCCAGTGCTACAGGATGGCTGGTCTGTGCTTCCGATGTGGTCAGCCAGGACATCCGATTGCAGAGTGTCCACAGACTGGATTTGATCGGCATTCTGAGTTTCGATAACCTGCCGGTTCAGCAGGAAGACCGAGGACTGTTCCTCCACGTCCTATGACTGAGGGATCTGGTAGAGGTCGTGGTTCGAGTTCTGTGTCACGGAGACCACCTACTGTTGGTCAGAAGGAGCCTAGTAGTTCTGTTGCTTCAGCTCCAGCTCCAGTTCAGCCACGAGTCTACAGTTTGAGTCAGCAGGAGGCTCGAGACGCTCCAGATGTTGTGACAGGTACGATTTATATTTCTGATCAGCCCTGTCGAGTTTTGTTTGACTCTGTAGCCAGTCATTCTTTTCTGTCCGAGCGCTGTTTTAAGATTTTGCGTTTGGATTCATTTTTACTACCGGTTTCTCTTTCCGTGATTTTACCGGCTGGAAGTAATCTGATTGCCCGTAAGTTTTGTTTGTGTGAGATTAATATTTCTGGTAAGAAGTGGAAATCGAGTCTGATTCTATTGCCGATTTCTTCGTATGATATGATTTTGGGTATAGATTGGCTGAGTCTGTACGAGGCTCAGATTGACTGTCTGAAGAAGCAAGTAAGTTTGCTTATGGCTGGAGAGCGATGTGTATTTCAGGGATTACGAGGTGTTCTCTCCAGTCTGATTTCTATGTTGGAGGTGAGCAGAATGTGGAAGAAGGGATGTCCAGTGTTTTTGGCTTCGGTGCGGGATCTGAACCTGGAGGTTGGTTCTGTTTCTGAGATCCCTATGGTACGGGAGTTTTCGGATGTTTTTCCTGAGGAGTTGGTTCGTTTACCTCCGGATAGAGAGGTGGAGTTCTCTATTGATATTTTTCCGGGTACCGCTCCGATATCAAAAGCTCCGTACAGGATGGCACTGAAAGAACTTTCTGAGTTGAAAGTTCAGCTTCAGGAGTTGGTAGACAGAGGCTTTATCCGTCCTAGTGTTTCTCCCTGGGGAGCACCTGTTTTGTTTGTGAAGAAGAAGGACGGAACACTCCGTATGTGTGTTGACTATAGAGATTTGAATAAAGTCACGATCAAGAACAAGTATCCTTTACCACGGATAGATGACTTGTTTGACTAGCTTTCTTGTTCTTCTGTGTTTTCGAAGATTGATTTGAGATCCGGATACTATCAGGTGAAGGTAAAAGAAGCTGATGTGGTGAAGACAGCTTTCAGTACTCGGTACGGGCATTATGAGTTCTTGGTTATGCCTTTTGGGGTAACCAACGCGCCTGCTATTTTCATGGATCTGATGAACCGAGTGTTCAGGGAGTTTCTGGATTAGTTTGTGATCGTCTTTATCGACGATATTCTGGTATATTCTGCTTCTGAGGATGATCATGCCAGACACTTGAGCATTGTGTTGGAGACTTTGAGGCGGCATCAGCTGTATGCCAAGTTCTCCAAGTATGAATTCTGGCTGAAGAATATTTCATTTCTGGGGCATGTGGTGAGCGGAGAAGGCATTTCTATTGATCCCCAGAAGATTCAGGCGGTTGCTGATTGGCCAAGACCGACTACAGTATTTGAGGTACGAAGTTTCTTGGGCATGGCCGGATATTACAAGAAATTTGTGAAGGGATTTTCACAGATTTCGACGTCTCTGACGAGACTGACACAGAAGTCAGTACCGTTTGTTTGGACACCGGAGTGTGAAGCTGGTTTTCAGAGATTGAAGGACTGTTTGACTTCAGCTACAGTGTTAGCGCTTCCGTCAGGTACGGAAGGATTTCAGGTGTTCATTGATGCTTCACTGAAAGGTTTGGGATGTGTTTTGATGCAGCATGGTCAGGTAATTGCTTACGCTTCGAGACAGTTGAAACCACATGAGAAGAATTACCCGACGCATGATTTGGAGTTAGTTGTTGTTGTGTTTGCTTTGAAGATTTGGCGTCATTACCTGTATGGCGTCAGATGTGAGATTTTTACTAATCATAAGAGCTTGAAGTACATTTTCACTCAGAAGGATCTGAATCTAAGACAGAGAAGATGGCTCGAGTTGATCAAGGACTATGATTTGAACATTCAGTATCAGCCTGGTAAGGCTAATGTGGTAGCGGACGCTCTAAGCAGGAAGTCTTCTGGATTATCAGGTTTGCAGCTCACTTTTGATGATTTCCTAATTCGAGACATGGAGCGATTACAGTTGGAGGTGATTTCCTCCAGTAGTTTGGATTTGGCTCAGATGAGCATTCAGTCTTCTTTGGAAGCAAGGATTCAAGAAGCCCAAAAGTCAGATTCTGACTATTCGAAGTTGATTGCTCAGATTGAATCTGGTAAGAAGCCTGAACTTCAAATTTCTGATTCTGGTATCATTTTCTGCAAGAACAGGTTGTGGATACCTGTGTTTGGAGATTTGAGGCAGGAGATTCTGTACGAATCTCATCATTCAGGCTACACTATTCATCCAGGCAGTGATAAGATGTATGCTGACATGAAGCTTTTGTTCTGGTGGCCTGGGATGAAGAAGGATGTGGCAGAGTTTGTGTCGAGATGCGAGGCCTGTCAGTTGGTGAAGGCAGAGCATCAGCGACCAGGTGGACTATTGCAGTCGTTGCCTATCCCTGAGTGGAAGTGGGAGGAGGTAACGATGGACTTTGCGATGGGTTTTCCTTGATCTAGACAAGGACACGATGCCATTTGGGTGGTTGTAGATCGACTGACGGAGTCCGCCCATTTTCTTCCGATCAGACAGACCGATCCGGTGGATCGCTTGGCACAGGTTTATGTGAAGGAAATTATCAGATTGCACGGTGTGCCTAAGATGATTGTTTCTGATCGAGATGGACGGTTTACTTTCAGACTTTGGAAGGGTATTCAGGAAGGTTTGGGTACGAAACTGCATTTCAGTACATCCTTTCATCCTCAGACCGACGGACAGTCTGAGAAAACCATTCAGGTACTGGAAGATCTGTTGAGGCTTTGTGTTTTGGACTTTGGCGGAAGCTGGGAAGATCATATTCCGCTGATCGAATTTGCATATAACAACAATTTTCAGTCCAGTATCGGTATGGCACCGTACGAGGCTCTGTAAGGCAGGAAGTGCCGTACTCCTTTGACTCTGACTGAGGTCGGAGATAGACAGGAACTGGGTGCCACTTTCTTTGAAGAAACTGTTAAGAAGATCAGCTTGATTAAAGAAAGATTGAAAGCGGCTTAGGACAGACAGCAGAAATATTACAATCAGAAGCACAGGTTCGTTGAATTTCAAGTTGGTGACTTTGTGTATGTCAAAGTCAGCCCGATGAAGGGTGTGAGCAGATTTGGCCAGGTGAGCAAGCTTAGTCCAAGGTATGTTGGACCTTTTGAAATCCTGGAAAAGATTGGAAAATCTGCTTACCGACTGTTGCTTTCTGATTCAATGCCTGACATGCATAACGTGTTTCACGTATCCACTTTGAGGAAGTGGGTATTTGACTCTGGGAAGAAGCTGTCAGCTGACGAGGTTGATATTTAGGAGAATCTGAGTTACAAGGAAGAGCCAGAGTTGATTTTGGCGTACGACGTCCTAAAGCTACGAAGTAAAGAGATTCTGATGGTTAAAGTCCTGTGGAAGCACCGAACTGCACGGGAAGCGACTTGGGAGAAAGAATCGGACATGAGGAAGTCGTACCCGTACTTGTTTTGACTGAGTTTTGTTTGGGCAATGTCGAGGACGATATTTTTCTGAAGTTGGGGAGATTGTAACATCAGAATCTGCTCCAGAATCGTCCGGGCCGATCTGGATCGTCCCGGGACGATTAGTGTAAATTTTGTTCCAGATTCTGTACAGAAGTTACAGAAATGATTTCCTGTAGGGATCGTCCGGGCCGATCTGGGATCGTCCCGGGACGATCAGTGGATGGCACAAGTCAGAGAATAGATGTTTTTATCGTCCAAGAAATGCTATCTGTATATGCTATACAAAGGGAGTTATAAGGGGCCTGGATCCTAAGAGATTCAGTTAGTATCTGGGAAATCTGAAATGAGCTCAATCTGAAATCTGATATCTGTTCTGTTCCGGATCTGATGAATTCTGTTCTGGTGCTATAAGCACATCTGTTCTGGTGCCGTGAGCACAAAGGGAGGCATAAGGGGCCAGAATCCGTAGAGATTCTGTCAGTGTCAGGGAATTTAGCTATTAATTACAATACTATCTGATATCTGATTTGATATGACTTCTATTTCCGTACAGTTCTGTCTGATCTATTCCGTTTAGATCTGTTCTGATTTGATATATGTCCGTATCTGTTCTAATTTGATCTGTTTCGTTCTGATCTGCACGCTTTTGATATCTGTCTGATTGTGTTCTGGTTTCTGTACGGATTTGGTTTGAAGTGTTTGGTTTTGGATTCTGAAAGTTTTGATTGGAGGTTTGTCGCTTTGCTGAGCTGTTGAGCTCACCCTTGTTTTCTGCGTGGTTTTCAGGTTCTGGCAAAGGGAAGGAGGTCTTGGATTAGAGTTCAGAGTCTGATCAGTTATAAGTATTTTGTACATTTTAATTTTTGTACAGTCATGGCTTTTCTTCTTTGTTCTTTCTGTCAGCCATGTACTGTATTTGTAGATGATTGTTTTGAGGAAAAGAAAAATATAGATGATTTGTTCCGTTGCATTTGATGTTTCATAGTAGCTCTGTGCGTCTGTTTTGAGTTGAAATATTTGGAAGAAACAGTTCCGAAGTAAATTCCAAAGCCAGATCCTGGTCTGTCTGTTAGTTTGGCTGGTCGCAGCCCGGTGCGGGCGGGATCCGTCTCGGGTCGGGTCGTGACAGAGGATGTCCAAGCCTCAGGTGCCATGCGTATGAAGAATTGCTTCTAACCGAGAGCGCTTGTGGTTGCTTCTTGGTAGTTTGAGCTGCTACCTTGTATAATCCATCTCTACATGGACCGCTAAGTATGATTTGATTGGTCACCCGATCCTTAAAGACAAAGCCGTTAGCATCAAATGTTATAGAAATAGGATTGTCTTTCACAAGATTAGAGATTGACAATAGATTATAAGATAACGACGGAATATGTAAAAGATGAGATAAAAGAAGCTTACTGGACGGGGTTGGAAGGATGCCCATCCCTGTGTGATTAATTTGGATGGACCTTCCATCTCCAATTGTAACCATATCATTGCCGTTGTAGGTATTATAGTTTGCCATATTGTCGGTAGTGTTGGTCATGTGCGAGGACTCACCCGAGTCGATGTACCAGTCCATGGCTGAGTTGCTTTCATTGTTTGCAATGAGTGCATTGGTGTTCTTGGATGATGGCTGAGACAGAGCATAGTTAATATTGAGACGATGCCAGCACGCGTCGGCCATGTGTCCTTTCTTTTTGCAAATTTGACAGATGATGGCTGAGTTAGAATTTGTTCTTGTTCCCATGGAAGACTCATGTGTTTGTCTGCCGCGACCTCTCTTTGGTCGTCCACGATAGGCATATAAGGCATAATTGTTGTTTGGCTGTTTTTGGAATTTTAAAGCCGCTGATTTAAGATGTATTTCCTCACTAATGAGAAGGGCATACATATGATCGAGAGTTGGGGTATTTTGCATCGTTCGAATGGTTGTTGTGAACGACTGGTAAGACGGAAGTAACCCATTTAGGATGTAGAGCATCACATCTTCGGGATCTACCGTCGAACCTGCCGAGGCGATTTGATCTACAATCTTCTTGATCTCAGTTAGATACTGAGTCATGGACAAGTTTTGCATCGAGATGTTGTGTAGCTCATGCTTGAGCTGAATAACCTTGGATCTGTTGGTTGATTGGAAGTGGATTTGCAGTGTCGACCAGATTTCACTTGTTGATTCTAGGTGAATCACATATGGCAAGATCTCCGGCGAAATTGTAGAACACATTGCCGTGGTAAGGTTTTGATCCGTGATTTGCCAATTTCTGGATTCTTGATTTGGATCAGCGTTCTCTGCCGCCGATTTAGGATCAAGATACTCCATGAAGCCATTTGCTTTGAATAGTTTCGCGATTTGGGTACTCCAAATGGGGAAATTATCCGGAGTAAGAGAATGGGGAACAAGAAGTTTTAGATTGGAGATGATGAACTTAAGTGAGGGAGAGATTGTCGGAATCGACGAACTGACGCTGGCGCCGATGGTAGCTCCTGTCGATGAGGAGGCGGCATCTTGATTCGCCATGATGTGGTCCTCAGAAACACTCTGAGACTCTTGATACCATGAAGAAACGCAAGAAGGGAAAGGTAGAAGACAAATAACAGAGAAAACGTATAGAAGTAATTGTTTATTATCATTCCTTTCCTTTACATCAATGTCATATATATAGTATTAAGTGGATAGTAGGTTACACGTGTAAGGCTGTAGTTGGTGAACAAGATTATTTATTTAGGCTGCTCTAACACCTTGTACTCATGTGGTCTGACTTCAACCACATCATGCACGTATTCACCCACGCACCGAGCCCTGGGCATTCACCTGCGCCCTGCGCATTCACCTGCGCCCTACTCGTCACAATCCCACGCCCTGCGCTACCGCGTTCGGCCAGTTCCATATGTGTCCTCCATCGGTGCCCTGCGCTCCTATGCGACCTTCTCGTGCACCCCTCGGCCTCGCACCTCCAAGCACCCTGCACTCCCGGCACTACTCCTCAAAAATAGGCCGACTCTACCTCAAAGATCTCCCGGACTCCACCAGAAGTCCAAAACTCCACCTCAAAAAAGATCTAATCAAATCTTTTAATCAAGCTCTGCCTCAACTTAATCAAGACTAAGATTCTTGCTCTCATACACCTCTTACACAGGTTACTTGCTCTTCTCCGATTTCATCTCAGCCATGAAGGAACGAGCTGCCTCCGTTACTCTACTTGAACAACGCTATATCAAGCCACCTTCAAAATGACAAGAAAAATCAAGCTTCGCCACCCGCTGCCGCTTCGCTTTGCCGAGCTAATTCTTCCCCAAGTGAAATAAACCGAATGCAATCTCCTCACGTCCGCCTCCGTTAACCACGCTGAAACAATTCCGGCGCCCAAACTTAGATTTCAAGCACCTGAAGCCACCTCCGGCTTCTTGCGTGCAAACCAGCGGCTAAGTCGGCCTCTGCCGTCCGTGCTCCCTTCGCCGAGCCCAAAACCAACCCGGTCGGACTCTTCGACCTGACCCCGACCTATTAAAACCTAAAGCCCCTATTTATAAGCACTAAAAATAACACCAAAAGCTATACTATTGACTATAAAAGTCAAACAAGAAATCTAAACAAAATACAATCATAAATCTAAGATCAATATCTAACAATATTAATATGCATGCACTTTATATAAAATAGCAATATTATTCTTTTCACGATATATACAATAGATTCCACCACAAAATATCTACCCATCTCTTGCTACCCCCACTATTTCTATTATTATGGGTGTTTTTATTCCTAAATATAGATCTCTAGAGCTCAATCCACATGACCTACAGCTCATTATGCAACTAGTTAAATCATTAATTGCCTCTCTCCATGAAATCTCTTAACCTCCAATTGGTCAACTCTTGCATGAGCCATCTTACACCATCTCACTTAGAATCATCAGCATCAATCCCATCATAAACACCGGTGACCTCTAAGATAAATCATAGTTGGATACTCACTAAGACTTCAACATATCTAAATAGCAATCAATTCCTTCTTCCTAAATTATACATAGAACGAGGCAACTCACCCTCCCACTTTCCCTCAAAGAAACCAGTATGTCACCCCTTAACTCACTGACACTGGCAAACTCTCCCATTTCAACATACTCGCTCTATGTGTCTTTATAACTTAACAAAGCCATGCCTTTCATCTTCCTAATCAGTACATGCTAATCAGCTAATGCAAATAGCGTTCCCACACCATTTTGATGATGAGCCGCACCTCTGCCCTTTTTCTTCATACTTAAATTAATATGTTTCACATTGATTTTATAGGATAGTATTATTATATCTATATGATCACATGTGTTTAATTTTTATAATAGAAAATTTGTGTGGTTATTATTTTAATATAACCTAATTTTGTAGGATATTCTTTTTTACTATATTTTTCTTTATTACTCGCTCCATTGTCTACACATAGGCATGCTTATATTAGCCTAGAAACAATTAATAATATATATAATTTTTTATTACATATACTATTTTCTATGGAATATATACTATTTAAAGTCACTGTTTATTCATATTGTAAATATAAGGTTTTGAGTATGACAGATTTTTTACTATTTTCTTATAACAATTTTTTAATACGAAAAATTTGAGTTAAAAAAATTTTGTACTAAAAAACTGCTTTAAAATTTAATAAAAAGCTGTCCCAAGTGCAAAACCTAAGCTTTTGTTTGAGACAATTTTTAGCCACTGCTTTTTAACTATTTTCAACCAATTTTTTAACTAAAAGGCTATTGTTGAAAGTAGTATGAAAGCTATCCCAAAGAAGCCTAAATCTCTCAAATCTTAGCTTAAGGGCTCATTTAGTTCGGCCCATTTAGCGTGCACTACAAAAGGAATACGAGCATTTTGAATATTTTTGCGTTTGGCACGACGGAAAGTTAAGCTGCAATGTCAAAGTAAAATTTTCCAAACTTGCTCGACAATATATTTGCGGTGTACTCAAAACCCACTTAAATCGAGCAAATTCCAAATACACCGCAACTGCTCTCTCGTGCAAAAAGGAGAGAAATCCCAACTGCATTTCTTAGTTCATGTTCGACTTCACCTCCTCCACTTCCGCAAGCCTTCGCTCTCACGTCCCGCCCATCCATGAAGTTCCCACCGAGCTTTGCAAGTTCCGTCTCTTGCCTAGTAATCTTCTATGCTATTGGCTACTTCAATAATATAACTTCTCTTCTGATTGCCTTAGGCCTGCCAAGGGTTTGCTTTTCCCCTTATAAATGTCTTCATTGATGTTCGACTTCGCAGTTTCGTCTCCTTCATGTGAGGTAGACTTTTGAATGAGTCGCTTAAAAGCTCCATTCAATTTTGTCAATGACCAACCGTCTTTGTCGGATCGAAAGTCATGATGGTTCGTAACATTATTCCTACTGCCCCCCCCCCCCCCCCCCCCCCGTGCGCTTCTTCAGTCAATATATATATAATATTTACCTCAAATCCTACTTAAATCCTAGTACCAAATAACCTCTTAGGTTTACAAGTTTAGATGATCTACATGATTAGCTATTTCTATATAATTATATTGAACAACTATTTTCAATTTTATGTTTTATAGCAAATTTTATTTTTATATATATTTATCTTCAAATTAATATTTTTTTCAATTTTACGACATTCTTTTTTCTATATATTCATCTTCAAATTCATATTTTTATTTAATTTTATAGCAAATTTTTTTAAAATATTATTTTAACCTGCATATATCTCACCAAATAAATAAATAAATAAATAAGTTACTTGCATTTTCTTTGCAAATAATCAAATAACCTCAAAATATTTTAAATTAACTATATTTATTTTATTTTGTTTTTTTTAAAGCCAAAAAGTCCCTCCGTCAATTACTTTTGGACCAGCCAGTACGTGTAAACGTGCATACAGCTCTGACGGGTCTGTGGTCCGGAACGGTAGGGTCAAATCCAATTGGGCGTACCAGCAATTGATGGCCACTGAAGCACTATCGGGTCAGAAGCGAAAGAGGTACAAGTGCCGACCCGGATCCGATAAGAGGATTCCTTTGCTTCTCCGTTCCGTTCTCCACGGGCATTAGAAAGCTGCCGCGACAAAATTATTTCTTTTTAAAGTTACGGTAAAAAATTAAAAATGTCTTATTGGCACCGAAATTTTTTAAATTTTTTATTATGATGAAAAGTAAAGCAGTAGTTTTTTTTTTAAATAGACTTATTGATAATTATTAAACTTATTTTAAAAATAAATATAATATGAATTTTAATTAATTAATTACGTATTATACTCAACTTAAAATAAAATTTCAAAAATAATCATTTTATTAGAATTTTTTATCTTTCTTTGAGAAACTTATATTAGGGGTGTCAATTTCGGGTCACGGGTCGGGTTCGGGTTGAACCTGGAAATGACCTGGCACTGTTCGGGTCAACCCGAACCCGACCCGTTTTTACAAACGGGTTGATTTACTGGACTCGAACCCGACCCGCAGCTCGGTCACGCGGGGGCGGGCAGAAGACAGGCAGTCAGCGTAGCGGGGCAGCTCGGTTAGCGGGTCGAACCGGGTCATTTTCGGGTTTCCGGGTCAACCCGAATCCGACCCGATTTTTAAAACGGGTCAAAAACTCTAACACGAACCAGACCCGAACCGGGTTCGGTTCAACCCGAACCCAAAATTTCCGTGTCGGGTTCGGATCGGATTTTCGGGTCGTGTCAAATATTGACACCCCTAACTTATATCCCGTCTATTTCAATGGTAATACTAGATGTCTAGTCAATTCCAAATTCTTTTCAACAATTATAATTCGATCGTCAAAGATCTAAAGGTTGATCATATTAGCCATTCATATGTAATCTTTTCAATCTTTTGGTATGGAATTTTGCTTTTCTTTTGCCAGATTTTGAATTTGAATCTGCTTTTGAAATTAGTGGAGACTTGTAAAGGCAAACATCTTTTCTTTTTGATGTTAGATGGAAGAGGACGGCTCCTGTACCATCTTTTTCTTTTTAATAATGAACGATAAATGATATAGTATGTGGCTGCATGCAATTCATGATCCGTGAGATATAATATTTTACTTAATTTATCCAAAAGATTGATGAGTATTCTTTTCTTGTATCTCGAGCATTTGCCCTTTTCAGGAATCTTTTCGAGTTGATTTTCAGCGTATTTAGCCCAATGTACTCACGGTTAGGGGTGTCAATTTTGGGTCACGGGTCGGGTTCGAGTCGAATTCAGAACTAATCCGGGTTCAAACGGGTCAACCCTAACCCGATCCGGGTATATAAACGGGTCAATTTCTGGAACCCAAACTCGACCCGTCGGGTTGCAGGTTGACCCGACCCGTCGGGTTGCCAGGTTGACCCGACCCGACACGGCAAGGCAAAACACGCGGACGCGCAGGCGGCGAGCGCGGGAGCGCGCAGACGATCAGGCGGCGAGCGCGGTTGCGTGCGGGCGATCAGGCGGCGATCGCGGTTGAGCGCGGGCGAGCCCGGACAAACGCGGGTGCGCGCGCAGCGCAGGTGCTCGCAAGCACTAAGCAGGCGGGGCAGCTTTGCAGGCAGGTGGGGCAGTGCGGGCAGCCGTTTTTAAAGGGGTTCGCGGGTTGACCCAGCAACACGTGGGGTCAACCCGACCCGTTTTTCAAACAGGTCGATTTTTGGAACCCGAACCCGACCCGTTTTGAAATCGGGTCGGGTCAAACACGAAATTTTCGAGACGGGTTCGAGTCAGGTTTTCGTGTCGTGTCAAATAGTGACACCCCTACTCACTGTGTTGATGTTTTCTAATCGGTCGAGTGGATTTGAACTAGTTTTACTACAAGAAATTTGTTGAATACCGGAAGTATTTCCAACATAATTTGACCACCGGAATTGCTAGCGATTAAACTGGCGGTATGGCCACCACTATTAACCGGCGATTCGACCGCCGGTATTAAAGACTAAAACGCCGGAAAATGGCCGCCGATTTTCATTTCCTACGCGGTTCATTCTGGTGGTTTATAAATCGCTGGAAATTTTTTGAACCACTAAAAAATATATCATTACCGTCGGTAATGGACGATTTTACTGTAGTGGTTGGAATGAACTTTCACTTATAAAAATATAATTATAACTAAAACTTTTATTGCTTTCTTACCAAAATAGTAAAAAAAAAATTAGGCTTCATTTGGTTAGCTTTCGTTCTACTTTCTAAAGTTGCTTTCAAGTATAAAAATTTTTAGTTAAAAAAAATTATACTAAAAAAATTGCTTTTAAAAGCAATAAGAAAATTGTCTCAAATGAAGCCTTAATAATTTAAATTAAACATAATAAATAATTTCAAGTTAAAAAAATAAATATTGAATTATTAAATATTTGATCAAATAATTAATTATCTTAGAACTAATTATCACATCTAAAACTGATAGGATATTTTGATACTAATTAAAACTAATTAAAATCATAAGAAAAAGTTTACATTGCAATGAATCTCAAAGTTAGTGAAATAAATAACTAATCAATCTAAATTGGATTTGCACTCATATATATATATATATATATATATATATATATATATATATATATATATATATATAATTTTGAGATTTTTTTTTTCATGAAAACATAATCAAAATATATTGACCAATATTTGTTTTAAATACTAATCTATTTTAAAGTAGCCTTATAATTAATTAATTATTTAATTTTAGTTATATTGACCAAATAATTAAACAATTAGCTCATGTCCCAATCCTAACTATCATGATTAAGAACTAATTAAGCTACATTTATCTTAATTAAAACTTTACCCTCTAATCAACCTAATTAAATCTGGATCTGCCTAACTAATTAAAAATTTAGGCCTATTTCAAAGACATACAAAAAGAATACTTTTAAGCATTCCAAAACTAAAAATATTGATCAATAGAAGAATCTTTTTTTCTTTTAGAGAACTTCAATCATCTATTTCAAGGCTGACATTTTGTCACGACCCGACCCGAGACGAGACGGATCCCGCCCGCGCCGGATCGCGACGGAGGATAGCTAACCAGGATCTGGCTTTGGATTAGGTTACTGAACTGATCTTCCAAATTCTTAACTCAACAGAAGCACACAGAACAACAGAGCTACTAAAAACATCAAATGCAGCGGAACAAAACATCTATCTTTTCATTTCCTCAAAATAATCATCTACAGAACAGTACATGGCTTTCAACAGAAAGAAAGACAGAACAGGAAAGCCATGACTGTACAAAAATCAAAAGTACAAAAGTACCTAATCTGATCAGACTCTGAAACCTAGTCCTGAACTTCCTTGCCCTTCCCAGAACCTGAAAACCACCAGAAAGCAAGGGTGAGCTCAACAGCGCAGCAAAGCAACAAACCTCCAATCTAAATTCTCAGAAAACAAAACCAACTTCATCGGATAGAAATCAGATCAGAAGTCGGAACAGAATCGGAAATCAAAACTTACGGACAGATATCAAATCACATCAGAGTCGTACAGATCGTATCAGAACAGAACAAATCAACAGAGTCAGAAACAGAAATCAGAATCGTACGGATCATATCATATCATAATCACAATTTCGTACAGAACAGAACAGATACAGAAAGTAGTACAGATACATATAGCTAAATGCCCTGACACTGACGGAATCTCTACGGATTCCGGCCCCTTATGCCTCCCTTCCCAGACACTGACTGAATCTCATAGGATCCAGGCCCCTTATGTCTCCCTTTGTGCTCACGGCACCAAAACAGATGTGCTTATAGCACCAAAACAGAATTCATCGGATCCGGAACAGAACAGATATCAGATTTCAGATTGAGCTCATTTCAGATTTCCCATTTCACTAACTGAATCTCATAGGATTCAGGCCCCTTATAACTCCCTTTGTATAGCTTATACACACAGCATTTCAATTCAGAAGAAATCCGGACAATTCAGAAATTACCCAAAAATCGGGCAGCACAACGGCAGTATACGGAATTTACACAATTTTTTCCTGCAAAGAAAATTTACCGAATTCGCATAGAATACAGATATCAACATTTCAGAACCTTTATTCTACTGCACAGATAAATTCCAATTTCACAGAAAAATCCGGTCGACTAAAAACGCAGTCGAATCAAAAATACCCGGACGAAAATCTTCAAAATATAGTCAAAACGTGCACACCCGGCACGGCAACGATATATAGAAAGTTACGCGGTAAAAACTGAACCGTTCAAAAGATACGGACAAAAATCATTAACGAAAACGAAATCCGGACAGAATATACCGCCAAACACGACGGAACTGAAAATTGAGAAAGGCGGAATGTGCCTTACCTCGAGCACAGCAATTTCCTCAACAGTCACTTCGATCGAAAACGGCTCCGCGTCGTCCAAAAATCCACTTTTCCAAAATCCACCTCGACTTTCTCTCTCCTCAGAAAAATCAGATATTTATTTTTGATTTTCTCTCTCTTCAAAACGACTGAAATCAGCTTTATAATACACAGATCGGCCCGGCCGATCGCAGCATCGTCCCGGGACGATCCGACCAAAAGGATCGGCCTGGTCTCCCTTCAGGGCTATTGCATGGACGATATTTTCTACAGTGCCAATCGGCCTGGCCGATGTCTCCAATCGGCCTGGACGATGCATGCAGAAAATCACCTGGAGCAAAACTGGGCAAAATCTGGAACTGAATTCCACTGATCGTCCCAGGACGATCCCAGATCGTCCTGGACGATACTGGAGCAGATCTTGATATTACAATCTCCCCAACTCAGAAAAATGTCGTCCTCGACATTATCCAGTCCAAACTCAGTCAAAACAAGTACGGGTACGACCGTCTCATATCAGACTCCTTCTCCCAGGTTGCTTCCCGTGCAGTCCGGTGCTTCCACTGGACTTTAACCATCGGAATCTCTTTATTTCTTAACTTTCGGACGTCGTACGCCAAAATAAGCTCTGGCTCTTCCTTGTACGCCAGATTCTCCTGAATCTTCACCTCATCAGCTGACAACTTCTTCCCAGAGTCTGAAACCCACTTCCTCAGAGTGGATACGTGAAACACATTATGCACATCCGGCATAGATTCAGAAAGCAATAACTTGTAAGCAGCTTTTCCAATTCTTTCCAAAACTTCAAAAGGTGTTAGGTATGTTGGACCTTGAACTGGACTTGCTCACCCTTCCAAAGTCTGGAAGTAAAACGTCCATCTCGATCAGATACGATCACACGAGGCACACCGTGCAATCTGACTATCTCCTTCACATAAATCTGTGCCAAGCGATCAACTGAATCCGTCTGTCTGATCGGAAGAAAATGGGCTGACTTCGTCAATCGATCTACAACCACCCAAATGGCATCATGTCCTTGTCTAGATCGAGGAAAACCCATCGCAAAATCCATCGTTACCTCCTCCCATTTCCACTCAGGGATAGGCAACGACTGCAACAGCCCACCTGGTCGCTGATGCTCTGCCTTCACCAACTGACAGGCTTCGCATCTCGACACAAATTCTGCCACATCTTTCTTCATCCCAGGCCACCAAAACAAAAGCTTCATGTCAGCGTACATCTTACCACTGCCTGGATGAACAGTGTAGCCAGAATGATGAGATTCACTCAAAATCTCCCGCCTCAAATCTCCAGACACAGGTACCCACAACCTGTTCTTACAGAAAATAACACCAGAATCAGAAATTCGAAGTTCATGAGTCTTACCAGATCCAATCTGAGCTATCAACTTCGAATAGTCAGAATCTGACTTCTGGGCTTCTTGAATCCGTGCTTCCAAAGAAGACTGAATACTCATCTGAGCCAACTTCAAATCATTGGAGGAAATCACCTCCAACTGCAATCTCTCCAAATCACGAATCAGAAAGTCATCACAGGTAAGCTGAATACCTGAGAATCCAGAAGACTTCCTGCTCAGAGCGTCCGCTACCACGTTCGCCTTCCCAGGCTGATACTGAATAGTCAAATCGTAGTCCTTGATCAACTCGAGCCACCTCCTCTGTCTCAGATTCAGATCCTTCTGAGTAAAAATATACTTCAGGCTCTTATGATCAGTAAAGATCTCACATCTGACGCCATACAGGTAATGACGCCAAATCTTCAAAGCAAAAACAACTGCAGCTAACTCCAGATCATGCGTCGGGTAATTCTTCTCATGTGGTTTCAACTGTCTCGAAGCATAAGCAATTACCTGACCATGCTGCATCAGAACACAACCTAATCCTTTCAGTGAAGCATCACTGAACACCTGGAAACCCTCCGTACCTGACGGAAGTGCCAACACTGGAGCTGAAGTCAAACACTCCTTCAATCTCTGAAAACTAGCTTCACACTCCGGTGTCCAAACAAAAGGTACTGACTTCTGAGTCAGTCTCGTCAGAGGAGTCGAAATCTGTGAAAATCCTTTCACAAACTTCCTATAATACCCGGCCATGCCCAAGAAACTACGTACCTCAAATACCGTAGTCGGCCTTGGCCAATCAGCAACAGCCTGAATCTTCTGGGGATCTACAGAAATGCCTTCTCCGCTAACCACATGCCCCAAAAATGAAATGCTCTTCAGCCAGAATTCACACTTAGAGAACTTGGCATACAGCTGATGCCTCCTCAAAGTCTCCAACACAATCCTCAAATGTCTGGCATGCTCATCCTCAGATGCAGAATATACCAGAATATCGTCAATGAAGACGATCACAAACTGATCCAAATACTCCCTGAATACTCGGTTCATCAGATCCATGAAAATCGCAGGCGCATTGGTTACCCCAAAAGGCATAACCAAAAACTCGTAGTGCCCGTACCGAGTACTGAAAGCAGTCTTCACCACATCAGTTTCCTTCACCTTCACCTGATAGTATCCGGATCTCAAATCAATCTTCGAAAATACCGAAGATCCGGAAAGTTGATCAAACAAGTCGTCTATCCGAGGCAAAGGGTACTTGTTCTTGATCGTGACCTTGTTCAAATCTCTGTAATCAATACACATACGGAGTGTACCGTCCTTCTTCTTCACAAACAGAACAGGTGCTCCCCAGGGCGAAACACTAGGACGTACAAAACCTCTGTCAACCAACTCCTGAAGCTGAACTTTCAACTCAGAAAGTTCTTTCGGTGCCATCCTGTACGGAGCTTTCGATATCGGAGCGGTACCCGGAAAAACATCGATAGAGAACTCCACATCTCTATCCGGAGGTAAACCAACCAACTCCTCAGGAAAAACATCAGCAAACTCCCGTACCACAGGGATCTCAGAAACAGAACCAACCTCCAGGTTCAGATCCCGCACCGAAGCCAAAAATACTGGGCATCCTTTCTTCCACATCCTGCTTACCTCCAACGCAGAAACCAGACTGGAGAGAACACCTCGTAATCCCTGAAATACAACTCTCTCTCCAGCCACAAGCAAACTCACTTGCTTCTTCAGACAGTCAATCTGGGCTTCATACTGACTCAGCCAATCCATGCCCAGAATCACATCATACGAAGAAATCGGTAATCGAATCAAACTAGACTTCCACTTCTTGCCAGAAATCTCGATTTCACACAAACAAAACTGTCGAGCAATCAAAGGATTCCCAGCCGGTAAAATCACAGATAAAGAAACCGGTAAAACCATCGAATCCAAATGTAAAATCTCAAAACAATGCTCGGACAGAAAAGAATGACTCGCTCCAGAGTCAAACAAAACACGACAGGGCTGATCAGAAATGTAAACCGTACCTGTCACAACATCCGGAGCATCACGAGCCTCCTGCTGACTCAGACTGTAAACTCGTGGCTGAACTGGAGCAGGAACTGAAGCAACAGAACTACTCTGCTCCCTCTGAATCGTAGGTGGTCTCCGTGGTGCAGAACTAGAACCACCACCTCTACCAGCAAATCCCTCAGGGCGTGGAGGAACAGTCCTCGGTCTTCCTGCTACTGAACCAACAGGTCTGACAAAGCCCTCAGATCGGAACTCAGAACGTTGATCAAATCCCATCTGCGGACATTCTGCAATCCTATGTCCCGGCTGACCACATCTGAAACAAAGACCAGCTATCCTGTAGCACTGGCCATGGTGTCGTCGTCCACAACTCTGGCACACAGGTGCCGTACTGACAGATCCAGAACTAGTCGTACTGGTAGCAGTACCAGACGATCCTCCGCTCTTCCTGGAATCTCCAGATCCAGATCCAGGAACAAATCTCCTCTTCCCAGAGGAACCACTGCCAGATGTCTCTCCTCCAAACCTCTTCCTACTCGCAGTCCACCGCTGCTGAGTAGCCGTCACGTCATTCTCAATCAGACGAGCTCGCTCCACAAGCTCAGAGAAATCGGTGATCCGGAACGGTATCAGAGGCTGCCTCAAAGTGTCTCGTAAGCCTCTCAGAAATCTGTAGCACCTCTCAGCAGACGTGCTAACCAGCTGCGGAGCGTACCTGGCTAATGCAGTAAACTCAGCCTCGTACTGCATCACCGTCTTGCTCCCCTGAACAAGTCTCAGAAAACTCTCCTGCATCTGCTGTCGTGCAGAAGGGGGAACAAACCAGTCTCGAAATACTTCGGTGAACTCCTCCCAAGTGATCAAGGAGTTCAATCTGTCCTGAAATCTGGCTGCTTGCTGGCCATCCCACCAGTGCTCAGCCTCTCCGTCCAACAGAAAAACAGCTAACGGAACTTTCCTGTCTGCAGGACACTGCATCCCGTCAAAAGTCTTCTCCAATCTCCTCAGCCACTCCTCGACTGCTCTGGGCTCAACAGCGCCCTCAAACCTCGGAGGCTTCAACCTCAAAAATAACTGCAGGTGTCGATCAATGTCCTCAGATCTAACAGTCGAAGCTCTGCTCTGAGTCTCGCTCATCATCTGAGCAACAAGTGAAGCAAACTGTGAAAGCGTATCAGCACCGACCACTGGGGCTGTACTCCCCACTGGTGCTGCCTGATCGTCACTCTGACCGTCTGTCATGTCTGGGTCTGGCTGATCCATACAGAAAAATCCAGAAAATCCGGAAAACTATCACAAAACAACACAAAATAACACAATAAAAAGCCAAACGACCCAAAACTACCTCCCAGACAGACTCACTGATCACTTCCTAGAGCTCTGTTTTACAATCCAACCTGTTTCCAAAACCAGTGCTCTGATACCACAAAAACTTGTCACGACCCGACCCGAGACGAGACGGATCCCGCCCGCGCCGGATCGCGACGGAGGATAGCTAACCAGGATCTGGCTTTGGATTAGGTTACTGAACTGATCTTCCAAATTCTTAACTCAACAGAAGCACACAGAACAACAGAGCTACTAAAAACATCAAATGCAGCGGAACAAAACATCTATCTTTTCATTTCCTCAAAATAATCATCTACAGAACAGTACATGGCTTTCAACAGAAAGAAAGACAGAACAGGAAAGCCATGACTGTACAAAAATCAAAAGTACAAAAGTACCTAATCTGATCAGACTCTGAAACCTAGTCCTGAACTTCCTTGCCCTTCCCAGAACCTGAAAACCACCAGAAAGCAAGGGTGAGCTAGCAAAGCAACAAACCTCCAATCTAAATTCTCAGAAAACAAAACCAACTTCATCGGATAGAAATCAGATCAGAAGTCGGAACAGAATCGGAAATCAAAACTTACGGACAGATATCAAATCACATCAGAGTCGTACAGATCGTATCAGAACAGAACAAATCAACAGAGTCAGAAACAGAAATCAGAATCGTACGGATCATATCATATCATAATCACAATTTCGTACAGAACAGAACAGATACAGAAAGTAGTACAGATACATATAGCTAAATGCCCTGACACTGACGGAATCTCTACGGATTCCGGCCCCTTATGCCTCCCTTCCCAGACACTGACTGAATCTCATAGGATCCAGGCCCCTTATGTCTCCCTTTGTGCTCACGGCACCAAAACAGATGTGCTTATAGCACCAAAACAGAATTCATCGGATCCGGAACAGAACAGATATCAGATTTCAGATTGAGCTCATTTCAGATTTCCCGTTTCACTAACTGAATCTCATAGGATTCAGGCCCCTTATAACTCCCTTTGTATAGCTTATACACACAGCATTTCAATTCAGAAGAAATCCGGACAATTCAGAAATTACCCAAAAATCGGGCAGCACAACGGCAGTATACGGAATTTACACAATTTTTTCCTGCAAAGAAAATTTACCGAATTCGCATATAATACAGATATCAACATTTCAGAACCTTTATTCTACTGCACAGATAAATTCCAATTTCACAGAAAAATCCGGTCGACTAAAAACGCAGTCGAATCAAAAATACTCGGACGAAAATCTTCAAAATATAGTCAAAACGTGCACACCCGGCACGGCAACGATATACAGAAAGTTACGCGGTAAAAACTGAACCGTTCAAAAGATACGGACAAAAATCATTAACGAAAACGAAATCCGGACAGAATATACCGCCAAACACGACGGAACTGAAAATTGAGAAAGGCGGAATGTGCCTTACCTCGAGCACAGCAATTTCCTCAACAGTCACTTCGATCGAAAACGGCTCCGCGTCGTCCGAAAATCCACTTTTGCACAAAAGTCCACGACTTTCTCTCTCCTCGGCTGATATTTTCGTTTTTAATGATTTTCTCTCTCCTCAAAATGACTTGAAATCAGCCTTATAATACACAGATCGGCCCGGCCGATCGCAGCATCGTCCCGGGACGATCCGACCAAAAGGATCGGCCTGGTCTCCCTTCAGGGCTATTGCATGGACGATATTTTCTACAGTGCCAATCGGCCTGGCCGATGTCTCCAATCGGCCTGGACGATGCATGCAGAAAATCACCTGGAGCAAAACTGGGCAAAATCTGGAACTGAATTCCACTGATCGTCCCAGGACGATCCCAGATCGTCCTGGACGATACTGGAGCAGATCTTGATATTACACATTTGATCCCATGTCAAGTTCAAATTCTTTTCTATGCGTCATGATGTTCTCATTCTTTTGAGAAATTATTTTGTGCAAACCTACCGGATCGTCCGGAAGCGAATCAGGATGCTCCATGTCACCCAGTACATAACGCCGGTACACAACAAAGAAGTAATGTGGCGCATCCTGATTCACCTCCGGACGACGTCCAGTGATCGCACAGAATAAGTTCACCATTCATTTTGTGTGAATTTTTGTTGTTTTCTCTTAAGAGATTTTGATTCATGAAGGAGAAGATATGTTCCTTTTTTAATGGAATATCACATCACTCAGCCCCTTTGGACAGTTTTTTTTTTTTGGATTGAACAGATTTAAAAGTATATGCATGATTTTTTTTTAATATATAGATGAATTTTTTTTTATTTACTATATGCATGAATAAGGTTATACTCCTAATGAAATTAGGGTTTCGTATAGGTATAAGACTTTCAGCTAATTTAAGTTTCGTTTGGGACAATTTTTTTTCTATTTTCTAAAGCAACTTTTTAGTGAAAAATTTTTTGAATTAGAAATTTTTTTGTTTAAACGTTATTTTAGAAATCAATAAAAAAGCTATTCCAAACACTATTTTAATAGTAAGAATATTAGAAGTTGATGGAGAAGTTTGGGATTAAATAGTATTTATATTGAATTTGTGTTTCAACGTTCAGTATCAATTGAAATTCTAGAAGGAGATCGTCTCTTAATCAGACTTTCCTTTTAGGTATGCCAAACGTCAATAAATGAAATATTAACATCTTACTCAAAGATTGAACCTGCCAAAAAGCAGATGTGACACTTGGACCGATACAAGAAAAAATCTTCTTTAATTCAATAGAATTTAGGCCGATTTAGGTGAGTAAAACTCAAAACTATTTAGTTTATGTAGTTAACATATAAACCTTACTATTTACATAGAGAATATTTAGTTGTCTTTTACTCACATTGTTATTTTTTATTTTCCTCTTTTTGGTCGGCCTTTGCGTATTGAAAATGCTACTTTGATAGGTTCTCGACCTTCAGTTGCTCCCATTTTAGTCGAACTCGATATTACTAAACGTTTTCCTAATTATGTGTGGATCTGTCCTGATGGCTTGGGGTATGTTCAATCTGCGATTTTAGAAGATTTACCTTCCTTTTGCGATCAATGTAAGACTTTAGATCATGACAAAAAAAGAATGTGTAGCCTTTAAACTTGAGGTCCAAACTGATTAATTTCTATTGCTAGTGCATGTTAAGGATAACGTGGATTTTACTTTGATTCCTATCACTGAAATGTTTCCAAATGAGGATAATTGCAATGATATTGTTGATGCTATAACTCTTGTTGATGTTAATCATAGGGATGATTTCGTTCGTCATGAGGAGGAAATTGTTCCGTTGGTTTACCTGAGGATTGTGCCGATGAAAATAGAAAGGATGTTAATAGTAATGTGGGTGTTAGCAATTGTATGGTTAACCTCCCTGATTGTCCCATTGTATCCCCTAATGCTAAAGTGCCTGATGAAGAGGTTGTTGTTTATTCTGGCCGTGCGGATTCTGGAGAGTTTGAGTGCCCTGTTGTTGGGAATTCGGGGCCTGTCACACCTGTTGGATTGGCGGCTACGACTATTTATTCTAAAGCTTATGTGGATGGTAATAGGCATCTAATTAATGTTCCTATTTCTAATGTTGATAAGGAAATTTTATTAGCCCAATTCGCTTCCAAAGATCAAGTGGGCGTTCAAGGGGATTGGTTAACTGATTCTTGTTCAAGGAGGCTTGGTGAATGGTTAGATGATGATTATGTGGAGAAAATTATTGAGAAAGATTTTGTGTCTCAGGATAACTTTGATTTGAGTATTCTTCAAATTGCTGATGTTGATTTTTTTTAAAACAGTCGTAAGCATAAACAACACAACTCCAGAAAGAAATGAATTCTTTTTTTGGGATTTTTCCTTCATTTTCTTTGTGACCCGGGCATTGATGTGGCCACTTTTTTCTCACCATTTGGTCGGTTGTGGCTTGTTGGCAAGCTTTGGTGGTACTTCTTTTTTCTCTGTTGGTGGCCTTTTTGGGTTTTGAGTTGATTTGTCCATGTCATCAATATATTATTATGTGATTCCTCCTTTGGATGGTCCTTGTCTAGCTACTGGGTGGTTGCAGAAAGCGTATTTTTCAATGACTGAGCCTGATCGGCTTTTGCCTTCATTGCTGATTCATGCATCTCTTTGCTTTAGCTGTGTGTTTTTTTTTTTTTTTACTTTGTTCTTTGTTGGGCTTGGTTGTATCCTTCCTTTTATGAATGAATAAATACTTTTCTTCAAAAAAAAAAAAGGCTTGGGTAATCCAAAACTTCACCAAAAAGAAAGTGGCTAGGAGTAATTTTTTTTTAAAAAAAAGTGGGTATGATTAATTAATAATTAGTATATATTTTTTATAGATTCCGTAATCTCATATGTAAAAATAAGTAGGTGAAAATATCATTAAAAAAATAAAAAATAAAAAAGAGGGTGAAAATATAATTAAATTTTTATTTAATCGATAAATTTAGATTTTTTTTAATTGTAAAAATAAGAATATATAAATGGCAAAAATAATGAGATAGTTTTTTATTATAGTTTGGTAAAAGTTGTCATTAAAAAAATATATATATTTGCACATTTTCTAAATAAATGTTAATACTTATAATTTATATTAAAAAGTAAATTTTAATACAAAATAAAAATTTTAAATCTTTTTATATTTACTCTTATTCCTTCAATTGAGTCTAAGTGAAGATTATGTGATGAATTTTATTATATTGGGGATTAGATGAATTTTATTGTGGAAATGAACAAGTTAGTAGGCTTACTTTTTATTATAATTGTGCTTTAAATTGGCATATATTAATATTTTTTATATGTGAAAAAGTTTGAGTAGTACCGGTGCCAGAAAAGATTAGAGAGAATCACCTTAGATTGTTTTTTAATTGTAAAAATAAAAATCACATTAGATAGACCTAAAAAGATTCAGATGATAATTTGATTCTTGATAGAACACAATGGAGAAAAATGATTCATGTAGCTTATCACACGTAGTGAAATAAACTTATTATTGTTGTTAATGAATATATTATATATATATTAATTTCTATTTTATTAATTTTATATATTATTTAAAAAGATTTTAAAACAATATTAGGATTAGGAGTGTCAAAATAGAGTTTCGGATTGGGTTTGGCTCGAACACGAAACTGACCTGGATTCAAATGAAAACAGGTCAAAAGTACTTTTGACCCGGACGAATACTTTAATGGGTCGAATACTCAAATAAGATACACATCACTTATCGGAAGAGCAAGACGTTTCCAAGCATTAAATCATTGGTGCTTGATGCAAATCCAAAGGACATGAATCTATCAAAGATACATAAGAATGAAGAGAAATATTTTTGAAATATAATTTATATATTATATATAAATTATATATTATATAATTTATAAATTATTTAAATTTCCAAAAAAAAAAGAAATATAATTTAATGATTGAGGATGCCTTAATTTGTTTTTTTTTTTTTTTGGGGAATTTAATTTGGTATTTTACATATATATGAATTTATCATTAAATTAAAAATAATTTCTGAAATTTAGGGGCACGTGCAACATCTGCTGGATCTGTGAATGGACATGGGCCCCACCAAACTGCACGATTCAAGAGTAAAATATCGTAGGCCGTGCTTTCCTTAATCCAATTCCGTCGAGCTTAGTTTGAGGCTGATTATTATTATTTTTCACATAATTCCATAAATTTTATAAATTATTATTTGAGAAAACTTTAAAAACAATTAAAAAATAAATAAAATAAAATATCAATTTTCTTATTATTCTATTTTTCAGATCATAATCATAATTTTTATTTTGCTATTATTTTTTCATTGTTTTGAAAAATTTTTGTGATTAAAAGTTCTTTTTTTTCAGCAACTTTTCAAAAAATTATTTTCCCAAAAAAAATTTATAATTATCTTTATTAAAAATTACAGACAGTTCAAAAATTTAAATTTTTAGATAGAATTCAACCATTAGTTTAATAATCAAGCTCAAATTATGATAACAAAATGTGTTTAATTTACACTATTTATGAGTTTAAGAGTTATTTTTATTTGTTTAATAATAAAAAATATATAACTTTTTAAAATATAGAAAAAATATGAATAAGAGTAACTATTTATAAATGAGATAAATGTAACTAAATATTTATTTTTTATATAAGTAAATAATTAGTATCATTAATTTATTTAAAAATAAAAATAATTATAATTATCAAACTCCTAAAATCTAATTCTCAAAAAAATTAAAAAAAAAAGTGCGGAAGCTGCCCCAAACAGTCAAATTCCGAGGCGCAGTGGCCGCGGGAAGGAAAACAAGGAGCAAGAGCTTCAAGTTCCACAAGCAGTTTTCCCGTTACAGTAACGTCTTCCGCCTCCCGTCTCCCTCTCTCTCTCCAAACGAAAGCGAACTCTGAGCGAGCCCTACCTAATAAATAATAAGTAATGAAGACCCCTTGCCAAATTCCGGGTATATAAAGGGGCCGAGAGTAGCACTTACTTCCATCCATTGTTCCCAACTGCGTTCATTCTATTTTCTTGCCTTTCTCTCTCTTTGTAGTTCTGGCATTTTGCTTTGCCTTCGTTGTTGAGTCCGCCATTTGAGTCTTCAAGAAGGTAAAGCTTCCGTTTCTGCTGTAAATGTTTGATTTTTTTCACAATTCCCATGATGTATTCTTTTTTATTTTCTGGTATACAGCAGTGGAGATTATTGTAGAGTGTTTTTCACGTTTTGCTGTCTCCTTTTAAACCCTATCTCCATTTCAGCAATTTTAAAAATATATATAGCAAAAAGGTTTCTTTTTTCCCATTATTCTATGAGGTAGGGTGGCTCATATATTCTAGAATGCGCATGGTGGAATTTTATTTGATTGTTCTGTTAGTTTCAAAGCTGTCTCCTTTTCCGATTCTTCTGCTGCTTGCTTGAAGTTTTGCTTCTGGGCTTCAAGTGAACTTCATAGGATTTGTGGAAGTATTTTTCCTTTTTTTTATGAAAAAAAGCTTCTTTTTCTGGAGATCAAAGCCATGGAACGATGCCACAGGATTTTTGGTTTTTTTTTTTTCACTTTGCTTTCGGTAAAAATTCGATTTTTGCCAGGGAAATGGGGTTTGTTCCGTATTCAAACGTACCTCTGGTAATTGGTAAACGTTATGACGAACCCGACGCCTTTTGTCAAAAAAGAAAAAAAAAATGTCAAGAGTTGCTATCTGGCGTCGGTTTTAATCCGTGGAAAAAAAAGAAATAACGCATCTACCTGAGTTGGCAGCGTTCAGAAATTTTGTTCGCTTATCTGTCAATCTTATCCATTTGTTTGGTTTACACATCATAAATGTTTGGAAGAATTATAAACCACGTTCTTTTCTATGCTTGCATGTAACAATTTTACTGTTATCTCCAAGAAATTCTAGGTTTCTAGAAGAAGTTAGTCTTCCTCGGCTTTTTCCAAGTCTAATTTCTCAGTTTTATAAGTATTCGTGGAAATTGTTGGCTCATTACTTACATATTGTGATTTTCACTTATTTGCAGTTCTGAGTTGTTCTGAAACTCTGAAACAAGGAAGGAGAAACAATGGCTGATCAAAGAACCTTGACCCGCATCCACAGCATCCGCGAACGGCTTGGAGATACTCTATCAGCTCACACTAATGAGTTGCTGTCCCTCTTCTCAAGGTATTAAATCCTTCTCTCTGGACTTTAGTTATACTCTTGAAGCATTTAAGGTGCCTTGGTTGTTGCATGCAATCCAAAACTTTCAAAAAGATTGGATTTCATATCATTTTTTAGCATGGTAGAATTTTTTTTTGAAGTAATTGGATCATGGAGGTTGATAAGTTTGACAGTAATAGAGTGGTCGCATCGTGTAGGTTTGTTAAGCAGGGAAAGGGTATGTTGTTACCACACCAGATTCTGGCAGAGTATGAATCTGTAATCCCTGAAGCGGATCGAGAAAAGCTTAAAAATGGTGGCTTTGAAGATGTTCTCAAAGCTGCTCAGGTGTGACAGATGAACTAGTTTGCATTTTAAATTTGTTATTTGACTACTATTTTGTTGCTTGGTGGTTTAAATTTCTTGTTTGATTCTCAGGAGGCTATTGTCACACCTCCATGGGTTGCTCTTGCGATCCGTCCAAGACCTGGAGTGTGGGAATATGTCAGGGTTAATGTAAGTGAGTTGGCTGTTGAGGAATTGACTGTGCCCGAGTATTTGCAGTTCAAAGAAGAGCTTGTGGAGGGAAGGTTTGGCTTACAAAATTCTATAAATTTATACAGAATAGAGGAGCTATTCATTTGTAGATCTATGACAAACAAAGATGAGGGGTTTATTACTGCAATTCTCTGTTTTCTTTCAGATCTGAAAGCAATTTTGTGCTTGAGTTGGACTTTGAGCCTTTCAATGCTTCTTTCCCACGCCCTTCGCTCTCGAAATCCATCGGCAATGGGGTGCAATTTCTTAACCGGCATCTTTCTTCGAAATTGTTCCATGACAAGGAGAGCATGTACCCACTACTCAACTTCCTCAAGGCACATAACTACAATGGAATGGTAAATTTTCTTTCTTTGGTGTTAAAACTTAATTTTAAGTATCATTTGTTGGAACTTTCATCTAATTACTCACCTAGCTTTTAAATTTTTCTTCAGATTTGAGATCTGCAATATTTTCCCAATGTGGACTTTTACTTCTTTCTGTATTTTACATCATTGATCCCTTGGTTTAAGTCAAGACTGAATTCATGTTCTTTAGGCTTCGTTTGGGACGGACTTTCTTACTGCTGCTTAAAGCAATTTTTTAGTACAAAAATTAATTTTTTCTATTAGAAAGCTGCTTTAAGAAGCAGTAAGAAAGTCGTCCCAAGCGAAGTCTTAATATGCATTAGAGCTTTTCGAAATGACTACCATAAAGCAAATTATTACAGATATCTTGTTTATGTGTGTGTCTTGATACATTGGAGTTGGATTTTCATAACAAAATTTGCATGCAGAGCATAATGCTGAACGACAGAATTCACAGCCTAAGCGCCCTTCGGTCTGCGCTACGGAAGGCTGAGCAACATTTAATAAGCATCCCACAGGACACTCCATATTCTGAGTTCAACCATAGGTAGTCTCTGATACTCCTAATCTATAACACACACAATAACATTATCTGAAAAATGTCTTTTTAAGCTTTGTAATTCAAATTAACAATGTGAAGATTCCAAGAGCTTGGTCTGGAGAAAGGCTGGGGTGATACAGCTGAACGCGTACATGAGACCATACATCTCCTACTCGATCTTCTTGAAGCACCTGATCCAAACACACTTGAAAGCTTCCTTGGTGCTGTTCCAATGGTGTTTAATGTTGTCATCTTATCTCCTCATGGCTACTTCGCACAAGATAATGTTTTGGGTTATCCTGACACAGGTGGCCAGGTAATTATCAACTTTGTGGTTCTATTTTTTCCTGGTTTTCATTCTATTCTGACTTGTGGCTTCATTGGTAGGTTGTGTACATTTTGGATCAAGTTCGTGCACTGGAGAATGAAATGCTTCTGAGAATAAAGAAGCAGGGACTTGATATCACTCCTCATATCCTCATAGTAAGTTTAAATTATCTAATACATGGCTTTGAAAAGGTTGACTGTGCATGAAGCTCCCGCCAATTCCGGGTTTAGGGAGCGTACCCTACACCTATGTTGCACCTATACACCTATTTATGAAGGCGTGTTGTATTGAATACGTGTCGGACATGGATATGCATCCGATACGGCACCATGCTTGTCGGATATGGAAAATCCGTATCCAATTAAAATAATATTTAATTTCAAAAGGTCACGCGTATCCGATACACGTGTCCCGTTGAAAAACTAAAAAAAAAAAAAATCCAAAAAAATGACTCAAAGAGAGAGGGCTAACATTGAAAAGTTGCTTGAGCCAACCAAAGGAATAATGAGTATGGAAGGAAAAAGGAGTTACTAGACATTTAATGCTTACTTTTTTTTTTATATATATTATAAGCTACAAGGCTACAAATAATGTTGTTTTTTTTTTTTTTTTGTTATTTCAAATATTATGCTTTGATTGTTTTCTTAATTTTTATGTATGATTTATAAATTATAATGGCATGTCTGCGCCAATGTTTAAAATTGCGTTTTCGGGTATTGAGGCGTTTTTCATTCATGAGGCGATGCATAAGCCTCAAGGCGTTTTGTGGCGTAAGCCTCAAAATCAAAAGATTGCGTAAATATAAAATGATAAATTTTTTATATATTAATGAATGAATAATATAAAACATAAAAAAATATAAGATATGAAGTGAAATCAAAATATCTCAATAATAAGACAACATGAAATATAGTTCAACTCAAAATTCTATCTTTTCCAAATCCCAATATTTTTTTCATTAACATATAATTTCAATTTCTAAAAATAAATATCAATGACATATCACATAAGAACTCATAAGTCATCAGCACTGTCATCACTAAGGGGTTCTTCATTTGAATCATCATTATGGTGAACTACTCTCTCCCCTTCCTCATTTCCTATAGAGTCCAATGTCGGGCATTTACTTCAAGATTTATGTAAATTTTAATATATATAGCGTGAGGCGTAAGCCTCATGTCAGTGAGGCGAGGCGGGCCCCAAGGCGGGCCTCAACCAAGTTGAGGCGCAAGCCTCATAAAAAAAACTTGAGGCGTAAGCATCGAGGCGTTTTTTATTTGAATTGTGCAAAGGCGGGCCTCAAGGTGAGCCTCATATTGCGCAATTTTAAACCATGGTCTGCGCCGTATCCGTATTCTATATTTTTAAGAATTTATGTGTCTCCTATCTGTATCGTGTCGTATCCGTGTCACCGTATCGTATCGGTGCAACATATAGCCAGTTTTCATGCTTAAAAATGTGAGCTCCAAATCACAATAAACAAAAACTAGTTTCCCACATTGCCCAACCATTTATTAGTTTTGATAATAATATTAATAAATTGTTTCTTCATTAGTAGCTAAGAATTATCACCTTTCTGTGCAGGTGACTAGATTGCTTCCAGATGCAGTTGGAACTACTTGTGGCCAGCGTCTTGAGAAGGTCATTGGCACTGAGCACACAAACATACTTCGGGTTCCCTTCAGGACTGAGAAAGGAATCATTCGAAAATGGATCTCGCGATTCGAAGTGTGGCCTTACCTTGAAACTTATGCTGATGTGAGGGAATCTTAAATTTGCAAGGCTTTAATTTTTCTTGAAAGCTTTCAAACTACGGCTATGTTTGGGACGGATTTTTTACTGCTTCTTAAAGCGGTTTTCTAGTATAAAAATTTTAATTTTTATACTAGAAAACAGCTTTATGAAGCAGGAAGAAAGTCGTCCCAAACATAGCCTAAATCTATTTGAAGAATTAATAAATGTCCTAAAACCTGTATTTTTGCATGTTTAGATGTTGAAACTAATCTTGTTTTTGGCTATAGGATGTTGCAAAGGAGTTGGCTGGGGAGCTGCAGGCTACTCCAGATCTCATCATTGGAAACTACAGCGATGGAAATCTAGTAGCATCCTTGTTGGCACAGAAACTGGGAGTTACTCAGGTTTGCAAGTAGAAAATCCTTTGTTCTCAAAATACAAATTTTTTTATTGCCTGCAAGTATTTAGCTTCAATGTATATTTTCAGTGTACGATTGCTCATGCTCTGGAGAAAACGAAGTATCCTAATTCTGATATCTACTGGAAGAAGTCTGAGGAACAATACCATTTCTCTTGCCAATTTACTGCAGATCTTATTGCCATGAACCATGCAGATTTCATCATAACAAGCACTTTCCAAGAAATAGCTGGAAGGTACTAGAAGTTGTAGAAAATGTACTCAAAACTGTTGTTTTGTCTCTCTGCTACTGATCCAAGTAAAATATATATATATATATATAATTCAATTGTTTCAGCAAGGATACTGTGGGGCAATATGAATCTCATACTGCCTTTACGATGCCCGGGCTCTACCGCGTAGTTCACGGGATCGATGTCTTCGATCCAAAGTTCAATATTGTCTCTCCAGGAGCTGATATGTCAATCTACTTTTCTTACTCTGAGGAGAGCAAAAGGCTCACAGCCCTCTACCCTGAAATTGAGGAGCTACTCTTCAGTGATGTTGAGAACACTGAGCATAAGTAAGTTCTTATCTTTCATTGGCTTTTAGACTTCATTTTAACTGATTGCTGTGGCATATTTTAGGTGTGTATTGAAGGACAAGAGCAAGCCCATAATTTTCTCGATGGCGAGGCTCGACCGGGTAAAGAACATCACTGGCCTTGTTGAGTTATATGGTAAGAATCCTCGGCTTAGGGAGCTTGTTAACCTTGTGGTGGTTGCTGGAGATCATGCCAAGGCATCCAAGGACTTGGAAGAACAAGCTGAGATGAACAAAATGTACAGTCTCATTGAGCAGTATAAGCTTGATGGGCACATAAGGTGGATTTCTGCTCAAATGAATCGTGTTCGGAACGGCGAGCTATATCGCTATATTGCTGACAAAAAGGGAGTATTTGTGCAGGTAATCTCATCTTCTAACAAGAAACCAGAAGATTTGTAGTTTCACTTCTAGTCTAATTTGTGCTGCTATATTTTTGTTTGTTCAGCCTGCCTTCTATGAAGCTTTTGGGCTAACAGTTGTGGAATCTATGACCTGCGGCCTTCCGACGTTCGCCACAGTTCATGGTGGTCCAGCAGAGATCATTGTTCATGGAGTCTCGGGCTTCCACATTGACCCCTACCAGGGCGATAAGGCTGCAGAGCTGCTGGTGAATTTCTTTGAGAAATGCAAGGAGGATCCCACTTACTGGGAAAAGATCTCCAAGGGAGCAATGAAGCGCATCGAAGAGAAGTAAGCATTAACAACTTGACAATCAGGAGAGATTATTACATGCGGTGTCCGGATCGTCTGGAGGCGAATCCGGACGAGCTACATCACCCGGATGCTCCCGGACCCGAGTGACGTGACGCTTCCGGATTTGCCTCCGAACGAATCCAAACGCCACACGTAATAATTTTCCCACAATCAGTCTGCTACTGCATCAAAGCTGAACTCTTTTTCTTGTGCAGATTCACCTGGAAACTATATTCTGAGAGATTGATGACCTTGGCTGGTGTTTATGGTTTTTGGAAGTATGTTTCTAACTTGGACAGGCGCGAGACAAAGAGATATCTGGAGATGTTTTACGCCCTCAAATATCGCAAACTAGTAAGTATACTTTCTGTATAATTTTTTATGTCTGAGGGGACTCCATTACTGCAACTTGAATGTTCATGCTTTGTTTTCCTTTCACTATTTCAGGCAGAGTCTGTTCCTTTGCACCATGATTAAGAGATTGTTGCCAACAGCACTAAATAAATTCCGGGCAAAGTCAAAAGTTCTATTCCGTTTATTTCAAACTTCATAAGAGTGTAGAAGCTGCTGTGAGGGCTTTTGTTTGTTTCTATTTGAAAATTCTCTAGTTTTGTATAAGGCTCAAATGCCAGAATATTTGTAATGCTATCTGATTGTTTTTTTGTATCTCTTTCTTTTTTCTCCAAATGTATGGTCAAATAATATTTGAGTTGATTTGGGTTTTATGATGTCCTTGCTTGCATTTATTTGGGGAAAATATGGCTACTTATAAGAGTAGAAAAAAAAACTCATTATGTTGCTCTTTCATACATAGATAACTACAATGAGAAAAATATGTTAAACCGGTACAGCTAGTCGGACTAGACCAGCTTATGCGAATAGAGGCAGACATTTTCGTCTCTTGTACGCTCCAAATGCATGCCTGGGCGTGCGTGAGCTGTTTAGGAATGATTTTTTTATGGAGTTAAGAGGGAAATTTGAATGTAGGGACTGTTACGGATTTTTATTACTGTATCTTAGCAAAAGGTCTTATTCATAAATCTTACTCTCTTAGGAGCTCTATGGCTTTCTATGAATAAAGATTATTGTACATAGAGCACTATCAGGACCTGGCCTCTGGTGGGAAACAATCATTAATGTCAATCGTCCCAACTCAAGATGAAACATCATCAGCTGTACACATCATTTAAATTGTAGGAAAAGGCTTTCCGAAGGAGAGATTATTTTATGCAGATATTGGACGGGAAGAACCGTTCGATTTTGTCTCTGTGAATAGTAAAAGCGCATCATGAACAGTGAAAGTGCAGTTCATTGTGCTTTTATTGTTCATAGAGAGAAATCGGACAATTCTTCCCATCCGATGTCCGCACAGAATAATTCATCCTTCTAAAGAGGGTTTTTGCTTGTCCATTCACAATTTGTCAACCATGGAGCTTACTATAACCCTCTTAACCAAGTTCTAAAATTGCATCCTATATTAAAAAGGATCTCTTAAATATATTTTCAGCAATTATTTTTTCTCAAAATTTAATTTAAAATAAGTATATTTGACAAAACCAACTTAGAAAAGAATATCACTATTTTTTTTCCTTTTAGATATTTTGAATAAAATGTTATGTAATTTGGCTTAAAAAATGCTCAAAGTGAATTTCAAAATTATATGAATAAAATATTTATTCCTTATTGATAACATATTAATATTTACTTATAATATTACTGATTATTTTAAAGACTTGGAAGTTTTTAAATGATTAAGCATTGAAAATGGCTTGGTTAAATCAATAATAAATATTATTAATCCCATAATTACCCCTATAAATTGGACAAATGAATTTGCTTCTAAATTTCTTGATGAAATTCTTGATATCACTCAACTGCATTGATTTTTTAGGTTCAGTCCATTATGTAGTTGCCTAATAAAGCCTTTGCAGGTAAGGAAGGTAATTATATTACTATTGCTCATCCCTTGGAGTAATTTCAGCCAACCAATGGACCTATATCCAAGCAATGATGAAAGCATTTTATATTACAAATACCAAAAGGAAGCATTTCTTGATGATTGTATAAGGGAAGATGAGTGTTTGGCAATGCGTTTGGAATTTGAAGAATATCATCTATTAGGGAGCAATATAGTTGCTGCAATCCTACTCTTGATGTTAGCCACCGGCAGCATACCTCCCAGTCCATCAATTACTTCATATTACATGCCAATAAAAAATAAATGAAATAATTAATTACTGAATATTAAGTTACTTCAATATCTTATAAATCATTATTAATAATCTAAAATAATTAATTTTTAATATTAATTATAATTATCACTTTTAATTAAAAAGATTTCCATATTTCCTACAAATTTAACATCTACAACAAATATATGCTATTAATAGATATTTTACTTGAACTCCTTAAATTATATTGAGCATTTTGTGCTGAGGCCCAACATTGTGGCTACTGGGCCTTCCAGCTTGACATGTTATTGATCAAAGGGGGTGGCAAAGTTCATCTTGTCATAATAGAATTCCATATTGATTTGATGTTATTGTTCCTCCATCCTACGAATACAATCCTCCAAACTTAGCTTAAAATTAAGCTAACTTTGGAGGGTCGTACTCATAGGAAGGAGGAACAACGAGGTCAAATTTTGGTGAGCTCCATTGGGTGGGTTATGTTGCCTTTAATTGAGAGAATAGTCCCCATAAATATGAAGTTCCATTATTTTGGGCATAATGGTTGTTAGTCATTTGATGAGTTCTTGTAGAATGCTAGGAATGCTTCCCATTAAAGGAGTTGAAGTGTTGCATGCTAAAAATTCAGCAAATATGCAAATAAATAAAAAATTTCACAGGAGATAACAAAGTTTTTACGTAAGAAACACGAAAGGAGGAAAAACTATATCGTTTGGCATAATTGAACTAATCTAACATTCATGTAAAGTGATATAAATTCACTCTTTTTCTCGCAATTGAAGAAAATGAGATTACAAAATAAAGACCATTTACGTCGTCACATATGATTATAATAAATATTGTAAGAGAAGTGGTAAAGAATGATAACAACCGTCATGCAACGAAGGTCAAATGATAAGTGACCATAAAAATTTTCAACTATGTTTCCAAATGCTTTTTTCAACTATAAGTTCATATATACTCATTATTGAATTACTTTTGATGTCGTTGTTTTCATCTTATTAAAGCATTATGTTCATTTATAAATTTATTAAAATTCAAATTTGAATGATAAAAATTTAATTTCAAGTCAAATGAAAATGATATCCTCAAGTTTAGCATCAATTGGGAGGTTACAAATGATGTGAACCTGATATCCCAAAAAATCGATAAGAAATGACCCATTAAGGCTTTGTTTGGGACGGCTTTCTCACTGCTTTCTGATGCAATTTTTTAGTTAAAGAAATTTTTGTACGAAAAAGCCACTTTAAAAAGCAGTAAGAAAATCTTCCGAAACGAAGCCTAAGTTAAAAGGTCATTAAACAAAGATAAGGATTTACCATGACCAATGAGAAAACGATAACCACCTGCACATCTGGGTAGCAATAGATTGCAAATCCTTGAAAAAAATGAGGCACCTTACAGGGTCTGAAAATCCAAAAGGACCCATAGTCCACAAATCTGTCAAGTAGGCTATGGCTAAAGTAAATGTTCAATTTTGCAAATGGAAAAACAAGTTTAGGGAAGCAAAACTCAATCCACCATTCGATTTAAAAAGGATAGCTTGATTCTAAATGACTATGCATCTTGTTTTGATTGACATTTAAACAGGATAGCTTGCAGCATTCTTCAATGCACATTTAGGAATACAAACAGAAAAGTGCTAGTAAGAGAGAGCTCCAGATAGAAGATCTGATGAGTTGAGCCAATCTAAGAAAAGAAATTTATGTTTCCAACAAACAAGCCACATGTTAGTTCTATCAAACAGAGATTGGCAATCCCCAACCACTAATCAGCAAGTAGATGATAAAGGAATTCCAAAGTATTTCCAAGGGAAGGACTGCACTTAGCTAAAACCAAGAATCTGACCAAGCGCTATCGGATTATCAACATATTTGGCAAAAGATAAGGGTTGATCATGAGATGCAACTTGCAGGGGCCTCTAAATAATCATGCAATCATTATTCCCACAGATTTTCTCAGAGCCTGTCAATATCGCAATCTCTTCGTCATGAATTATGGAATAATTAGGGGTGTCAATTTTGGGTTACAGGTCGGGTTCGGGTCGAACCCGAAACTAACCCGACACTATTCAGGTCAACCCAAACCTATCCCGTTTTTGCAAATGGATCGGTTTTTGGACCCGAACCCGACCCGTTTCAGGTCCGAGTCAACCTGACATGACCCGAATGACCCAAGGCCGTGAAAAAATTGCTAGTTTTCAGGTCAAAAAGCATGTCAATCTCCGCTTTTCGGGTCAAAACGGGTCGATTTTGGGTCAAAGGGTCAACCCGACCAGATTTTTTAAAAGGATTGAATTTTTGAACCCGAACGGCCGAACCCAAGCCATTTTGGGTCCGGGAATACATATCTATCCCTTCGCCTATCCTTTTCCAGCAACAACCCCCACCCATTACCACCCGAAATACCTCCTCCTGATGAAAACACGGAATTCGCGTTATTCTTAGCAGGTGATGAACCCCACTGGGACCCCTCGAATCCCGAATACACTGCTACTGATCCTGATCCGGATGAAGATGACGATCCCTTCTCTGATCTTCTCTACCTCTATAACTACCTCAGTGAACCCCTCTTCACTGACCCAGAAGGTGGTGGGATGGAACCACATCCGGTGGCTGAACCGGTCGTTACGGTTGAAAGCTCGCTGATGGAGGAACCGGTGGCTGAACCTACCATAAGTGCTCAGGATCGTTGCAACAAAGGAATAGATATGCATCTAAAATTTTATGTTGCAAAACAAGATAAACACACTATATTATGAGAAACAAAGCTTACAAGCGTACGCGATCTAAGGAGATCGTGAGAACTTCAAATGAAGGAGAAAACTTCAGCTTTGTTGGCTGTCTGTTTTCTTCCTTAGATACACTGGCTTTTATAGCCTGATGAATATTACAAACCGCCTTCTAAAACCGGGATCCCAGCCCATGGTTTTAAAAAGGTAAAAGGGGTACAAGTGGCCTTAGTGGCCTATTCGGTTGCCATGTGATGGTGGCAATTATTTACCTAACAGATGCTTTTATCACATGCACCTGTCTGTCTCGATGGGCCCACCACTGCTTAAATGATTTGTTTGTAGGCTTGGTTGGTGAGCTGTTCCACCATATCAATTATTCCAGCCATTGTCTCCTCAGTGCTTCGTAGGTGTTGGAATAATTCCGTATAGTGGTTGTCTTTGGATACTTGTCGTCTACAATATTCCGTCTTGTTGGTGTATACTCGTAGCAGGCTTCTGAGTTCAGAGAGAACTGTGAAAGTTTGTTCGATCTCGATCCTTTGAGCTGCTCCTCTAAGTTGAGTTTGATAGTTGACTTCAATAGGGTATTGAAGTGTTTGGTTGAGGATTTCTCTGTGGAGATCTTCTTTGTGAAATTTGACTTGCTTTGAAGAATTTTGTTGATGTTCTGGGGATTTTGGATCATCAAAGATTCGTTTGAGTTCTTCTGCTGTTGGGTCGGCTGCTCTTCTCTGGAAGTATTCGTGGGCGAACGTTTTGTAATCTTGTGTGTGATCTTCAGCACCTTTTCGTGTCCTTCGGTCTTTAGGATTTGTTGGATGAGTAACAGCTGCTTCTTTTCCTTTTCGGCGTGAGTCTGAGCATCGTTGATTTGGTTCCATCCTATGAGTAATGCCTGCGAAGATAGTCCAGATAAAGTTCCTGCACATAAAATAAGCGTTAGTCGGGAAAGATTGTCGGCCAGGATGTTGTTTTTGCCTTCAATATGCTCGATGCGGATTGAGATTCCTAGTCCATTGATGTAGTCTGTGAATGACAGCCATCTTACTCGAGAAGGTTTATGAGCAGCTGATTTGTTATAGAATGCAATGATAGCTTGGCAGTCGGTTCTTAGAGTTATTTCGGTTTTATCCAGGTAGTGAATTTTTAGTGCTTCCATTGTTTCCATACACGCATGAATTTCTGCATCGATTGTGGATTTGAGGGTAGCAAACTTTCCACTAGCGTAGGCACAGACTTTCTCAGTACATTTAGGGTCTCGCTTATGCTTTTTCCATTTGCAGACACCGCCCCATCCTTCCATACATCCATCAGTTTCAAGAACTATGTATGCGTCTTCGGGTGGTATTTCAAGATCTGGTAGTTGTTGCACCAAATTTTTGATTTTCTTGACAAGTTGTCAGTCATGATTCTTCATTCTTTTATCTCCATGAGGTGAGATCTTCTCGTATAATGGGCCTAGGAGAATACCGAGATTAGGAATATAGCTTCTGGCGTAGTTGAGGATTCCTAACCATGAGCGAAGTCCTTGCTTCTCCTTTAGTTTGTCATCTGGGAAGTTTGCTATTCACTTTATGATATGAGGTTGGAGTTTAATTTTGTTGTTTCCAATAACAGCTCCTAGGAACTCGATTTGCTTTTCAGCGATCTTCATTTTATTGGCTGAGAGGATTAATCCTTCCTGCTCCACAATTTTGAGGAATGCTTCCAAATGCTTTTTATGTTCTGCCTCTGTATTGCTAAAAATAAGAATGTCATCAATGTAAACAACAAGAAAATCGGTACAATTTGCAAAACATTTGTCCATTTTTTGTTGAAAAACGGCCGGTGCATTTTTCAATCCGAATGGCATTACCAGCCATTCGTAAAGGCCTGTGGGGCTGATAAACGCAGTCCACTCAATTGAATCGGGATGCATTGCGACTTGATGAAAGCCACTTTTGAGGTCAAACTTCGAGTATATTTTGCTATTACCAATCTTCTTCAGCAAGGTATTTATTCCTGGTAAGGAATATTGGTCTTTATATGTGTTATCGTTGACTGATCTATAGTTGAAGACCATCCTCTCCTTTCCTTTGACTTCTGTTCCTGTAACTGGATCAATAGAGGTTCCTGAATTGACTATCATTGCCATTGTTCTGTGTCTACTTGTGCTGGGTTTGATGACCTTCAATTTGAGTAGTTCTTCAATATGCCGTTTGAATTGCTTTTGCATCAACGGGGTGACGTGTTTTAGCGGCTTATCCTGGATTGTAAGATCAGGGTTAATTATGTCGAGTTTGCATGTTACCTGATTCTTGGACCAATGTTTGATAGGGTCGTCACCGATATAGCCATTATTTTTCAACCTTTGTAAGAGTGATTGGAATTTTTCTAGGAACGGATTGACATCAATATTTTTATAAGCCCATTCTGGTTGTAAGGATGTGTAGAGGTCATAGTTAAGTTCTTCTTCTGCAGCTTGTTTTGCGAGAATTTCTAAATCTGGTGTGGTGTAGACTGGTGTGATTTCTTTATAGAAAGTGATCATATTTCCTTCAATGCGGACTCCTCCATTTAAGCTTCGTAAGAAATTGCAGCCCAAAAGCATCTGTATCCCATCTTTACTGCTCATATCGAAGCAGTATATTTGTGGAATCCGGAATTTGTTATCGCCGATTATCATTTTACCTTCATTCGTGATTGATTTACAGAGTTTACCCCACTAAACGTTGTTTCGTAATTTAGTGGTTCCCGTGCAGCTTCTGGTATGTCCTCTGTATTTGCACAGCAAGATGTTGCTCCAGTATCAACGATGGCTCTGATGTTGAATCCTGGTACTTCTGGTATTTCAAAATGGATTATGATATTATATAATCGATTTAATACCTTTTTTGATGGTTTCTCAGCACTTTCTTTTACCATTTCGGTCATGATTCTGGCTTCCTGGACTTCTGCCTCTTCTTCATCTTCTTTAGTGGTCTTGCTGAGGTCATATAGCTGTAATTCTTGTCGTGATCGTTCTAGTTGTTCTGTGAGCAATTTGTCGATTTGTTCTTTGAGGCGTCGATTTTCTTCGACTAGATGATCTGAATACTTGATCAGTTCATGAATTAATTTTTCTCTGGATTGGTAAGGTTGGAGCATAAGTTCTTTTGGAATTGTGATTGAGAAGTAAAATAAGGCACACATGGGGCATGCCGTTATTTTGCAGTTTGGGCAATGCATCCTCATTTTGTTGTTGGAATTTATTGCACAGTATGTACATCTGGTGAACGGGCCTTGAATTGGTTTATTGAATTCCCATTCGTGGGTGCATGCTTCTTGTTCTGGCTTTAGGGTGACTTTGCGCCTCCAGCCTAGATCTTCTTTGATCATCATGAATAAGAATTCTTCAGGGGAATTTTCAAGTGCATTACGAATATGTACTAATGTGTTAGCGCCTTCGCCTTCTGAGATACTGCAGATTGCATCTGAAGATTCTTCATCCAGATCAACGGAGAGTACATCGTAATCATCAGGTAACTCGAGGTTGCTTATTATGGCTGCTCGGGCCATATTCCCTTGCTTACTCTTACATTCGCGGGCGAAATGCCCTTCTTCACCGCAAATGTAGCAGCGACATTTTGTGCTCCTTGCTTTATTTTTGTTTTTGATGACTCGAACATGGGAGTCATGAGGCTTTCCTTTGTAATTCTTTGATTTTCGTAATCCATACTTCTTTTGATGGTTATAGTATCCTGGTACAGGGATCTTTTTGCATATGGATAAATCTTTAATTCCTCGCTGGATTGCAGCCTTTTTGCATAAATCAGCTAGATATTGGTAGGTAAACTTGATGCGTGGTAATACTCCAATAGTATTACCTGGGTGGCGTTCCTGGAAAGCTTTCTCGACTTCTTCTCCAAGGATTGGTGGCATTTTCTTAAAGAATTTTTCGGATAATTCCGAGCTGATATACATTCTTCCTAATTTGGCTGCAAGAGTCTTGTAATCGTTCATATACTCGAACATATTCTTGATCTGATCACAGGATAAGCGTTCTAAATCTAGATACGCTCGGTTTTGTTCTTCAGTTGATCCTTGGTATGGGTCTTCCAGGGTAATTATTTGCCGAATTTGAGATAGGACATTTTGTGGATCATCGGCAATAGTTATCAGGTGTTCGAACTCGGGTTCAAACGCCATACGCCATTGTATCCAGGTCTTCTTTTCAATTTCTCCCAATAGGTTTTCAATAAACAGCACTTTTGATCGATTATCTGGGAATTGTTTCTCACTGAGGAGGTTTAATGTAATGGATTCCCATCGGGAAATTACATCATCATATAAGGAGAAATCATCGGGCAAAATGAGTAACACTCCTTGGTTGTTATGTGCTGACGGTAAAGTCCACATATTGGATTGGAAGGTTTTGCGGAAATTTGAAGTTTTGGGTTTGTAGTATTGGAATGGGTAGGAAGAGGATGCATCTGGCTTTGCCGCTAATGAGGTTGCAGGTGGGTAATTTACAGGACCCATTACAGGTTCATTTGGGGGCAAGGTAATTTGAGGATACAGATGCATATAGGTTTTCCGCCTTTGTAGCCAGTTTCTTTAATTGTGGGTATTCAAGTTCTTCCAGGTGTTTTTGAAGAGTAAAACATGTTTGAGTTGGAGGTTCTGGTGGAGGAGTTGCAGGTTGAAGAGTTGCAGGGTCATCACCCCATCCGGTGGGATTGATTTTGATATGTGACATGGTCGTATAGGAAGGGGGTGTATAGTACACCAGATAATCGTACTTGCCTGAGGGTTGGCCTAAGGTACCAACATGTGGGTGCTGGTTTTGGTATTGATCCCAGATTGTTTCCTAGACCGGTTCAGCCACCGGTTCCTCCATCATCGAGCTTTCAACCGTAGCGACCGGTTCAGCCACCGGTTCCTCCATCAGCGAGCTTTCAACCGTAGCGACCGGTTCAGCCACTGGTTCCTCCATCAGCGAGCTTTCAACCGTAGCGACCGGTTCAGCCACCGGTTCCTCCATCAGCGAGCTTTCAACCGTAGCGACCGGTTCAGCCATCGGTTCCTCCATCAGCGAGCTTTCAACCGTAGCGACCGGTTCAGCCACCGGATGTGGTTCCATCCCACCACCTTCTGGGTCAGTGAAGCTCACTGAGGTAGTTATAGAGGTAGAGAAGATCAGAGAAGGGATCGTCATCTTCATCCGGATCAGGATCGGTAGCAGTGTATTCGGGATCCGAGGGGTCCCAGTGGGGTTCATCACCTGCTAAGAATAACGCGAATTCCGTGTTTTCATCAGGAGGAGGTATTTCGGGTGGTAATGGGTGGGGGTTGTAGCTGGAAAAGGATAGGCGAAGGGAGCCATCCATTCGTTGGTGGGTATTAAGTATAGTGGGGATCATGAGGGCAAGGGTTGCTGTAGAAGGTCTGAGGTTCCAAGAGCGACCTTGTAATTCAGTAATGGTATGTCGTCGACCCGGTATAGCAGAAATACCATGAGAGGCTAGGTAGTTGGCAACTCCATCAATATTGTAGCGGAAACCCGTTTGACTAGTATTCGTAAGTCGGGCAACAAGAGCTCGAGTGATGAGGAGATTTGATTCTCCTCCTTGCCATTCGTCATAACCATGGGTCATGATAACAAGTTCGATATGATGAAGGAAATCATGTATAGATAGCATGAGGTTTGGGGCAATATAGACGAGTTGCGTACCGGAAGAGAGGTCAATCTCCATTGTTCCTATAATGGAGACATCTGATCGCCAGCGAGTATCGCGCAGTACAACAAGTGCAGTAGTACCGGCATCTCGTCGGTGGAGTGTTTGGACGCGAACCATTATTAAACCAAGATGAATGTGTTGCATGCCGGCTTGAACTAACCTCTGGTAGGATTGTTCTCGAATGAACGGTAGGTTTACCTGATTGTTGTCAAGGGCAAGAACTCTTTCTTCGGTATAGTGTTGGTAAACTCTGTGATGTTGAGACGTCCATCCATCTTCATAAAGTGTTTCTGCTGGAACTAAATTAGCTCTCCTGCGTTGTGATAAATGCAGTTCTGCTTCTGGATCAAGTTGGCTTTCCAACGTGGCTTGGTACTAGCGTCGTCGGGGTAATCTTCTTTGGACTTCGTATGCTATTCTTGATCGAAGTCTATAGCCTCGGATTTGATCTTCCACGGTTTCGGGTGTACCTGTGGAGTTTGTTCTTGCGGGGAGAGTGGTTGTTTGTGTTGTACTCATTTAGCCTTCTTTTGTTCTTCAAGAAAGATTTTCTTAGGATCTTTGAAAACAAAAAGCTGTCCTTTGTTTTGTGTTTTGATGTTCTTGGGTTCACTGCTCCCAAGATTTAGAGCTTGTAATTTTTCTTGTAATGAGGCTAATGATTGTTCAAAGGAATCAGTAGGTTCCTTTTGCCTTTTTAACTGTAGAAGTTGTTCTTCAAGATTGGTTAAGCGATCAAGATTTAGGAGGAGTAGTTGAATAATTGTGTTATTTTGCTTAATCAGTGTCTTGAAACAGGCTTCAGTATTAGGACAAGATTCTGTAGGATTTACAAATCCTACAGCAGGTGGTTCAATAGATTCAGTCGCCTTTATTGCAGATTTATAATCAGTACTGCTAATAGAGAGTCGCCAGTCAGACATAAAAATGAAGTAAAATAATTAAGTTCCAATACCGGTAGGATATCCTGTTCGCCTCAGTTCATGGCCTACTGTTCTCGGCTCTGTTATGAACACACGGGCTACTAACTGATATTCCTACTTGATTGCTTCTTAATTACCTTAATCATAATGGTCTAGCATGACTACCTTGTGCTAGACCATTATGATTAAGGTAATTAAGAAGCAATAGTTCGAGTATATGAACGATTACAAGAATAGATATGTATCATCCTGAGCACTTATGGTATCATGATTACAAGAATAGATTGCATCTGAAGGATTAGACCAGTATCATAATGGTCTAACCCGAAATTTTTGGGTCTAGTTCGAGTCGGGTTTTTGGACCGTGTCAAATATTGACACCCCTAGGAATAATTACTTATTATAATACCATCATATGTTGTCTTCTTATGCTGAAAGGAATACATCTATTTCCCACCTTCAAAGTTTACCTGTTTTCATTTGGAACTGGGCGCATGCTTCTATCTAGTACGAAAGACAATGAAAACTAAACAGAAATAAAAATTAACTACAGGTAAATATATGCTTTTCTCCTTAGTGTCCTGTCAAAACTGACGTCAAAAGTCTGGAAGAAACTTCTTCAAAGGGAACCACCAAAGACATTCACAATTCAACATGGAAATTGATTGCCCAAGCAAGCCTGATTTCTGATCCTCTGTAACTCATTTTAATAAGCTTGGGTTAAAAAAATTGTTACAAGTTGCAAGATTTCCCAAAATAAAAGTGGCAATAAAAAATGGGGGAATGAAAGAACGGCAAAAGATGATTAATCAACACCATCTATTTGATTTTTCTATGTTCCGAATTTTTGGTCCAAGCCGATACCCCCATTCAATGCACATATTGAATAGCAGAAAATAAAATGAAAAATGAAAGATAGGTGACCTAATTTTTCTTCGATAATTACCATGTGGCACTATGAAGTGGAAGCCCCTCTTTATAAACATTGAAAAGGAGAAGATAAAATCATGTCATTGCGTCCTATCTTGTGCATATTCAGCCACAGTGCGGGCAGATGTACTCAATTCCATCTGTCTTCGAATAATCCTGAATTCATATTGTATTAGGATAATAAGCTTTATATTGATAGCCGTAGGTTTTGTTTAGGACAGCTTTCTTCCTGCTTCTTAAAGCGACTTTTTAGTACAAAAATTAAAGTTATATACTAGAAAGCCGTTTTAAGAAGCAAGAAGAAAGCCATCCCAAACAAAGCTGTAGTTGGCAATCAGTCCTCAAATACCACAGGGTTAAACCTTTTGCAAAAAATTTCAAGCAAAAACAGAATGAACAAATGAAAATATAAATTTCTATTAATATGGAGTCAGCAAGAATGAAACACCTTGAAAGCAGCAAGAGATCTTTTATCACAACCTAAATGAACCCATTTGCTGCACCTTCCACAGCTCAACCAATCGCCGGAAGTGGTGCCACTGATATAAGCTACATATTGTTAATCATAGGAAGAAATGTACAACAAATTTTTTAAGAAAAAATAAGAAAATTAAAGCTGCACACCTGTGACACAAAACACACTGATCGATAGTTACATCATTATGAGCTAACTCATACTCCAGCAGATAAGTTTCATAATGTCTTTTTAAGGCATATGTGATTCCCTATCAGAATTTTGCAGGGAGAAAGGATATGGTTCAGTCTTTCTTAGGAATTAATCAACTGAATTTCAAAAAGAGACCAGAGACAAATAAATAGATGAAGAAAGCATAATATACGTAGCTAAAACCAAAACATAACTGCATTTCTTGTTTTCTTGTTGACAAATGATCCATTTCTTCTTTTCATTCTAGTTAATCATAGCTGCAAGTGCTTTGAAGATATATTTGTTCAAGATTTTGCAATAACTTGATCTAATGTAGAGCCAGGGAAACAGAGCAAACATAGAGATCAGGAACAATGGAAGGGGCCTGATAGGATAGATAGAGGGAGACTAGAAGAGGAATCTATAATTCAATTAATTCGTCAGCAATTCCAAAATCTAATCAAGAAAGGCCTATTCATAAAAATAAGTTTACAAAGATAAAATGAAGTATTTCTTATAAAATCCTAAATAGTTTAGAATTCAAATCTAATATTACCCAAAAGAATAACTAATCCTAACTTCAAATAAAATAAATTAACAAAATCCTGATGTAAATAGTATAATCGAAAATAATCCTAAAAAAATATAGAACAGATTTATTGTTCTTCATTGATTCCCTTGGACCAACAAAACTCTTTCCCAAAATAGTTACATAGACGCCTTTGCTTGGAAGACCGTAATGAAGGAGTTGAAAGAACTGCTTTATGATTTTTTTTTTTAATTTACCATGTGCAGACAAGATATAGAAAACAAAATTTAAAAACTTTGGATCTATATGCTTAAATGAATGATAAATTTTTAAGAAAAAGCTTAATCAGTTACACCCCACAATAATCAAGAACACCCGGGAAAATTGGGTTGAAAAGATAGAACCTGAAAACAGCAAAAAATAAACTCGTGTAAATCATCAAAGAAGAAAAGTCCACAAAATAGCTCACGATGCGCCACAGCAGGCACTTCAGCCCACCACCAGCCACTTCCAAACACATGCAATCCAAAGGAACTACCGCCCAGCCATAGGAAACCTCCGGATTTCTGCAGCCCAAACCAGTTCATCAATATTTAGTTTTTCTTATTTAAATACACTATTTTTGCATTAAACATTGTTTAGACCAAACCGGCTCAGGCATTAGGCCCAAAATAGGTTCAACCAAGTTTTTATATACCCAGCTGCTGTAATTTTTTCATTTAAAAAAATAGAATTATGCTTCTCTCTTTCTAATATTTTTCATCTAAAAGTCTACACCTACTCAAAAGGTGTCTTATCCTTGAATCAGGGGGCATAACAATTGGTGCTCTCCTTGACCCAAGATGAAGAATGCAGATTTGGTTGAAATTTTGCGATCTATGCAAACCCATCAAGAACCTTAATTTTCTAAAATTCAGAAATCTCTTCAACAACTTATGTTCAATTCATTTTCATCGGGCTGACCTTACAACAATTCCAAATCTTCAAGGACTTCGAAGACAAGCGTGTCGAAAGCCATTGCATTGACTGGCCGCTACCTCCCCTACATCAAGAACTGCCTCCCTCCATCTGCATCCTCCGTACATTTCCCCTCCCAAAAGCAGCCACCATATAATTCAATGAAAATTGAACTCCCTTGTTTGTAAGTAGTTATCACTTTGCGCATAATAATAATTATAAAGATAAAATTGTACATTGATCTTGTTTTTGCATATATATATAATATTTATGTAACAATGGATAATTTACACTTCGTTTGAGAAAGCTTTTAGCCAATACTTTTTGTTGTTTTCAAAAAAAATTTGAACTAAAAACTGCTTTAGAAAACAGCAAGAAAATTGTCCTAAACAAAGCCTTAGAATTATAGTCAAGTAGTCAACATATGCTCATCACCTTTAATGTTATAATCTCAGATATATATATTTATATATATGATGTGAATGCTCATCATCAATGTTACTTAGCATGTGAGTTATGATTTTTATAGCACGTTTCATTATCAGTTCATTTATCTGTTAGACAAATTAATAATTTCAGTATGACGATAGTTTATTTGAATTAGTAATAGCCATTTTTCTATACCTTATACCTTGCTATTCATGCCACCCAGTGTATATTTTGAATGTCTGATACCATCTCGTTTATGCCTTGATAAACTACATGCTAAGCTGTTTTGCAAGCTAACCCCAATAAAATTATTGCAGAGCCAGATCATTTGATTGGTAAAACAATAGTAAATTTTGTTTTGAGATGGGTTTTTGTCATGTACTCACGTCATTGTAGTAGTTTCGTCTTTAGATGCCTAAATTATGAATTAGTTTAGATTTTTTATTCCAAGACGTCATCTTTCTATTCACTTAGTAAACTCATTTCAATTTTATTGGTGATTTAACTACTAGTATTATTATTTCATTAATAAGCTCACATGTTCAATGGCTTGTTATTGTAGAATAGCAATAAAGTAGGAGTGTCGAAACGGGTCGATCGGACGGATTCAGGTCCGACCCAAAATTAACCCGACTCAAATCTAGTCAAACCGAATCCAAACCGTTTAATAAATGGGTCAAAAACACAAACCCAAACACGACCAGCTAAAACCAACTCATTAACCCATTTTAGTTAAAGAAATTCTTTTATAACTTATTAGCTATAAAGTTTATGATATTTGATAAAAAATAATAAAGGCTAAACCCACATGTAAAAAAAATTAAGAAACAATATGTTAAACGGGTCATTTTTGGGTCAAAAATGAGTTTTCGGGTCAACCTGAACACAATCCATTCAATAAACTCATTTATTAAACGGGTCAACCCAAACCTGAATTTTTCGGATCTGATTGGTGGGTTGAGTCAATTTTTGAAACAACATTTAAAAATTTTCATGTCTTGTTAAACAATTTTTTTTTGTTAGCCTTATGTCATATGAATTGAGATTAACTCCTTTCATAATGTCCTATGTTAGTTAGTTCACGTGTTTTGACATGGCTAATTCCACAAATCAATCCAACTAGAACTAAACTTGAATTGGGTAGGGTAAAATTGTTCCAATGCACATATACTGAAGGGAAAATCATTTTTTAGCGATTGAATAAGTGATTTCAATTTTTCTAGTACATTCGAAACCAATTTTGTGATGAACAGTTAAGAAAACAAATGGCCTTCACAGGAATCGCTCAAAAACTCAACATGCCAGAAATGATTTCATATATAAGCTTCAATGAGCCTTCAATCGACTACAACAAAAATGCATTATCATTTATGCATGCAAGTATCAGCAAAATTCTATACATTTTAAAGCAAAAACTACGATAGAATATCCATTTAGGATATGAACTTACAGTCATTTTATTATTGGCTGAATGGTTGCTCATTTTAGAGAAAACCTGACCTCTCCAATTAATGCCATTTCCAACGTAATAGCCTCCCCTGGTAACCACCTGAACTGACATACAGCAAGTTTGTAATAGGAACTTACAAATTTCCATGCAGGAAAATGTTACAAGTGAAAGCCTCTGATGGAAAGCTATATTTCATCGATGTACTCTTTATAGAAACAAACCTCTTTATAAAGACAAAACAAGTCTAAGCGCTTTGTGTTAAGTACAGCACCAGGAAAATCAGAAAGACCTCCTGGAGGAACCAGCCGTTGGTGTCCCCTTAGGATAAGAAAGTGCACCAAATCCTTCAGAAATTCTTCCTAGTAAAGAACACCAAGAAGTATCAACCACTGATTGAACAGGTGCTAAACAAAACAAACCAGCATTATAAGGCTTACTTCTGAGCAGTCATGAATTGAGCATCGATTGCACTCATGTCTCTTCAGAGGTATTGGGTTTGAAGAAATTCTCTGCTTTGCAAGGTCTAATTTAGCCTCCGACCTTCTTTTAATAGAATAAGCTAATCTGTGAATGGAAGTTGAATGCTCATTAACAAAAGAAGCCGATTTTGTTGTGGAACTTATTTGCATTGAAGAGGTGGGTTTTGATATAGAGCATCCACGGATTGATGAATTATGTTTTCTAGAGGATGCAGAATGCTCCCTGGGTTTGGATTGGTCCCTATCACGTGAAAAAATCCCATATCTTGGAGAAGCTGATGACATGTTTTTTCGTTTTCTAGAGGCTGTAGTTTGTTCCTCAAGATTTGACTGCTTTCCAGCATATGCAACATCAAAATAAATATTTTTCTGCCTCCGAGATCGTGGAATAGGCCTCATAGCAGCGACCTTTAGTCCCTGCATATGAGTCCCTTTTGTCGTCTGCTTTTGCTTCTTTCTAGCATTCCAATATAGACTATGGCAATATTTCCAATTTCCATCAATAAGAATTTCAGGTCTAGCACTTAATTTACTACTGGTGATTGAAGATGAAATAGGGACACCAGAGAGGAAAGCATCTTCCTTAGACAATTCTTTCCCTTCACTAGCAAAAAAGAAAATTAGGCGCTCTGCATCTTCTTTTTCAAAGGAAGCAACTGCAATGCCATGTATACTTGCAATGCCAAGTGTGACAAGGCTACGGCAAGAGAAATCACTTGCAAGATGCTTTAGAATCTGTACAGCAGCAAGTTCATAGAATCATGGCATGTTGCAAGATGACTACTCAAAATAAATTAAGATAATGAGCTTTAATGGATCCAAAGAACATGATAAATTACAGTCTTAAGCCATAATAATTGAAGGATTCCCACTAGTGCAAGTGCTATCTTAAAACATTAGCAATCTAAGGTTGAAAACTATTTATATATCATTTCAGAACGATGCTCACCCAAGAAGATCAAAATAGCATTTATACACAGGACAAAACTGTTACGAAGCAGCCTAAACCGGCCAAGGAGGGGCCAGTTCGGACATACAAGAGGCGGACTAAGCCGCCTCCTCTTAAACCCGCTGCTTAAGTGGGTGGATCTCACCTCCTTGGGAGGCAACTTGAGAGAGAGGAGGGGGGTGGTTCATGCAACAGAGGAATTTGAAATAAAATTATATTAGGAAGCTTTTAATTAGGAAGGATGTATTTAAAGAGGATGAGAGGCTATAGTTAGGGGGGCTTGTATTGTTTGTTCTTTGGGAGAATTCCTTGCCGTCTTGGGCTCTAGATCTACAATCTAGAGATTGGGAGAGACGATCCTCCTCTCGAATTGAGGATCAATTGTATCTTGTTTTGAGTTTTGCTTTGTTTTGTTTCCACTATCGCAATCTATTGCTTCTAGATTGATTAGTCCAAGTTTCTTGTTTCTTCTCGCTGTTTTGAGCCAATTATTACTAGGGTTGCTTGCGAACTCAAGTAAATCCATTGGGATTACTTTGCGAACTCAAGTATTTCCTATCAAAAACATTTCTGACTTGAGCCAACATAGCAAAAGGCAAGGCATAACATATTTGACAATTTAAATGGAGTTTATGTTAATAAGCAAAGAAACCTGGAGAGCCCAGCATGGAATTTTCATGCAAACTTCAAAGACAGATGCTCCTGCAGCTATGCAATCAGTACTTAGTGGTCGGCTCAACGAAAACTTGTTTTCCTCGCAGCATGGCTGAGCATGGACTAGCTGCCTTTTATCAATGAGTTCATTCTTTATGAGATTTTCCACGAGCTGCAGTTTGACAACCAAAATACAAATGAATCATGATTCAAGCACTCCAAATGAAGATGGAGAACAACTAATATCCAGAGGTTTTACCTGATCATCAACACAAGTCTGCAAACTACCAGACACCAAAAGTGAGATAAAAGCAGAACTGCAAGTTATGATGTCACATCTCATTTTATAATCCCCATTAGATGTTGCAGTCCGACACAGATGTGAAGAGGCACTGTCAATATAGAATATTAGGATGAAATAGTAAAATATTATGATGAATAGACAAAGCATGATGAGTGCTAAAACACCGAATTTTTAAAAGAGAATTTCTCCAGAAAAAAATATACCCATTTTTTGCACATCCCAAAATTCATCGAAATCATTTTTATTAAATTTTGTATTTTAGTGGGAAGATTTTTATATATAATATGTATAGAAATATTGTATTTACAACGGATAATGTAATTACTTAACAATTTAATCAATTTCCTAAAGTTTTTATCAAAATCACTGCAGCAACATTTAAAGTACCGTTGTAGCTGTCTTCTCCCGAAATCCCTAGCAATTTCCTGGGAACATCTGTTAAGGATGTCACACTAAATGTTTTTTCTGTAACAAACCAACTAAAAAGGACTAAATAATGGTCAGTGATAGACAAAATTTTCTCATTCAACTAAACCATATTGAAGCTAGCTGGATGTGGATCAGGTGTCAATCTGACTTCAAGGAAACTTTAAAGATAAAATTCATGTTATACATGAACTTATGACTATTTTGAGCCTCTTATCCTTGAAAGTCATATACATATGGAATATGCATCTCTGCTTCCAATCCTTAAAAAAGGTTCAGATATGAAAATGAATCTCATAACATGCAACTATTGGGGACTTCAATTGAAAACCATAGCATCCTTGGGCAGTCCAAGCCTCTTCATATATTATATACTCAAACGTAACTTCATCTAGATAAATAAAAGAAAAATAATTTCCTTCATCCAACAAAATATTTGTTAAGGTGCCTATTTGATATTATGTAATTATGACAATTCTGATGAGTTAAGGCTTGGAAAAGTGGTGGGATGTAAAAAAACAAGAAACAACAGAGAAATTGATATGTTAAGATTTGTAGACCTTAATTGAAGTTAATTCGTAAATTAAACCAAAAGCTGGTGGAAAAAACTCTTTGTAGACACATTTTTTGGCAACTGTAAAGTCAAGCACAAGTTGATATCCTTAGAAACTTGTCTTATCAATTTATCACAATTCTTTAATTTCCATCAATATGATTGAATCTATCAGCAGTTCAATGAGTTCAATAATTCATGCTAAGCTCTAACTCTTTTAATCTCCTTCCATCAAAAGTACAAAGATACTTCCTGATACGTAACAATATATCTTATGGTTATGGGTTTTAAACTATCTTAGGCAATATTTAGATTTTAAAATTTCTTTCATCTCTACCAATGCTAGAGTATTTCTCCCAAGCCTTTGCTGACACTTTTAATTTACAAAGTTAGTTCTTTAATAGCGATCCACATTTTGCCAATCAAAAATATCATCAAATTGTTTGAGCCAATCAAAACAAATTGTTAATGTCATGCACACCATAAAATATAGAAGTTTCAGATTTTGTCCTGGTGAGATTATATTGTGCTGTATGAAGCTGCATGATTATAAACGTCCAGCAAATAGTGTAAGAAATTTAAAATAATGAAAATGCCAACATAGAAAGGACAAAAACTACTTAATGATTTGTGTAACGCCTGACCAAAAGGGCTTCCAGGAGAGGAGGGGCCACAATGGACTGCATAAGTTCCCAGCTCTCCTTAGACAATTAAAAAAAAAATTTTTTTTGACAAAACTATTTTAATATTACAAATACACAAAACAATTATGTTCTTTTATGGGCAAAAATAATTATGCACGAGAAGAGAAAAAAATGCTTATAAGAAAATGAAATGTAAATATGAAAAAAATTGTAATCTTTAAACAATTGTTAGATAATTATTTTTGTAAGTGAAGAAAAACATATATAAAACTAATTAATCATGAGAAAACTTCACAATATGACTTCAACTTTTATATTTTAGAAAATAAATTCAATAAGTTGCAAGAAATACTTCTTTGTGGCGTAGACCTTAAACTACATGAAACTCTCAAGTACCAAATGGGATAGTAAGTTCTAAAATAAGATTAGTTTGACTTCTATATGGTGTTTACTACTAGAACTAAAAAAATAATTTTAAAATTGCCAAGATAACATTTTAATATCCTAGATTTCATTAACATGGATTTCTAACAAACTAAATAATAGCAAATGAAAAGCAAATATTATCACTTGATTTCAAAATGCCTTGAGGATGAACTATAAAATCTCCTCTTGAAACCAAAAAATTTTGTCGGGCGGGAACCTTATAGTGATGGGGGTCCCTCTTCAGAATTATTGAGTTTCTCACTATTTTGGGACGATGGCTATACAGTTTCGAAACTTTTGGCTCTGATACCAAAAGATGGGTAGATGGTCAATAAATTTCAAGGGTTGTTGGAATGGAGGTAGAAGGTTTAAGATTGGTGGAAAGCTAAGAGAGAAGGTTGACTAGTTTAGAATTTGGAGATAAATTTTCATCTAAGACTTTCCTCAAGTAGATGGTTGAGTTTTCTTTGATTGAAATAGATGAGAATCTCAAAATCGAAGATTTAAGCTATTAGCAATCCAATGGTAATGATTTTAAGTTAATAAGATGTGTGTTTAGTAGATTATGAATTTTTTATGTGGATTGGTCATAGTAGGTGTACAGTTGAAGTTAAGATTTTGGGGAAGAGATATGGCTCAATTTTTGTGAGTGTTGAAGTGGACTGAGGATTTAAAATGGTGTTGCGATGTAGCACAATAAGAAATAACAAATAACAGAGAAAATAATATGTTAAGGTTACAAAAATTAATTGGAGTTGATTCGTGAACCAATTGAACAAACAACACCAACTCTTTGTAGCTACAATTTTTTGCAAAAGCCTTTTTTCATTGAATCAATAAGGTATAAATATTATATGAAATTATGTAGAAAATGAGAAAAACTCACAAGATACAATGAAATCCCTTTTTAAAAATTCATCTATAAAACATAAAAGAAGCCTATCAAAATATCTCCCTATTTGAAAACAAATAATATCACCCCAACTTATGCATGCATACATACATACATACATACATACATTCATACATACATGCATGCACACATGCATCCATACATCTATCCATCCATCCATCCATCCAAATTTTGTGAATGGAAGTTGAATGCTCATTAACAAAAGAAGCTGATTTTGTTGTGGAACTTATTTGCATTGAAGAGGTGGGTTTTGATATAGAGCATCCACGGATTGATGAATTATGTTTTCTAGAGAGGATGCAGAATGCTCCCTGGGTTTGGATTGGTCCCTATCACGTGAAAAAATCCCATATCTTGGAGAAGCTGATGACATGTTTTTTCGTTTTCTAGAGGCTGTAGTTTGTTCCTCAAGATTTGACTGCTTTCCAGCATATGCAACATCAAAATAAATATTTTTCTGCCTCCGAGATCGTGGAATAGGCCTCATAGCAGCGACCTTTAGTCCCTGCATATGAGTCCCTTTTGTCGTCAGCTTTTGCTTCTTTCTAGCATTCCAATATAGACTATGGCAATATTTCCAATTTTTCCATCAATAAGAATTTCAGGTCTAGCACTTAATTTACTACTGGTGATTGAAGATGAAATAGGGACACAGAGAGGAAAGCATCTTCCTTAGACAATTCTTTCCCTTCACTAGCAAAAAAGAAAATTAGCGCTCTGCATCTTCTTTTTCAAAGGAAGCAACTGCAATGCCATGTATACTTGCAATGCCAAGTGTGACAAGGCTACGGCAAGAGAAATCACTTGCAAGATGCTTTAGAATCTGTACAGCAGCAAGTTCATAGAATCATGGCATGTTGCAAGATGACTACTCAAAATAAATTAAGATAATGAGCTTTAATGGATCCAAAGAACATGATAAATTACAGTCTTAAGCCATAATAATTGAAGGATTCCCACTAGTGCAAGTGCTATCTTAAAACATTTGCAATCTAAGGTTGAAAACTATTTATATATCATTTCAGAACGATGCTCACCCAAGAAGATCAAAATAGCATTTATACACAGGACAAAACTGTTACGAAGCAGCCTAAACCGGCCCAAGGAGGGCCAGTTCGGACATACAAGAGGCGGACTAAGCCGCCTCCTCGCTGCTTAAGTGGGTGGATCTCACCTCCTTTGGGAGGCAACTTGAGAGAGAGGAGGGGGGTGGTTCATGCAACAGAGGAATTTGAAATAAAATTATATTAGGAAGCTTTTAATTAGGAAGGATGTATTTAAAGAGGATGAGAGGCTATAGTTAGGGGGGCTTGTATTGTTTGTTCTTTGGGAGAATTCCTTGCCGTCTTGGGCTCTAGATCTACAATCTAGAGATTGGGAGAGACGATCCTCCTCTCGAATTGAGGATCAATTGTATCTTGTTTTGAGTTTTGCTTTGTTTTGTTTCCACTATCGCAATCTATTGCTTCTAGATTGATTAGTCCAAGTTTTGTTTCTTCTTCTCGCTGTTTTGAGCCAATTATTACTAGGGTTGCTTGCGAACTCAAGTAAATCCATTGGGATTACTTTGCGAACTCAAGTATTTCCTATCAAAAACATTTCTGACTTGAGCCAACATAGCAAAAGGCAAGGCATAACATATTTGACAATTAAATGGAGTTTATGTTAATAAGCAAAGAAACCTGGAGAGCCCAGCATGGAATTTTCATGCAAACTTCAAAGACAGATGCTCCTGCAGCTATGCAATCAGTACTTAGTGGTCGGCTCAACGAAAAACTTGTTTTCCTCGCAGCATGGCTGAGCATGGACTAGCTGCCTTTTATCAATGAGTTCATTCTTTATGAGATTTTCCACGAGCTGCAGTTTGACAACCAAAATACAAATGAATCATGATTCAAGCACTCCAAAATGATGGATGGAGAACAAAATATCCAGAGGTTTTACCTGATCATCAACACAAGTCTGCAAACTACCAGACACCAAAAGTGAGATAAAAGCAGAACTGCAAGTTATGATGTCACATCTCATTTTATAATCCCCATTAGATGTTGCAGTCCGACACAGATGTGAAGAGGCACTGTCAATATAGAATATTAGGATGAAATAGTAAAATATTATGATGAATAGACAAAGCATGATGAGTGCTAAAACACCGAATTTTTTAAAAGAGAATTTCTCCAGAAAAAAATATACCCATTTTTTGCACATCCCAAAATTCATCGAAATCATTTTTATTAAAATTTGTATTTTAGTGGGAAGATTTTATATATAATATGTATAGAAATATTGTATTTACAACGGATAATGTAATTACTTAACAATTTAATCAATTCCCTAAAGTTTTTATCAAAATCACTGCAGCAACATTTAAAGTACCGTTGTAGCTGTCTTCTCCCGAAATCCCTAGCAATTTCCTGGGAACATCTGTTAAGGATGTCACACTAAATGTTTTTTCTGTAACAAACCAACTAAATAGGACTAAATAATGGTCAGTGATAGACAAAATTTTCTCATTCAACTAAACCATATTGAAGCTAGCTGGATGTGGATCAGGTGTCAATCTGACTTCAAGGAAACTTTAAAGATAAAATTCATGTATACATGAACTTATGACTATTTTGAGCCTCTTATCCTTGAAAGTCATATACATATGGAATATGCATCTCTGCTTCCAATCCTTAAAAAAGGTTCAGATATGAAAATGAATCTCATAACATGCAACTATTGGGGACTTCAATTGAAAACCATAGCATCCTTGGGCAGTCCAAGCCTCTTCATATATTATATACTCAAACGTAACTTCATCTAGATAAATAAAAGAAAAAGAATTTCCTTCATCCAACAAAATATTTGTTAAGGTGCCTATTTGATATTATGTAATTATGACAATTCTGATGAGTTAAGGCTTGGAAAAGTGGTGGGATGTAAAAAAACAAGAAACAACAGAGAAATTGATATGTTAAGATTTGTAGACCTTAATTGAAGTTACTTCGTAAATTAAACCAAAAGCTGGTGGAAAAAACTCTTTGTAGACACATTTTTTGGCAACTGTAAAGTCAAGCACAAGTTGATCCTTAGAAACTTGTCTTATCAATTTATCACAATTCTTTAATTTCCATCAATATGATTGAATCTATCAGCAGTTCAATGAGTTCAATAATTCATGCTAAGCTCTAACTCTTTTAATCTCCTTCCATCAAAAGTACAAAGATACTTCCTGATACGTAACAATATATCTTATGGTTATGGGTTTTTTCTATCTCTTCTTGGCAATATTTAGATTTTAAAATTTCTTTCATCTCTACCAATGCTAGAGTATTTCTCCCAAGCCTTTGCTGACACTTTTAATTTACAAAGTTAGTTCTTTAATAGCGATCCACATTTTGCCAATCAAAAATATCATCAAATTGTTTGAGCCAATCAAAACAAATTGTTAATGTCATGCACACCATAAAATATAGAAGTTTCAGATTTTGTCCTGGTGAGATTATATTGTGCTGTATGAAGCTGCATGATTATAAACGTCCAGAAAATAGTGTAAGAAATTTAAAATAATGAAAATGCCAACATAGAAAGGACAAAAACTACTTAATGATTTGTGTAACGCCTGACCAAAAGGGCTTCCAGGAGAGGAGGGGCCACAATGGACTGCATAAGTTCCCAGCTCTCAGACAATTAAAAAAAAAAATTTTTGACAAAACTATTTTAATATTACAAATACACAAAACAATTATGTTCTTTTATGGGCAAAAATAATTATGCACGAGAAGAGAAAAAAATGCTTATAAGATAATGAAATGTAAATATGAAAAAAATTGTAATCTTTAAACAATTGTTAGATAATTATTTTTGTAAGTTAAGTGAAGAAAAACATATATAAAACTAATTAATCATGAGAAAACTTCACAATATGACTTCAACTTTTATATTTTAGAAAATAAATTCAATAAGTTGCAAGAAATACTTCTTTGTGGCGTAGACCTTAAACTACATGAAACTCTCAAGTACCAAAAGGGATAGTAAGTTCTAAAATAAGATTAGTTTGACTTCTATATTTCTAGAACTAAAAAAATAATTTTAAAATTGCCAAGATAACATTTTAATATCCTAGATTTCATTAACATGGATTTCTAACAAACTAAATAATAGCAAATGAAAAGCAAATATTATCACTTGATTTCAAAATGCCTTGAGGATGAACTATAAAATCTCCTCTTGAAACCAAAAAATTTTGTCGGGCGGGAACCTTATAGTGATGGGGGTCCCTCTTCAGAATTATTGAGTTTCTCACTATTTTGGGACGATGGCTATACAGTTTCGAAACTTTTGGCTCTGATACCAAAAGATGGGTAGATGGTCAATAAATTTCAAGGGTTGTTGGAATGGAGGTAGAAGGTTTAAGATTGGTGGAAAGCTAAGAGAGAAGGTTGACTAGTTTTAGAATTTGGAGATAAATTTTCATCTAAGACTTTCCTCTCAAGTAGATGGTTGAGTTTTCTTTGATTGAAATAGATGAGAATCTCAAAATCGAAGATTTAAGCTATTAGCAATCCAATGGTAATGATTTTAAGTTAATAAGATGTGTGTTTAGTAGATTATGAATTTTTTATGTGGATTGGTCATAGTAGGTGTACAGTTGAAGTTAAGATTTTGGGGAAGAGATATGGCTCAATTTTTGTGAGTGTTGAAGTGGACTGAGGATTTAAAATGGTGTTGCGATGTAGCACAATAAGAAATAACAAATAACAGAGAAAATAATATGTTAAGGTTACAAAAATTAATTGGAGTTGATTCGTGAACCAATTGAACAAACAACACCAACTCTTTGTAGCTACAATTTTTTGCAAAAGCCTTTTTTCATTGAATCAATAAGGTATAAATATTATATGAAATTATGTAGAAAATGAGAAAAACTCACAAGATACAATGAAATCCCTTTTAAAAATTCATCTATAAAACATAAAAGAAAGCCTATCAAAATATCTCCTATTTGAAAACAAATAATATCACCCCAACTTATGCATGCATACATACATACATACATACATACATTCATACATACATGCATGCACACATGCATCCATACATCTATCCATCCATCCATCCATCCAAATTTTCTCCAACCCTCACATTGTCGGTCACCATATTTCTTAATATTCATATGGATACATGCATTCAAACATATATATATTATATTTATATATATATATATATATATATATATATATATATATATATATATATATATATAATATATATATATATATATATATATATATATTTATTATAAAAAATAAAATAGAATTAATTGTTATAACAATAGGCCTTTGAAGTTAATTTATTGAGAGGTCTCCTTGCTTATACCAATACGTTTATGTTGCCCTCTTGACTTGGATAGGGTAAGTGGGTCATAAAAGCCTGTCAAAATTCATATATAACTTGTCAGAGAGTCTCGGATCAACAATCCTAGAGTCAATTGGGTGGTCACCTCTCTAGGAAAAAATAGTTGGTATGCTAGAGGGTGTCTAATTGGCGGCAAATTATTACGTTCGGTCACCGGACCTAGAAATAGGTCCAGATATCCTCTAAAAATTTGACGTGTGGAATGTACATGTGTCTGCAGAATTTTAAGTCAAGCGCGCCAAAAACGCAGGTAAAGCACAGGTAAAGCGCAGTCAAAAGCGCACCCAAAGCGCATCCAAAGTGCATCTAAAGTGCAGTCAAAGCGCGCAGTCAAAATGCGGTCCACGTGGCAACTTTTTAGTGGATGTCCGGACCTATTTTCTAGGTCCGGTGACCGGACGTAATAATTTGCCCTAATTGGCACCATCTTGTGCAATTAATTTATTTATTATCTACATCAAGGCCGGGACGCCAATCTCTAACCTAGTGATGCTTTGCCTAACTTTAGTTTCTAGTGATAATACAATCTAATCACTACTAATTAAGCTATTATTAATTGTCTTTTAAATTTACTGTTATGGATAACCAACTCAACAAGGTTATCTTAGACCTGTCATAAAGTAAGCATTGCGCATGCATATAACAATGATACCATGTGAAAAAACAACCTAAAGCCATATCTAAATGGCATGCAAAAAGATATATTAGAATTAATAATAAATAGAAATCATTAATCTATATTCAATATTTATTATACTGATATGAAATTCATTAAACTATATTCAATATTTATTATACTGATATGAAATTCAAAGCTTTCAAATATGTAGAAGACGAACTTGGTTCATAATGAGATAGTACGCAATACAATTTTATAAGATCACTTAATTCACTCACATGAGAATCTCACCGGACAAGACAATTTGTATGAAAATGAAGACAATTTTTCAATGAAGTTCAACTAACTAGTTTTTCACATAAATTTATAAGATATTTCAATAATATGTAAAAATTCAAACAAGTTATATAAAGTTTTACAATAGTAGGGTCAAACCTAAGAAAGTTGTGATCTTCTTATATGTAGAACAGTTTGAAGTATACTTGACGTCAGTAACAATGGCAAATTGAGGTCATCAGCAGTCATGAAGTTTGCGGCCTTCTATTGAGAAGAAACTAGCAATTAGTGAAAATCTCTAAGGTGGAACTCTAGAAGATTGGTGCTAGCAAGTTTTGAAGCGAAGCAGTAAGCTTCTCTTTTGAGAAAAGTCATGAGTTGCTCCATGGAATTGTGAGGCTATTAGTTGAATATCTAGATTGTCAGGATTCCGGGCTTGAATTTAGCGAGACATTTCATTGGGGTTTTATAGCCTGAAGTTTGTAAGGAAAATCTTATTTATCAAGTATGTTGCAGTAAGGAAAACTTACCCTTGATAGGGATTTAAGAGCATTATTTTTTAATAGCAATGCTTGAGTGATGTTAACTGACCTTTTTTTTTAAATTAAAAATAAAATAACCGGCCATTTTTTCTTTAAACACCACCATTTTATAAGGGTGTATTTACACAAAGATGACTCATGGACAATACCATATTTTTGGAAGTTGGTAATTAAAAACTAATTTCAGTAATCTTACATTATCAGACCTAAACTTTAAATTTTTACCCTATACTAATTTTGAATCATGTAATGAAATGTAAGAATAGTGTTATTATTCCTTAGTAAAGTAAGGAAAATATTATATTTAGGTGTTTTAAGGATGAATGATCAAGCTCACAGTAATCAAGCCAAATGTAATCTTTTATTTAAAGAACTAAGAAATCATAAAGACATTACTCATGACTCTATTGGAAGTGCTCAAGTTTTCAAGGTAGAGGAGAGCGTCACTTTCCTTGGCAATTTTAATCTTCTTGGAAATTGAAACAATATTTGTTCATAATTTACGAACATGTAAGACATTTTGAAATATAAAAGGTGTAAAATGAATATCTCCAAACCCTAGACTTATAGCCAGAGAACCATTTGCAATGATAATGTTCTCACTATTGCCCTTAAGTTAATCACCCAAGAGTTGGACAAACAGTATTCAAAAACATGTAACCAAAGAGGAAATGAAGGTTTACCTGAGATGATAAACATACAATAAAATATTTTTTTCTCAGGGGATCCATCAAGCCTTTAAGTGACTGTTAGGTGAGCTTGATATTGAGACCTCAATTGGCCTCCTCATATTGAGACCTCAATTGGCCTCCTCGATTACATATTTGGTGGAAACAAATCTAAGAACATAAGGGTCATGGTAACACAATTTAGATTTGTAAGGCTATAGATTCCTATAGAGAAGTGGTTGTTGCTGCTTCTCGAAAAACATTGTTATAGGAGAGGGTCATGGTAACACAATTTAGATTTGTAAGGCTATAGATTCCTATAGAGAAGTGGTTGTTGCTGCTTTCTCGAAAAACATTGTTATAGGAGAGAGTCATGGTTGCAGCAATTTGCAATAGAGAAATTACAAAAATGAAGGTTATGATTGACCAAAACAAGAAAGAATCAACAGCAAGATGATTCACGACAAAAAAGGAACAACAGCAGGAAATATTGCTACTAAAACCAAAGAAGGAACAAAGGCGATAAATCCTGCAAGAAATGTTGCAGTTGCTAGAAGAGTTGCATTTTCATAAAGGATGCAGCAACAATGAAGAGAATATACAAACAATACTGAATTTTGTGCTTAGATAGGACACCTTCAACAATGAAGACTACGTCAAATGCACTAGAATACATGCAGTAAAGCTCTAATACAAACTGGAGAGCACGAGTATGAAGGAATATTCCTTAAAGCATTTGATTCAAGGCATATATAGACTGACCCAGAAAGAAAATGATGAAGCTAGTTTATACTTACAAAAAAAAAACAGCATCCATACAAACATCAACATGTTTTAAATTTAGAGCTGCCTAATGTGCTTGCTAAACCCAAATATGTTCGAAATTTTTTTCATTGGCGTGAATCAACAAGATCTTCATTTCCTTGGCATGCATTCATAGGATCATGATTTCCTTTCTTGTTGGATCCTTCTTTCCATGTTTGACATGAATGTCGGTTCCAATACATACAAAACCAATCACAAATTAGATAGATAAAATAACACAAACAAAAGCTGTCAAAGAAGATTCATGTCTAATGGCAATATAAGGAGAAAACTTCTGACAAAAAATTTCAGCAATGTTTTGCCCCGCATTCTAGGAATTGGCATCCAACTAACATACAATTTTGAGAAAAAAAAAAACTCTCATTAAGTACTAATTTGGATGTATGCATGCCATAGCATCTTTAGTTATAACCACAAAAGATCAAAAAATCACATCCAAAAATTCTTGAAATCACTAAAGAGCACAAAACAAAAGGCTTGTTTTCATGGACCAAGATTTTCTACCATGCTCAAAATCGCATGCCAACAAATTCACGCCCCTACTACAATGTCAGAATTTTGATGTACAATAAATTTGTTTGGAAACAAGTGCAGAAATCACCAAAATAGTGGCTCAAATTGGGAATTTCAGCAAGAACATGCAGAAATTTGGAGAAATCCCTTGGCAAATCAATAGGGAAACTTAATAATAGATGAAAAGTGAAAGAAAACAAGTAAGATACAATGGATCTTCAATTTAAGAGGAAGATCCGGCTCTCCCAATCTCTAACCGGTGGCTAGAACCCAAGCAAACATAGAGAACTCCTAAATTCAGTAAAAAAATACATAACCCTAACCCTAACCCTTTCCCTCCTATTTAGATAATACAAATAAAAGCATGATTACTAAACAGCACTTCCCAGAAAAAATTCCCTCCTAAACCGCCCCCCTCCTATTTGGATTTTCTATCAATCCATGGGCCCCACAAGGGGGCCGGCAATTTCCTTAGTCCGCCTGGAATAAACTAGGAGACGGCCCTAGTGTTGGGCCGGCTGGACCGGTCCAACAGAATCACATCAAAAAAGGCACATACAGAAATAGAGAGGTGATTCCAACTATAGGAAACCAGCTAAATCAGTAGCAATATCCTCAAAATCAATGACTCTATAAACATTAGACAGCTGCAAGTTGTAACTCCCAATTATAGCACAAGAACAGCAGTGTTTTGTATTAATCTGCCCATCTTAGAAAATTTGGGCTCTATGAATTAAGCACTTGATAATCTTCAAGCAAATTTCGGCATAACTATTATACTACCTATAAAGTAATCATGAATCATCATAAATAGATCCGGCATGCTAATGGACATGATCCCTATGATATCCACCACAATTGGTTAGCACAACCTCATTATTTGGGCTTCTAGAACAAATCTTCATTATATAAAAAGAAAAAAAAATTTATTCGAACAAAGACTTCAATTGGAAATGAGTATCCAAATATATTGACAAGCAAGATGTCAAGATATAAGATATTTGGTTAAAAACTCGTGGATAAAAGTGTGCACATAAGCATGCAGCACTATTTTGATAGACACCCTTTACAGTAAGAGCTGACTTGCAACTTCAGACCAATCCTTAAACCCACTTGTAAAATATTAAAAGTTGGAAATGGACCTCATTAGCATGGACCTAGACTAATATAAACAATTGAAACATTATTTGCATGAAATTGCTGCAGTAATCCCATGTTGTAACATGTTCAAATAAAACAATAAAAAAAGTCATAGATGTGATAATGTGGTACCATGGTTAAATATATATTCACAGTGCATGTTAGAGAGTTAAAGATGTAAAAGCAGTTATAGTACAACAATGAAATTAATGTCAAAGAAAAAGGAAACCAGCTAAATTACTAAAAAGGAACATATTAACATGTAATGACAACTACACTAAGACAGGGAGTAAGGAATTGATTTCCAAACCATAGATGACAAGTAGATGGGTCAATTTACAGCAGAGTAAACTTCATTCGCCTAACCAAGAATAGTAGAGAACTACAAATTATGCTTTCAAACTGAAGTGTTCTGCGTTAATACCATAAAGGATATAAAACTTCATACAAAATAAACACTATCTTAAAAGAAATAGTAGCTATCTCAATGGAAAGAAAAAATTCCTAAGGAATAGTTAAATTTATATTGGTGGGAGGCTTTTTAGTAAAAATACAACAATCAAAGTAACCCTGGCGACAAAACCAAGTTATTTATAAATAATTAGAATTTAGAAGTGCTTATTGTCAATATGTTTCTAGCATATATTAACCATTAAGACACAGCAGTCACGTACCTGACTTTGTTATGAAGTTTACTCCCACGAATCTGAAGCAACAGAAATAAAGAAGAATCAACGGGACTGCTAGAAGTATACAATAACAGAGACAGGATTATGACATGTGAGAGCAAAGCTTTGGTAGAAACCTATTAATGATTTCAGGCAAAATAGACAAAAATAAAGCTACAAATATATGAGCAATGACTGCTATTTATAAAACGTGTAGAAATAATGGTTTCTCAACCAATTTTAGGCACCAGAAAATTGTAAATGATGGAAAGGATTACTCTTTTCGTATACAATTTGTGTCATAAAATAAAAATTTTAGGAGGCAAAAACGGGGTAATGTGCAGACCCCCTCACTCTCTTATTCCTCAATTTCCCTTTTAAAATAAAAGGAGACTCTTTATCTTTATGAATGCCATTTTCGTCTTCATCATCGTTGTAAAAGCCAAAATAAATGTTTAAAAGAGTTGAGAATAATATTAATAATTAATTGAGTTTTTTTATGAATGCTTTTTAGAGTTAATCGAAACACTTTTGTTACTAGGTCACTTGCATTGAATGAGAAAAGTAGATAATTGCGTTAGATAACTAATAGCCAATGTAAAACTTGTCGAACAATCATGACATGAATCGTTTAATATATTGTGTTAATACTATGGTGTTTCCTGTAAGAGTCGCACTGCATATCTTTAATACAACAAAAAATGTGCAAGGGCTACTGCATCGGAGCCCATGTGCAGTGTTAAATTAGCAGGGGTTCGTATATTATGAATGGATGTGAGCAAAGAAGTTAATCCATGAAACTAGAATTATAATAGAAACTTAAAATATAGGTACCCTTACGAGCATATTAATGGAAATAGATATTATAATTCATATGAAGATAAATAATCTATGTATTCGAGAAACTAAATTGGTAGGGGGAAAAATTAAGGTGATTGATAATTAAGGATTTAAACTATAGTATTCGTGTAAGAACCAATTCAATCCGACTGGTTCAATTGAATAGGCCAACTTATTAATGCAAACAAGCAAGTGGAGCAGGAGCAGATCCGCGGGCCAGGTGGACCGCACGCAGGAACGAGCAGGGCTGGAGGGTTCATATTTCGTTTTAGAGCGAGGAATTGCATACGGTATTGAAAATAAATGAATCCTCACAAAAAATAACTCCCTCTACATTCATTATCGCTAAAAAAGAAAAAAAAATCGAGAGAAGAGGCATTGAACAAGAGGAAGAAGAAGAAGAAGGAAGGTTTGTTTGTCAATTCTTTCCATTATGTGATATTTTATCTAAGCAGCAAGAAATGTCTTCTGTAAAGATAAAGGAAGAAAGGCTGAATGAGAAAGAGGAAGAATTTTGAATTTGGATTTTCTTCTTAAAGAAGAGTAAGTGATTTAGTTTGATATTATCTAATTCATTTTTTTCTAATTGAAGAAGTATGAAGAAATACAATTTAATTTTCAATAGGAAGAAATTCAATAAGGTGAAAGTTTTATCTCGATCTGACAGTGAAAGAAGGAAATTTGCAAGGAAGAAAGGAAAGTTGTAGTGAGGTAATTATTTGGATTTAATAGAAATTTTGGTGATGATTTATAGCAATTTAATGTTATGTTAATGAGGTTCAATTAGGTAAAAGTCCTCTTTGGAAATGGTTGAAGAAAATTTAATCTTTCTTTTTTATGATATTTGAGACACCCAAATTAGATTTTAATATTAAAATATTATGTTGTATTATTAACAGTGGAAGATTTTAATACTAAAATGAGCATTGAAAATCTATATCAGGCTTGAGACTAGAAGGAAATCGAAGCAAGAAAGCAACCAAGTGGGTAATTACAAATATTTATATTAACTACAATCATTTATTTTAATTATTGCATGTCATAGTATTACGTTGACAGAATGTTTAAGATATGATAAGAAATAACTGGAAGCATAAGGTGGATGATTATGTTAGTCATGGTAAAATTATTTTCTCTATGTTATATGTATTGTTGAAGGTTATATTAGGGGTGTCAAAATAGCTCATTGAGTCGAGTTCGAGTCGAACTCGAGTTAACCCGAGTCTAAACGGGTCAACCCAAACCGGACCCGATTTTTCAAATGGGTCAAGATTTCCAACCCGGACCCTCCTCATTCAGGTTATCGAGTTGACCCGACCTGACCTGAGAAGCCGGATGCAAACAGGGCCAACAAGCGAGGCCAACGCATGCTGAGGCGGCACTGCGGCAAGCAAGTTAGTCTGGTCAGCACGGGCTGAGGCGGTGCGAGTGGCAGTCAAGGACCTGCCCTTTGGCCTTGGCTGCTAACTTGTGTCTCGTCGAGAGAGAGTCGAGACGCCTAACTACCTAAGAAGCGGACGACAGCAATGGCATTGCAGGTCTGTGGCAGCCGGCGATTCACGTGATGCAACTAGATGCCTAAGATGCGGACGACATCACGGCAGACAGCTAACCTGATGGCAGACGTGACAAGACAAGACTAGACAGTGACACAAACGGTTGAGGTGCTGAGCTGACGCATTGTGACTAGATGTTGTCATGTTCTCGGGTCAACCCGAGTTGATTTCAAGTTACCGGGTAAACCCGAACCCGACCTAATTTTACAAACGGGTCAAAAACTGGAACCCGAACCTTACCGTATAACAAACGGATTGACATGAACCCGAAATTTCCCAGGTCGGGTTTCGGGTCAAGTCAGATTTTGACACCCCTAGGTTATATCATGTTCAAATAATTGTTTTGGTTAAATAGTTAATATATAATAAATTCAACCGCAAGGAGCAAAGGGTGAGGCATTAGAAACCACACAAGAACAAATCAAACCGATGAGGCAAATTTAGTAAGAAAGGAACTTATAAAACTCTTCTCTTCTTCCTCTTTTTCCTATTTGGCAAACTATATTTCGTCTTTTCTACATGAAATTAGTTTGTGAAACCTAGATCTAGTTTCTATGTATAAGGAAGATGAAGAAAATTTTATCTAAAGCATTTCAAGGGTTTCAATATTGGATTTGCATAGGAAAGAATATCAAAAACATTTTAATGAATGTATAGGAAAGAAAATGTCAAGTGAAGAAATTAATGAAAGAATGATTGGTAAATTTGCTTAAGATAATTCTGGGGTTAAATTTACATAAAAGAGAAAACCTGAAATTTTATTATGCAAAATTAGACTAAATATTGTAAAGAATGAAAAATTAGTAAACTTGGAATTTATAATTCATATTCTTAATTAAGGTGAACGTTACTAAAGAAAATAAGTAAATGAATTTATGAACAACATAAAGTTCTGAAAATTTAAGCAAAATAGAATTTTTTTATAAAGGATAGAAACTATCTCATATACTTTGTGAATAGCCATTGAAGGAGACAAATCCTAGATATAGGAGTCAAACAGAAATACAAGCCTAAGGTTTTTCCAAGAAATGAGCAATAGTGTGGGAAATAGGGATCGAATTCACAACCTCATGGTTGGGAGCTAGGGTTTGAAACACTAGACCAAGGCCCAGTTCATAATCAATACAGATATCTTATATACGAAGCATATCATTATAAGTATTAAGCTAAAAGATACGTTGTCTAAGGATTGATTGATGAATCAAAGGCTAAAGTGCAATATCTCATTTCTAAATTAGAGTAATATTTCACTTCTTCTAAACTCAATGCATTTCGTTGTATATTTATAACTCCTGGTCATTAAAATGCATGAGATGATGTAATAGTATATGATCCCTCAGTGATTGCTCTCTTCTTAATGCAGATGAACTTTCATGTTATTTAAATAAAATATTTGGTTTCTTGTGATGCAAATTGTTTATACATGTCTTATCATGCATACAGTGTATGCTAAAGCAATTATATGTCTAAAAATAGTTGTACGGGCATATTCAAAGATGGAGTTACCCCATATGATACTAGATGGGGATGATTGTATGCACACATAGAGGCTTTTGCCTTGACCTCACTAATGTGACAGGCTTCGAAAAGGCTATTGATATTGACGTATCAAATTAATACAACTTGATGGTGTTCCTATGACGAATTTCGAATATATTAAATGTTTATATTAAAGATAAATTATGATATGATACGTTATATTTCAAGTTTATGCCTTTTAGGTAAAAGTTGAATGTTATGATTCCAGTACTATTCATAGCCCTAATTGAAATGTTCATTTTATGGTAAAAACTATTGTTGATATAAAAAGCCAAATTGTATGATTTCCTAGATTTCCCTAGAGTTCAAATATGACGAATAGCATGCATATTACTTAATTTTTCTTTCGAATATTGTAATTTAGAATTATGATTTACCACCTAAGTTAAATATTTTTCAACAAAATCTCATGTAAAGTGAAATGCCTGAAATTGACGATCGTAGGCGTCACACGTATTCCGATGCGCTGTGACGAGATTTAAGTGAAATTTCAAAATTAAGTGAATTTCAATATATGTTTTTTATATCAAATTGCTCGAAATTTTTCGTAGAATTTTATAAATTTTATTCCATCGAAATCTGTTAACTTTGAAATTTCATTTAAATCTCGTCACAGCGCATCGGAATGAGTGTGACGCCTACGATCGTCGATTTCATCTATTACAATTCTCCCCTCCTAATAAAAAATTTCGTGCTCGAAATTAGAAGTAAGAATGTGACATTCATACCTTAGTCAAATAAATGAGGGAAACTCTCCTTCATTTCTGATTCCTTTTCCCAAGTTGCATCCTTTTTTGAACCATGCCTCCATAACACTTTAACATAAGAAATCTCTCTGTTTCTCAACTGCTTAACATCATAATCAATGATTCTCTCAAGTTCTTCCACAAAAGTCAAATCTGGTTGAATATCCACCACATCAGAAATATACTTCCTTAAAGAGGAAATATGAAACACATTATGCACTCCACTCATGTGTGCTGGTAGAATCAACTTATAGGCTACTTTTTCCAATTCTTTATGAAATTTCAAAAGGTCCCAAATATCTTGGGCTCAACTTTCCTGCTTGTCAAAACTGTTCACTCCCTTCATGGGACTGACATTGAAAAACACAAACTCTCTCACCTCAAATTCAATTGGTCAGTGTTCGGCGACAGGCAGCATCTACTGCGGGTTTCCGGCGACCAAAGTTGGGGAAATCGTAGAGGAGACTAAGGGGAAGAAGTAGGGGTGTCAATTTTTTACACGACCCGAAACCCGACCCGAAAAAATCCGGGTTCGGGTCAACCCGAACCCGAAATGGGTCGGGTTCGGGTTGAACAAATCAACCCGTTTTAAAAATCAGGTCGGGTTTGGGTTGACCCAGCAACCTGAAATTGACTCGAAAGTGAAACGAAAACTCATATTTGACCCGAAAACTAGAGATTGACCCATTTTTTACCCGATTTTGACTCGAAAATCGAATATTTTAGGTCAACTTCGGGTCATTCGTGTCGGTTCGGGTTGACCCGGACCCGAATCGGGTAGGGTTCGAGTCCGGAAACCTGACCCGTTTTTAAAAACGGGTCGGGTTCGGGTTGACCCGAACAATGCTGGGTCAGTTCAGGGTTCGACCCAAACCCAACCCGCTAACCCGAATTGACACCCCTAGGAAGAAGTAGGTACGTTTAATTTGAGCATTTCTCCATCTCTTATAAAGTTTTTCTAAAAGAAAATTTTTAGGATTTTTCCAAAAAAAAAGAGTTTTCTTTCAAAATCTCTTCACGAAATCAATAAGAAAAGATAGGGAGGATGTTTTAACGATAAAAAACGAAGTTTTTCTCAAATTTTTATTGAGATTGGAAAATTAGGGTTTCGCTCAAAAATTTAAATTCCTTAAAGAGCGTTCACAAAAATGTTTCTTATGGATCCTAAGAGTGTTTCTAAAATGAAATTTTAGGATTTTTCAAGAATTTGTATTTTTCTAAATTTTATATATTAATTAATCCTAAAATACACTAACCTAATTATAAATTAGGTTTAAGGAGAGATTTGGAATGATTTTGGAAGGGAATTTATGACTTAAACGTTTCCAAAAAATTTAATAATTATTTAATCCGAAAATGAATTTTTATTTTTATTTTTTTTAAAATAGAGGAAGGAGGAAAAAGTTTTAAGGAACATAAAATTTATTTACGTCTTATTTGAATGTTAGGTTATGATCAATAAAGGGAGCAACGCGTGTCAAAGCGACACTATACAATTTTGTTGTATCTGTGCTAAGGTAGATACTCATATCTCTTATAAAAATTTTATATGTTGCTCTGCTCTTTATATTCAATGCAATTTTTTTTTAGTTTTTAAAGTTTATGTGGTTTATGAATTATGTTTTGAAAATAACATGTTAGTAAAATCTCTTTATTTCAATATGTTAGTAAGCTTATATGCTATGGTTTATTCGTGGTTTTCATGTGTTAATCTTATGTTTTATGAATCATGATAGTTTTCATTATAAGTATATGATTGATTGAAAAATAGTTATAAGTTTATGATATGAAACTGTGCATGTTGATGCAGAGTACCCAAATGGTAATGATGAGGACATCGACAGACGCTACCGACATATTTATCGACGGGAATCGCAGATCTACGGCTACGATTCAGCGCCTTTACTTTTGATGCATTTCTTCATGTTATGTTTATTTAGTTATTTATTGTTTTATGAATTTACCCCTTTGTGGAATTGTCTTGTTCTCTCATAGGGCAATTGCGTACTTTTTTTTTTGTCATGAGTAAGACCTATATATAGTGGTCTAATGTGTTGTAAGAACTTTGATGAATGATATGATATTTTATTTTGTCTTCTTCTTCTTGTGAGTGCACTAGAGAGAATGGAGAGCCCAACGAGTGGGCAAAGCGCAATACCCACCAGTCACCGGAAAAGTCTGTGGCTCATAGTTTTCTTTTACATTCTCTATTCTAGTCCTGTTATCTCCCACCGGCTCCTCGTCATCTTTCCACATTCATTTCGCAATCAAAATATCTCTCCTTGATCCCACCAAATTTCCCTTCCAAACAGCCCCCCCACACCCGCCGGCCTAGCTCTTGGCCACCTCAACCCGACGCCAAGCCTCCTTCCCCCCTTGACCGCCGGCCCCATCCATATTCCCAATCATTATGATGATTTCAATCATCATAATAACCCCCTAATTTGGTTCTTGCAATAAAGGGAGAAGTTAAAAAATTTTGAAATTCAAAAACTTTCCATATTTACAAAATTCTAAATAAGGAAAGTTTTTCAAATTTGAATCCTATCCAAATTTCATTTAGAGCGGAATTATTACTTTCCCTCCTAATTGGCCTCAACTTGTTTGGAAAGTGTTTAATCTCTCCATAATCCCCTCCCCTCTCCCTCTTAATGTTGTCGGCCACAGGTAGGGGAAATTCCCTCTTGGCTTCCTAATGAGGCTCCATCCCAAATTAATTTGATTTCAAATTTCAAATTAGTTCCCTCCAATTTTACTCAAAATCTGAAATTACTTTCATATTTGGATTAGATCTCATCTTCTCCTCAACCTAACCTAAGCTTTCTCATCCAAATTAGTTCCCTCCAATTTTACTCAAAATCTGAAATTACTTTCAGATTTGGATTAGATCTCATCTTCTCCTCAACCTAACCTAAGCTCTCTCATCCAAGCCACCCGCCCCCCTTCTCCCTACCTTGGCGGCCCCTTCCTTGCAACCCCTCTCTTGGGAAACCTTAGTTTGCTCATGAAACTTAAAGCCAATAGAAGAAGACAACCTCGCCTCCCAACCTCATCATTAGTGCATGGCCAATCCTGAAATCGACCACGGATTTGTATTCGATGATCAAGGAATGACGGACATTCTTGGATCCCTGTTCTTTGACGTCTTCTTTGGTAACAACGAAACTGTTGAAGGATACATCGACCGCATCTTATACCAACCAACATTGTCGATTGAAGAGCACCTTCCACCGGGTCGTTGGATAATCGTCGGTCATCAACCTCCGGCTACCGCTCCGTCAACGAAGGTCCTCGACGCCGTCTTTCTAGTGGTAATATCCTTCTTCGAATGGTTCATCTTTCTCCGCTAAAGCCTAAGAGTGATTGAGTGAGAAGGTACTCAAGTGAACCTCTCGTTGTTAAGTGATGGGTTATGTTATGTGTACTTAGAATTTACCATCGTCTTGAATTTTAATTGGATTATTCGGTTAATATCAATCGCACTTCTTTGGCCTAAGCAAGTTGATTACTTTAGATTATTAACTCTTCTTTATGTGCAAGCAATAATTTTCATTAGCAAAGTTTTAATCAATTGTTCCTCTTATTTTGCAAGTAACTCCTAGTGGGTATCACATCAGGTAAAGGGGCTCTTCAGAGCCAATGGTAAAATGGGCTCTTTAGAGTCAATAATAAAGGAGCTCTTCGGAGCCAATGGTAAAGGAATGAACAAATAAATGAAAATGTGTGTTTGATCAGTACAAACTCTATGGGCACCTCCGAGACGGGTGTTATAGTAAATATTATGCATATTAAGATTTATATTTGTTTTCTATGCATATTAAAAGTTTATGTTTGAGGAAATGTTTTAAAAAGGCTTTTCTTCATAAAAGCTTTGAATTTATTCAATAATGTTTGTTATTTAAAGTTTTCATATAATGGTTATTTTTCATGTAAAAATATTTTATTGTAGTTATAAAATTTTTATGGGAAATATGCATTACCTGCTAAGCAAGTAAGCTCATCCCTAATTGTGGGATTTCTTTTTCAGGAGAACCATCTAGGAACTGATGACAGAGAGGAAATTTACTTATCGTTGTAGCACTGGACGGAGACGGAGTGACAGGTTTTTCTTTCAGTTTGTGTTATGTGTGAAAGGTATAGATTGTATGTTTTATGAACTTTGGGAATTGTTGTTTTGACTTATTTAGTGTTTAATGTTATTGAAAACTTGTAGAAGAGAAAACAATATACATATATATCTGTGGTTTAGTGGCTCTTTTATGTCATATTTGAAAGAACTTTGTACAAGTTTATGTTGGAATGAAAGTGATGAGGTCATCGACAGACATTTTAGGCAGGTTTATCGGCGAAGGAATCGTAGATCGACGGCTACGATCGGGAGTTTATTTTTTTGATGTTATCATGTTGTTTTATGTTATTTTATTTTGTGTATCTTTTATTTCATGTACGAGTGACGATTTCGCCCTTATGTAGGCGTAGTGTTTATTGTAGCCCAAGGGGCATATGAGTCTTTTCTTTTCTTTTCATGTTTTGAGACCTTATATAAAGGGGTCTTTTCTTGATGTATGAGGTTAATGCTTGATTAATAAAATTTCTGAGATGTTTGTTCTTCTTGTCTTGCTTGAGAGCTTGAGAGAGAGAATGGAGACCTAGGAGAGGCTCCACCCGAAATACCCAACAGTTCCCGTAGTGAGCACTTGGCCTTACTTTTATTTTGCTATTTTCTTCTTCCCCTTACCAACTCCCTGCAGCCCTTCCTATCCAAAATCCTCCCACATCTCGCCGGCACAGAGACCATTCCCCTCCCTGCCGCCGGCTGAGCCAACCAACGGCTCAGCCTAACCCGCCTCCCATCCCTGCAGCCTTCCCCCCATCAAAAACCCCTCCACCCGTCCACCCAGGAGCCGCCCCGCCCTTGCCGCCGGCTGAACCAGCCCCCGCCCAGCCTAGCCAGCCGCCTCCCTTCTCAGCCAGGCCGAAGCTTCCCCCCTTGGCTGATCCCGCCGATTCCAGCACAAGGAAAGTTTGAATTCAGCCATCAATTTCCTCTTATTACTTTCCTAATTTGACTCCTCAAATTAGTGAATAATTGAATGAGGATTAAAGGCCAATTCAAATTCAAATTTTCTTTCCCCTCTCATTTGAAACTTCCTAATTAATTAAAAATCTAAAATTAAAGCTCAGATTTTAATTAAAACAATGGGGCCCACTATTTAATCAATTCCCTCTTTTCCTCAATGCTTGGCCGGCCCTTTCATGCATGGTTTTCTCTCTCTACTTGCCACCTAAGCATCCACATAATACACCCTTAATTGCCCCCCTAAATGCCCATTAATTCCTCCATTAATCCATTTGAAATTTGAAATTAATTTCAATCGGGGTTTCCCTCCAAATCCACTTAAACCTGAAATTAATTTCAGGTTTGGGCTAAATCCTCTTGCTCTTTTACTAACCTCCGCTATCTTCCAAGCCAAGCTCCTCTTCCCTTGCAACCGCCGGCCTTGCCCCTTTGCCTAGGGAAATTCCGCCGACCACCCCACTCGCCTATGCAATGTTGAATGGCGGATCCGGAGCTTGAGTGGGGATTAGTTTTCCACGCCGACGGGAGCATTGATATTCTACGCTCGCCTTGTTTCGACGTGGGATTTGAAGACGACGCCACAATCGAAGAGTACTTGGAGCGAGTCGTCCCGATCCTCGCAAGCATTTTCGACCGACAATTGCGTGGTTACACTTGGACGATCATTGGACGCCATCCGCCACCACCTTCTCCGGTGAATACCTTTCCGGCAACAAAGTCTTTCGTCGCCTTCATCGTAGTGGTGCTCTTCATCCTCGCATGGTTCCTTATTCTCCGCTAAAGCCCAAGAGTGAACGAGAGAGAGAGAGAAAGGGTACTCAAGGTGAACTTCTTTATTATTAATTACGGGATTTTTGTTATGAGCATTTAAGTGTTTCCTTTATCTTTGAATGATAAGATTGGTTTGGTTAACTCAAAGCACATCTTCGCCTAAGCAAGTTAACTACTTTGAACGATTTAACCCTTTACTTTTGTTGGTAATTAAAATTTGTTATGACACGCTTTGAATAATCTTTATTTTAATTTCCGAACGCAATTCCTACATTGATTCACATCAGAAAGTTAGTTTATATTGTTTATCGTACGACTGTTTGTTCCCGCCCCGTTAATTCTGGCTAGTCGGGCTGGGTCGTGACATAAAGTAAATGGTGATAGAAGAGATTTCGTGTACAACAATCAACATATTTTGATACTTACATGTAGTTATAGTTGATGGCCATACACATATTGTTACCTATTTTGCAGTTCTCATAATATGTATCTACCGGTTTATACAAGTTTTAGTGACTCATGTTTAATATGGATGATGGTTTTAATATACCTGTATATATCTCAGTGAGAACTTTAGGTTATATGGAAAAAGTTAAGATCAAGATCATGTGAAATATTCAGCATTTTTTCCTGGTGACGACTTATTCTAACTATTTGGAGAGCATTATGAATGATTTCTCTAGCAGTTTCTATGGGGATGTGATTTGATCTAAATAGAACAATAAGAGGAGGCTTGAACCTCACACTAGACCCGTTGCTTTTCCATTGTTACACAAATCTGGGCACATTTACATAGAGAAAGTCCATCCAAAAGCTACCCATTAAGGTTTTCAACTCTTCCTTCGGATAGTAAAAAATTACAGCAATTAAAAGCACTTGTTACCATGTAGCAAAAGAACCCTTGAAGTGGGCTCTGATAAGAAATTCATACATAGAAGAGGAAATAACTCGTCAACAAAACCAGAATTTCAAATACCCCATGTAAACTAAAAAACATGAATTAACTGGACTGTTTTTCACAATTAGTACTACTGTTTTGCTCATTTATGATTTCATTGCATTTAACAAGCTTTGCTGAAAATAACACGTCAACAAAATTATAATTTCAAATACCCCATGTAAATGAAAAAAATGAATTAAATGGGCTGTTTCTCACAATTAGTACTACAGTTTTGCTTCATTATGATTTCATTGCATTTAAAAAGCTTTGCCAAAGTCTTCTAAGTTATAACCACTAGATAAAAAATGAGATGAAAAAGAAAAAGAATTGCTGGTTTATAGTGACACTACAATCAACATTATACCCTCCAACATTCAACAAATAACAAATAAATGTAAACAAAGATAAGATAATCAACATATTTTCACCAACACCAACAATGGATGCCTTCTTCCATAGGTTTTGGCTGCATTAAATATTTTTAGCCGCAATGTACATTCTAAGGAGCCGGGAGAAACTATTACTCATTCTCAAGTAAGTGATGAGTCTCAATGAAATAGAGAAAACTAGGCAACTGCCTGACTTATGCTGAAATTTAATCAGGCTTGTGGCCTGGATTATTGGCTTGTCAGCCTGAGCTGACCAAGGAATTCAAGATCACGAAGGTTATAAGATGGGCTTGGGATTCTTGGTCAACCATAGTTGTCAAAATTAATAGTACAAGCCACAAGCCAAATCAAATTTCTACCAGTGGTCAAATTTATTGTTAACCCAAAAATTTAAATCTATAGATGACATCAACTACTTATAACTTCTACAACTACATATTTTTAAACTATATAATGTGGAACTAAACCCAATACCTTCGCGTGCATTAACCTCCCTTTGACGTGAGAGCTCTTCACATCAATCATCACTCCCCCTCAAATAGAATCATCATTAAGTATCAAGGAACGAAATCTTATGTAACCACTTGAATCTATCAAGAAAATCACCCTCTAAAAAACCTTTGCTTAACCTGGACAAAAGGATAATGATCATGGTAGCCACAACTTGCGAAAACCACTTGATCTAAGCCAAGCCATCAGCTCTCATAACCACTTTCAGGAATGTTGACCAAATAGGACACAAAAGTAGGGAGATACAACAGTAATCAAATCTATTTTCAACTAAAAGCTTAAGAATATGGTGAAGTCCAACCACTTGTATTTAAACACTAACGTATTTTTAAATTACATAATATAGGATTGAGCCAAATATTCTCACATGCCAAACATATATATATATACACATACACATACACATACACATACATATACATATATACGTATATGTATATATGCATATATACGTATATGTATATATGCATATATACGTATATGTATATATATATATATATATATATATATATATATATATATATATATATATATATATACATATATACAAATATGTTTGTGTGAATGTGTTGGCGTATGTAGATGTGTGAGTACGCATGTCAATGCAAGCACATTAACAAACACACCTGGCTTAAGTTAAACTTAAATTCACCCAGGCCAATATTAAACCAAGATTGTCATACATCTTACATATATTCACATATATTTTGTATTTGTATTCAACTACTCGTGTATAAGTGTATTTATGCATCTATAACAATGCATATATTTTTTTATGAAGGCACATTTATGTCAGAAAATGTATTTGTCATAAATGATCAAAACTTGATCAAAATCAAATTTGTCTTTATAGCTCAAATAAAAATTAATGAACCAAACCACACTTAAATGAAAATAGAATAAAGATAGCCTATCTTAAGGTTGGGTTCAAATCAACTCAAGATCAAGCCATTAATACCCATAAAATAAAGGTCAAAATTAAGATATGCAACTTGCTAATGCACATTGTGACACCCTATGATGCACCGACACTCCGTTTTAAGAGGCAGTGCAGTGTCGAACACGGACACGCGCCCGACACGGCGGGGACACGTGTCCGACACGTTTTGACTGTGTCCAGAACTGTTTTGAAAAAAATTAAGCCGGACACGCGTGTCCGGCTATTTCACATTTTAAATTTAAAAAAAAAAAAAAAACTTAAGACATAAGCATTGGCCCTAAATCCCGGTTCACTCATTCCGCCCTAATCCCGTGCGCTATTTTCTTTCACTGGAGCGAAGCATTCCGCGATTCTTCAAGCAGCCAGCGTCGCCCCTTCGAGCAGCCGCGCCGTCGCCCCTTCGAGCAGCCGCGTCGTCGCCCCTTCGAGCAGCCAGCGTCGTCGCCGCGAGCAGCCGCACCCTCGCCGCGAGCAGCTGCACGGTCTTCACGCCATTCTTCCGTCGAGTGAACCATTTGCCCTAAATAAGTTTCTGTAAGTTATATTTTGATTTTTTTTTTTTTTTGTCATTCATCATTTCTCTCAATTGTTTCTCATCTATCATATGGATTTGTATTCACAAGAGCATGTTGTGGGATTTTTCTTGTTTTTACCTAAATCAAACCCTAGGTTGTAAATTGTAGGTTTTTTTTTTTTGCTTTTGATTTTGGTTGACAAGAACAAAAAATGGTAGAAAATTTACAAGTTGCAACCCTACTCTCTTTGTTTTTTACAAAATCTTCACTTTTAGGGTTTTGTGAGTATACTTCAATTAGTAAATCAATAAATAGTTTGATGAATTGATAAATAACTAATTAGGAAATGACAAAGAAAATCTAGAGAATATGTTTTAAATTTATGCCATATTTATTATTACAAACACAATATCCTTCATATGAAAAAAATATTTGGAATAAGAGACAAAGGAAATCTAGAGAATATGTTTTAAATTTCAATGTTAATTCAATTCTTGATAATTACTAGTATTCATATCATAGCATTGGTGGCCTTGTAGTCTTTTGTTAGTAGTTTGCATTTACAATAATGTTTTATTTACATCATATTCGTTGTAGTGGTGCAATAGCATGCTCAATAGTAATAAAATGCTTATCAATGCATTGATGTGCTTATTGGTGCTTAGTAATTAGTATACTACCCTAGCCTGGAACATTATTTTTAATATAATATGAGCTAAACAAGTTATCATGACTTTGATTTAATATTGCTTGCCATTTTTAATATAATATTACCTTAATTTATATATATTATATTTAAAATTATTATGCCGTGTCCACGCCGCACCCGTGTCCTATATTTTTAAAAAATGCCGTGTCCCGTGTCCGTGTCGTGTCGTGTCCGTGTCCGTGCATCCTAGGTGACACCTAGTGTCAATAAATGGCACTCACTTGGACGGCAGAAAGATTGACAAATAACAATAAAACAATAAACAATGAACTAAAAAAATTACATTGCAAACAAAATTATGAGCTAAACATAGATCTGTATCCACCTTATGGAACTTTAGCGTTTAGATGAACCCGATCAACAATTTAAAAATAATATACAATGACTAAATAATCCCGTCTTTCATCGCACTTACTTCAGTATTCAAGAGAGCGCTAAGACCATCTTCCAAAGAGCCCAGTAAGCATGCATCCTGTAGACAGTGAAAAATGGCAATTAAAGGGTTTTTGGATACTGAGCCATGAGAATCAAAAGAAAACCAACCAGAAACGAAGTAGTGGTAGCTTTAACTTACCAAGATACAAAGCATGCCACAGACCAGAAATTTTACATTCACATACTCATCATGTATTTTTATATTAGGAAGAGAAGATACAGAAGATTCTCCATCATAAATAAATTTCTCAAGTAGATTTACATGAATCTTCGGAGCATCTCCAATGAAACAAGGGAAAAATTTCCTATCAACTTGCAGGCAGCTTGCAGGAAGAATACATTTGTTTTTTGAGCAATATAGACGGAAAGATGCATGTGCGAACTGAAATGCATCCCATGCATGGCCACTTGTACTGGGCAAAAAATGGAAAGAATATAATTACAGGAAAAAAACTTATACTGGTTTGAATATCTAAAGTCAGTGAACAAAAAATGATGTACCACTGCAAGACTGAAAACAATGCTTGGCGGAAATGGCATGCTGCATAAGTTGTGATTGTTGATGAATTATTCCAGTAAATTAAACAAGGAACACCCTGAAAAAGGAAAACAATATAAATTTAATACATCATTGATGTGAAACTAGTTGCAAGGAGCCACGTAAGAAATTAAAATTGATTGACAAGGAAATTACAATTAATAACTTATGGCGATAGCAAGAAAATCATTAACAATTCGTAGTTATCAACTAGCTTAGGCGAAGAAGTATGTAGATTAGCAAAACCTTCAGACAACCAAAGAATAGTAGCAACACTAAGAGCTATTACAACAATCCGTCATTTAATAACGAGAAGTTCACCTTGGGGAAAATACTCACTCAACTAGACTAGGCTTTGCGGGAGAAGAATTTCAGCACACCATACGATGCCACGAGGAAGGTTGCGATGCCAAGGGTCTTGAGCCACGGAGAGGTCGACGATGACGCGGAGGGCGTGAATGCTTGACTTTCGAGACTCCAAGTGTGTTTTGCAAATTTTCGGTCGTAGATGCTCGCAAGGATTGGTACGACTCTTTCCAAGTACTCTTCTACGGTGGCTTCGTCTTCAAATCCTACGTCGAAACAAGGTGATCGTAGGATGTTGATGCTTCCGTCGGCGTTGAATACAAGGCCCCCACTCAAACTCCGGGTCCGCCATACATGCTTGGCGTCGAGGATTCTTCAAGGAGAGGAGGGAGTGGCCGGCGGGATTTCCAAGGGAGGAGAAATTCGGCCAAGGTGGAAGAGAGGGGAGGCGGGTGCAATGGGTGAGAGAGGTTAGGTGGGGTGAGGTGGCAAGCAAATTACTAAAATCTGAAGTTAATTCTCAGATTTTAGTAAGTTTGGAGGGAAAATTTTGAAAAGAGAATTCAAATTAAGATGGAGTTAAGAGGGGATTTAATGAGCCATTAAAGGGGCTCATTAAATGGTGGCCGGCGGCATGATTAAGGGGAGGGAATAAGGTTTGAAACTTAAACTGAAGTTAATTTCAGTTTTAAGTAAATCGGGAGGGAAAATTTTGAAATCCAATTAGAATTCCAAAACGGTCAAGGCATTAAACTAGCATTTAATGGGAAATCTCCATGAGGGGGGCCGGCGGCATGCTTGGGGGAGGAGAGGGAAATTAAGAGGAAGGGGTTTCTAAATTAGGATGATGATGTGGAGCGTTCTATCATGACTCCGAAATAGACTAAATTGAAATTGAAATTGATCATCAAAACTTTCCTAAATGGGAATTCCAAATTTGGAAAGAATTGAAAATTTGAAAATTTCGAATTTCAAATTTAAAATTTGATTGGGAGGGAGTCGGGTGGGGAATGAGGGATGGCGGGTGAAGTGGCCGGCCGGGACTTGGGTGATGGCCGGCGGCAAGCTTCCAAGGCCAGCGGCAATAAGGGACTAGGGGTGGAATTTCGTGGTGGAGATGGAGAAGATGATGGTAGGGAGTAGGAACAAGAAGATAACTAGATTAACCACGAGTTGCGGACTCTTCCAACAACTGGTGGGCCTTGCGCTTTGCTCCCCTTGAGCTCTCTCCCTTCTCAAGCCCTCATGCAAGAAGAAGTAGAAACCAAAAGCAATTTTCATTCAAATATTCATTAACCTCATATAATGATATATGACCCCTATATATAGGTCATGAGATACAAGCAAATAAAAGCATAACTAATGACTAAATCGCCCTCGGGGCCCCAACATAACTCACTCACACACAAGGGTAAAACAGGAATACTGAAAACTGAAAATGCATGAATAACTAAAAATATAAGCTCTGAATCGTGGCCATCGATCGGCAATGCTTCCGGCGATACACGTGTCTGAACCGTTGATCGATGACCTCATCAATCATACAATTGTTATTGGGATGATTTGGGATGCCTTGTTCAAAAAGAGTACATAACACAAATATATATATATATGATGGGGACATCAGCTGCGATTTCGACAGATGTACCTTCAGGAGATGCCGGAGATCGACGGCCACGATCATGATTTGTGTTTTCATCATTTTATGTAGTAGTTTATTTTTATTTTATGTTTTTCCGTTTTTACCCTTATGGGTATTTGGTAGCTTTTGTAGCCCAAGGGGCATTTTAGTACTTTACTTTCTTTGTCATTTTGAGGCCTATTTATATGGCCCTTTTCTCATGTAAGAGTTAGTTTTTTTGATAAATGAAAATATTTGTCAATTATGATCTCTTTGTGAGTTCACCCTCCTCGATCTCTTAGTGAGTTCGCGGGAGAAGCTAGATCTCTTTGTGAGTTCTAGATCTTCTTGTTCTACCATTTTTCTTCCTTTATCTCTTGTGATCGATTCGTAATTATGTGGAGATTCGGTTTTGAAGATCAAAGAGGTAAGTGGAATCATAGCAAAACAAATCTTCAAATTTTCACCTCCTCCCTTCCCCTCATCCTTTGCCACCGCCTCCCATTAGAGCCGCCCAGGCCGCCGGCCTGTAAAGCCCCTCCCACCGGCAGGCAATCCACCCCTTGCCGCCGGCCACCCTTGGAGCCCCTTGCCGCCGGCCCCCCTCTGACCCTCCTCTCCGAATTTTGAATTTCTCTCCCTTAATGACTTTCCTAATTAAGCCAAATTAAATTATGAAATTAATTAAGAGGAGTTACAAATTTTGAAATTCAAATTCCCTCTTAATTTATTTGAATTAGGGAGTTACATAAGACAATCAAATTCTGAAATTAATATCGGATTTTGATTAATTTCTAGTGGTCCCCACTTGCTTAATTTCTAACCCCTTTTATTTCTCTCTACATGGCCGGCCATACATAGAGGCCAAATCCTCTCACCTGCTATTAATTCCAATCTAATTAATCCCTTATTTTCTCTGAAAACCGCTGGCCCCTCATGGAATTAATTGGAATTCCCACAAGACAGCCGCCTCCCTCTTCTCCTCTCTCTCCCTCTCAATTCCCCTTGCTCCTAAGCTTAGAATCCTGAGATTTCTCTCAGATTTTGGCTCTGTCCTGCACCGTTGGAAGGCTGAATTTGCTGCCAGAATTCCTGTTTGCAGTTTTTCTCTCTGCTGTCCTCATATTTCAGCATACAGCTTGCTGTCCCCTTATGCCAGCAAAGATATCCTGCTGTCCAGCACTTTGGAAGACCACCGACAGATATATGGGCTACCTAATGGACTACACTTTGGCACCATTTGTCTTTGGGTAAACTCTTCCCCGACTCTTTTCTCTTCGAAGTGTTTCTCAATTGTGGCCTAGTAAATTCATGACGATCATGTTAATGCCTCTCTGCTAAAGCTTAGTGAATTAGAGAGTTGAGTGAGTGGACACTTCTAGTGATTAATCTCATTGTTAGTCTAGGGATATTTGTGGAAAACCATTCATGTACGCAACGTTAGATTGACTTGATTGTTATATGATCTTAACTCTTACGAAAGTGATTCAACCGTAAGCTTGTTCTTCCAATCTTAATGTTTTATCTCGTCGTTCAAATCATTATAAAGATATAATTATTTGTTCTCTCTAAAATTAAGCGTGCAAATTCATTATGAAACTCATCTTCGCATGTACGTTTCACATCAATATAATATCCACATGACAAGCTCTCCTGCAATGAGAAGGATTAAAAAAAACAAGATCAACAGTTGAGATGAAAAGACATCAGAAAGCAGAACCCAATGATGATGTCACATCACAGAACACAAATACTATTAGGCACTTCAAAAGTTATCTCAATGAATCCTACCATAAGATTTGGAGCACGAAATAGAAGACAGGGTTCTTAGAATGTATGACGTACAATATTCCTGAAAACTTCTGCTGACTCCCGCAAAAAATAAAAGGAAATGCCAAAATGATAGCTGAAGTACCTTGCAACAGCATGGATTGAAAAATGGGGGGACACCACATGGAGGAAAACTAGCAGAATCAAATAAAGCTATTATAAGTTTTTTTTTTTTTTTTACTTTTTTTTTTTGGAACCACTCAATGGTCATGGCATAGGTGAGCTAGACCAAAACCATTATGAATCCATCACCCAAAACAACTGAACCAAGGCTCAGGCATGTTAAATGATGATGCAGAGAAATAAACCACCGCATTGCCATATGTTTCAGAGTTTGGAACAAAAAATCGTTTAACATTCATAGAGAAATTTAATCCAGATCATAACAATTTACATGTGGACTCATTTCACTAAAAACTCCAAACCAGATAGAAACAAATGGAAAATATAGTGCCATGGAAAATTTCACCTTCACACGCAATCCCTCTGCAATTTTTTCACTGTTTGGTGCCTCAAGGTAAACCTGCAGCCAAAAAATAATAATAATAATAATAATAAAATAAAAAGGTAAAGCTGCAGCCAATTAGGGAAAGATACAAAAGTACAATTTAGAATGCATAAATAATTCTGCAAGTTAATTGAAAATCAGTGTATGTCTAAGGGCGGCACAAGGCTTCAGTAACCAACCGATCACAATCAAGATACAACGTAAAATGCAAGCAAAATAATTCAATATACTAACATCAAGAAATTTTATCAGTACATTGAATGACTTCTTTTGTATCTCAAAGCACATGGCTGGCTCTAAACTTTTACTAGAAGGAACCTCTTTAATAAATTGTAAAGAATAATTGTGGGCTCCGAAAATTCGGCCCCGGCCTCCCCGCCGCGCTTTTTCTTTTTTATTCGGCGAGGGGGAGTTTTAACGGAATAAGTTCCGGGGTAAATTTTGGAAGGCAGATGGGTTTGTAGATAAGACACTACCCAGAGATTTCGCCCTCATTTTGCGAGGACTTTATGATCTAAGTTCTGGTTTCCTATAGGCGCAAGCCCCTATAGTTAATTACCTCTCCCGATTGCGAGAGAGAACTTTCGATTAAGGCTAGTCGTCAATAAGATACGTAGAATACGTGGTATCTGGCATATAGTAGCAGTATAGATTTGAGATTTGGAAATTTGAGTTTAGATTTGGGTATTAGGAAAGGTTTGAAAAAGTTTGGAAATTTGGGCATATTTGGTATTTAAAATATGAATTGTACCATCTTATACTTAAAGCGGATGGTGAGGGAATGGATGATAGACCCGATCAAGATCCCATGGTTCCGTCGTCCCGGGCCATCATGGTCCCTAGTCTACTTAGTCTCAGAGGAGGTAGTCGACCCAACCTGACAGAAGGATCCTTGTCGGCAACCATGGGTTGCTTCGTCCAAGGGGACCTTGTAGACCTGGGATGAATGTTTGTCTAAGGGGACAAATTTAAATCCACCTTGGCTAACAGAGAGCTTTGTGCCCTATCAATCATATCCTATTGATTCATATCTCAAGGATTTAACGCCATTAAGGAGCGTATTGGCTCTGGCCATAACCGCTATCTGTGGTGCCATTTGGCGGCAAAACCACTCGGTTCAGAGGGCCCCGGGTCATAACCGTTTACCTGCAGTGCCATTTGGCGGCGAAACTGCCGGTTAGAGGACACGTACCACGTCCTTACTGGCAAAAGATTGTTTGAGAAGGGATCATAGTGATATTTTCGACTAGGCATTTGGCTCTTTGTGAGCTAGAGTTTATTTGAATTTGTCCACCCCGGCAGACTGTTGCGGATGGTGGATGGAATTTGCTTTAAGCGATTAATGGATTGAATTTCAAATTTTTGGGATTTTTGAGAATTTTCTGGATTTTTTGGGTTTTTGGGATTTGTGGATTTTTGTGAAGTTTTTGGATTTTTGGATTTTTATGGGTATTTTGGGTGGAGCTTTGGAATATGGATATTTGGAAGACAATTGAAAGTATTTGAAAACCCCTCCGGTTAAGATCTGCATTCAACACGGCCATCATCGGGGTGTTCGGGGTCACTTTCACTTTTATTGATTGAACCCTGTCAACTCTGTCGGGCTGTCGATAGAGGATCGGGTTTCGTAGGCTTTGTACCCTTGAAAGTGAATTCTTTTGATTTTAGGCATTGAAGGCCTAATATGAATGTATTAAAATAAATATTCTGGTCGCCACGGCCACATATTTATTTGTTGGTTCAAACCTTGTTGACTCCTATTAATCTATTTAGGAGGATCAGGTTTCGTAGGCTTCATGCCTTTATCAGTGAATTCTCTTGATTATAGGCCTTGAAGACCTAATATAAATGGATTAAAATAAATACACCAGTTGATACAACCGTGTATTTATTTGAAAGTTCGAACCTTGTCGACTCCTATTGATCTGTACAGGAGGATCGGGTTCAAACTAGAATTCACTTATTGACCCGCGCAGCATCCCTAGACATCACGTGTGTACCAATAACACGCTCGCCGGGGCCCATGCGGGTTCTTGATTGCTTTTACCCCTTTTAGTGTGCCTATGTGTATACAAACTATTGTGCACGTGCGGGAGTATTTTGAAAGTGTTTGTAGACGCCTTCTGTCTGCTTGTACGGAGGTTGCAGATCCGGTGGCGAGGCGTAGCAGCTTCTAAATGGAGTTATTCGCTGCTTCGTACAGGTAGACTGTCGTGCACTATTTGTTGATTTTTGTAGGCGGATCCTAGTGCACTAACTAATCTCCTGCCTTTGCTAATAGATGTCGTTATCTACAGTTTCATTGCATCATTCTTGTAGACGACACATTAAGTATATAATAGGCTTCCTACAGCAGCTCATAGGAATCTGCCTTTTGTTGCATATTGTCAGTTTCTACTTGTGGGGAGCTGGTGCTTTTCGACTGATATTAAGTGGTTGTTGATTCTCATTCTTTCATAGGTGTATATTTGCTGCACATCGATCCTCCCATTTCTGTAGGAAACTGATACATTTGCTTGCATAATGTTATTGAATGTTGGTCGAACTGCATTCGCCGGCAATCTTTTCATGCAATGCTGGCAATCATCATTTGCAGATAACTATTATATTCTCCCATGAGTAGATTGACATTAATTGTAGGAGTATTATATTCATCGCCACTCCTCTAATGTCACTAGTAGAGTTGTTGTATGCATTACAAATATAAGAAACTTTTCTTTTACAAGATCTACTGCATGCATCACAATTCATTACATTCGTTGTATGTCGATCTCCTTTATTCACTTATGTTCATCACTTGTATACCATTTGTATTGTATCTTGTTTATAAATGCATCAGAGATTTCATGCCATTACTTATAGTCAGGCTGTGAATTTGTTTTGATCGTTGCTAGTGGATGAAAGTTTCCTTTTGACTCATCGATGTTGGTTGAAGGGAAATCATTGCATTCACAATCTTTCCATCATTATTGGCTGCAAGCCACTATATTCACTTGCACTTCTTTCATGTTTGTAAGCCAACTATCTCCTTCACTACATGCATTCATAAGAAGCTTTATTTGTTGTAGGCTCTTGGACCTCCTTTGTAGACCTTTGTTCATTCATTGATATCTAGATGAAGATTCTTCCACATTCATTTGAGAGCTTCACATTTTAATTGTAAGTACATTGATTGGGATGGGAGGTAGGAATCACAAGTCTCTTATATATGTTCATTTGCATCTAAGTTGGAGCTTACCACTTGTAATCTATACAAGTTAGGTCTCATATGGTTCATTTGAAATTCTTTGGGTCATCATCAAAATCAAGTCCAAACTCAAGTTTGAGTTTGTTTAGTTCAAGTTTTGCTCCAAGTTTGAGTTCAAATGATTTGAATCATGACTCTTTTGAGTCAAATGAGATTCAAATCCAAGCCTTGTTGTAGTTCAAGATTTAAGTCCACAAATAATCTTGTTAAGTTCAACCCAAGTTTGAGCGCAAATCAAGTTCTTCTTGATTGAGTTTGATTGAAGTTCCATAATGTCCAAGATTGATTCAAGTTTGAGTTCTTGTAGTCATTTGTTGCAAGCCCAAGTTTGTATTAAATCTCAATTTACTTAGGTTCAAATATTTTATAAGTCATTTTATTGTGCAAATATGAATCCAAGTCCAAGTCCACAAATTCATGCTTGAGTTCAAGTATAGTTCAGGCTCTATATGAACCTCCTTCATTTGTCGAGTCCCCTGTTGTTCAATCAAGTTCTCTTGTTCAATTCGTGTCCTTTCAATTTCATTTGAGTTTGATTTAAGCCTTTTATTAATGTCTTTTCAAATGTTCAAATGAGTCCAAGTACAAGTCCCATTTGATTCAAGTCCACAAGTCCCAAACGCTTCCAAGTCCTTGTCCCGTTTAGGGGAAAAACCAAGAGGCCGCCTACCCGCCACATCAATAAAGACGTGCACGGTTGGTGTTGGTGAGACACCGCGGCGGTTGTATTTTATTTTTCTCCCACCACGGCCAACAAAGGCGTGCATGGGGTTTTAAAAAGTATTTTTATGAAAAGATAGCAATTTTTTTGACATTTCCCCCCCCGCCCGGGGGTACTTATGAGAGACCCCGCCTCGCCGTAGGTGCCGCACCGGGGTCCCATCCCACCACGCGCACCAAAGGCGTGCTTGGGGCGGTTTTCCGGTTCGCCACGAACATTGAAATAGAGTTTTTTGAGTTTAGAAAGAATCATACCTTCGCGGGGTTGTCAGGGTTGACACGTGGATCGAGGAGTCACTCGCCTACCTTGTCGTAGGTGTCGCACCGGGTTCCCTCCTACCACGGCCAACAAAGGCGTGCTTAGGTGGTTTGCCGGTCCGACACGAACGTCGAGGTAAGAGAGTGGGAGGATTATTATTTTTTTTGTAATTAATTAATTATAATTAGTTTTAAAAATAATTAGTTAATTAATAATAATTAATTACTATTAAAAATACTAATTATAATTAATTATGTTAATTATAATTAATTAATAATTGCTTATAATTAACCATAAATAATCATAATTAAATTATGATTAATTTATAATTAATTAATAACTAATTATAATTAAAAATAAATAATCATAATTAAATCTTAATTAATCATAATTAATTTAAAATAATAATAATTAAAATTAAAAGTAACTAATTATAATTAAATTCAATTAATTATAATTAATTAAAACAATTACAAAATCCAACTGTAATTATGCAGGATTTATTCATGATCAAAATTTGTAGGATTTGAGCAAAACCCTTTGCTTCTCTTTGCTTACCACTCCCTGGATTTATGGGATACGGCCGAAGAAGTGTGTGAAAGGGAGTAAGATACCCTCACAGTGAGCTCCCGTTGATGCTTCCGATCAAAATGTGGTAACTTCCGATCCAGCAGGCAGGGACGGCGTCGAAGGAGGAGCGACGGGTTCGGTTAGGTAAAACCGGCACTCTCTCTCAGCTCTTCTCTAGTGGAGGTCGGACGGACACGGCAAGCGGGAAGGGCTACAGGAAGTGGAGAGGGGTTCAGACGCAGAGGTGCGGCTACGGGATGAAGAGAAGCGGAGATCGGGCGGCTCGGCTAGGGCTCTGGTCGTGATGGAGCTCGCAAACAGGAAGAGCTTGGTCGGAGGGAGATCAGAGGATTCGGGAGGAGTTCGTGGAAGGAGAAGAGCAAGAAGTCGTGCGAGAGAAGTCCCGATAGCTTGCATTCGGTTGGCTTTTAAAGGCGTTGGAGAGCATCGATCGAGGAGAGCGTGGAATGAGCGACTCAATTCGGCGCCGCTGCAGAGGGATGGGTCGACGATTGAGCGGGATTTGCGGCAGATGTGGCAGAGATACGGGATGAGCGGCTACAGGTAATCATTTTAGCTTTTTTTTTATTATTTTGATTTGTCTGTGTCCCTTTGGCTTCACCGTGGAGGTCAACAATAATCTAGTATAGTAAGAGATCAAATGTAAAATCAATGTGTTCTTGGCAGCTTCAAATTTGCAACGTGAACGAATGTTTAAAACTTGGAATAATAAACTACAACAAAGGGTGGTACTTGACTTCATGATTTTTCCATCAAACATGGTTGAATTATGATATAGATGAGTTTGGCAATTTCAGATGGCTTTCCAAAACTTTGTATCTGCTTTTCTTCTAGGTCTAAAAACTACCTAAACTAAAAAACTTATTCGTTCGATTGTGGTTTGACCCTGCATTTTAGTAAATGCTGAAAGTAAACCAGTTCAGTTATGTGAGCTGATGAATTTCTACCAAACTGGGATAATACGCATCAAGCAAGTTATTCTACCCAAAGAAAAATCCTCTCATTATGGTTATACCTAAAGATGTAAGCCAAGCAACGGTTTTATCTTCCATCAATTCGCTTGAAATAAGTTATTATACATTCATAAACCAAATCTATTTCTTTCACAAACTTACAAGAAAAAGTTAAGTGGCCCAATCAAATTGCTTCTATTTGATATAATATTTAAGGTAGGAATTTGCAATACTGCCAAGATATCTAAAAGGTTGTATTAAGTGCATGAGACTTCTCACCGATGTTTGAGTCAAAGGAGGCGTTAATCCACATAAACTTAACTAACATTACAGAGAGGTTGTTTTGTTTGAAACCCATGACCTTCAGGTAAGGATCAATGATGAATAGCACTCCTATAGCCATAATTGTCGATAAAATAGGAGTTGACACTACAATCGATTGATGGATGAAGTCCTCATATCCATTTCCAAAAAGACTTATGCAATTAGTGTTGGAAGCTTTGGCAACCAAAGGCCAAATGTGAAGACAAGTAGAAAGCATTAGTTTGTCAAATAGACTGCCAACATGCATAAAATGCGGTGATGTGTCATTAAGAAAATCCAGCGCCCAACTAGCAACTAGATGCTTGCTAAAAGAAATGTGATATGATTAATTAACCTACTTAGTTGGCCACATCCACCTTCCACTCTTTTTTTTATCTAGGTTGCAGGCATCGCTCCCCTTGCCACAAAGAAGCAAACTCAAAGTCGCCTTGCATGGTGTTTTTTGGAGGAAATCACCAGGAGCTTGTTAAAACTAGACAAAACAAATAAATGTTACTAAAAAGACAAGATTTTCAAGCATTAAGTCAGATAAATTTGGAAAAAAAAAAGTCAGAAATTTGGTATTTGATTATGGGCATTATAAACCAAGACATTTCTATCTATGGCAAGTTGGGGTGGTGCTTTCTTGGATTCGATCCGAGCAGCATCACACTTCTCTTCTTGCCAGAATTAATCCAATAGGAAATTGAGAGGCTGACCTCAACAATTTGGAACCTCTCGTTCCAAGTCATTATAGCCTGAATGGAATATATTGAAAATGGGGAATTATTAGGGTGGCCAACCTGTTGATGAATTTGGAACTCAGTAAAAATAAACATGGTAATCCACCTGAAAAACTTGGAGTCATTTGGGTCATTGCAAACCAAGATTAGTGTTCTCAAATATCATTAAAGAGTAGCCTCCCATCAAACATGGTCAATAAGCAAGTTGCTCTCACCAATATTGCCATAACTATATATGAGATCAAAAGTTCACTCCGTAGCGATTAGATAAAGAAGGTTCGTGTATCCATTCCAAGGTATGTGTTGTCAAGAGGAGTTACACTTCATCCTTTCTAATTGACTATGAAGGTATATTATAGATGGCAGGATGAAGCCACATTAGGTGTTGTTGACTTAATTTTTGGATCGAATTGGGCACAATTGAACCCAGATCGAACTCAAATCAACTTAACCAAGCTAAATCAATTCAACCTTTCCCAATTTAGCCTCCCCAAATCAGGCAATCCCATTGGAAGGCTAAGATTACCTTGAATTTTCAAACTAGCAATGTTGTCTTCCTATCTTATCCCGGGATTGGAAATTACAGCAGCTCGAGAGGTTTGGATAGGATGGGGCAAGGTCTTTCGTTTCAATCCTTATTCGTCTTTAAGAGAGAAAATCGAGAGAAAGCGGACTGATGGGGGTCGTCTTCTAAACAAAACACACACACATAGCTGTGTACTTTTGGTGTTGTCAACTTAATTTTCGGACTAAAAATGGGCTCAATTGAGTCTAAGTGAACCTAGATTGAACTCAACTCAAGCCTAACCTAGCCCTATCGATTAAACCTTTCCCAACTTAGCCTTCCCAAATCAAGCAATCACATTGGAAGGCTGAGATTACCTTAAATTTCCAAACAAGCATTGTTGTATTCCTATCTTATCCCGGGATTGTTGGGATTTACGACAACTCGGGAGGTCTAGATAGGATGGTGCGAGGCCTTTTGCTTCAATGATTCTTCGTCTCCAGAGAGAAAACCAAGAGAGAGTGGGCTATTGGGGGTCTTCTTCCAAAAACTAAGAAAGAGAGAGAGAGGTGTATACATCTGAGCGAGAAAGGGAGAGGTGGCCGGTTCTTCCTTCCTCCGACTTTCTTAGGGCGAGCACTACTCCACGCTTCTTCTTCCTGGGAGAAACCAAGCAAGGGGCTTAGTGTGTGCATGTCTAGACCGAATTGAACAAGAGAGAGTAGTTGCTCTTTGTCGTGAGCCTGAGACGCAAAGATCGAACTTCTATTTGTTCTGAGACTTCCAAAGTTGATGCAGGCAAGGGGGGGTCAAAACAAGTTGGATTTTTAAATTTTGGTGAGCTTCTAAAATCAGCTCACTAATGAGCTTTTTCTACTTATTTAGCTCAAAAAATGATGGAATAAATTCACTTCCTAGCTCATTAATTCAAAAAGGTATGCTATTAATTCATGAATTCAATTTGGAGTGGACTTGCCTCTTCTCCTCCCCTTTGTCTTCTTGTTTTCCTGTGCTAGGTGATTTTCCCGTGCCTTGCCCCTTTGGTTCCCGTGGCTGGCTGCTTGGTTCCTGCGGCTGTCTGCTTGGTTCCCGTGGCTTTTCTGCTTGGTTCTCGTGGCTTTTCTTCTCTGTTTTGTTGTACCGTTTGGGGGCTGATGTGTTATGATTGTTGGCCTTTCATTTCCCTAAATCTAAAAGGTTTAAATTAATGTTTTAGGTGGCTATTTGGCTGCCCTTTTCTTCTATAAATAGGAGATGTTTTGAGGCTTAAAAAGAGTGTTATAATGTGATTTTTGGGACAAAACCTGAGAGGTTTTTTCTTCTTTCTTGGAAAAGCTTGTGAGCTTGTTCCATTCCTCCTTTCTCCTAGGAAAGCTTGCGAGCTTGTCCTCCTATCTTCGTCTTGGCTTCTAATCCCCTTCTTCTTTACGCAAGAATCCACCCCACTTGTATCTTTCTTCTCTCAATGGATGAATGCAACTTTAGGTGTCTTGTTTGAGTCGTTTGTAAGTGTCTAAGTTTGTAAGTCTTTTATATTATTAAAGTGAAGTTGTTTTCAATTTAAGTGTCATTTTATGTTGTAATTTTGGTACTTCATGTAATCTCCTAATTTATAGGAAGAGTTTCTTTTGCTAGCAAAAATTAGGCTTTCTCCTAATTTTTGCTTGCATCAAAAGTCGAGCAAGGGCTGCAAACTTTTCCCTCCCTTCTTCTTTCAATCCTCCAAAACTAAGGGGCTAGAGGTTGTTGAGGTACAGCTTTGGAGTGAAAATCGAGTGTATGATTCAACTACCTCTTCAGCCTTTTTCTAGAGAGGCAGGGACCTTTTTTCCTATAGCTTTCAACCAAAAGAAATTGCAGTTGATGAGCTTTTCATTTGAGGAGATTCTTCTTCCTCATTCACCAAATCTGGCGAGGTGGCAGCTAAGTCAACATCCAAAGCATTGTGGCATTATCTTAAATGTTGGGACAACATATGCAAGTTGATAATGTCAAGTTGGGGTTTCATCAAGTTGGCGGCTCTCATAAGGGGGCTCTCTAGAAAATTAGTGTGGCAGAACTCACGTACTCTCATAGTGGCTAGGTATGAGCTGTCAAAAGGTGACCATGCTTCATCCTTTATAATTAGCTATGAAGGTATATTATAGCTGGCAGGATGAAGGCACATTAGGTGTTTTTTACTTAATTTTTAGACCTAATTGGGCTCAATTGAATCTAAGTGAATCCAGATCGAACTCAAATCAAGCCTAACTTAGCCCAATTAGTTCAACCTTTTCCCAATTTAGCCTTCCCAAATCAGGCAATCACATTGGAATTGGAAGGCTAAGATTACCTTAAATTTCCAAACGAGCATTGTTGTCTTCCTATCCTATCATGGGATTTATGGGATTTACAGCAGCTCTAGAGGTCTAGATAGGGCCAAGCGAGGTCTTTCGTTTCAATCCTTCTTCATCTCCCAAAGAGAAAATTGAGAAAGAGCAAACTATTGGTGGTTGTCTTCAAAAAATAGAGAAAGAGAGGTGCATATGTTTGGAGCAAGCGAGGGAGAGGTGCTCAATGCTTCCCTTCTCCAACTTTCCTGAACCAAGCGCTACTCCACGCTTCTTCTTCCTGGGAGAAACCAAGTAGGTGGGGGGCTTGGGGTGTGCGTGCTTGGGTCAAATCAAACAAGAGAGCAACGGCTCTATGCATGCACCTGAGGCCAGACCGAAGGGGAATTCCTATTGTGCGAGCCTTGGAGCTCAGGTGAGGAGTGTGTGACCTTGGAGAGTTGGGAGCTTGAGCTTGAGACTCGGAGGGATCGAACTTCTGAGACTTCCAAAGCCTTGAAAGGGCTGCAGGATTTTCCCCCCGACTTCTTTCAACCCTCCAAAACCAAGGCGCCGCATAAAAATTTTCTTGTATCATGGCTCTTTGATTAGATTGCAAAGAAAATTTGATTAGAAGTAATGTATCATAGCCAGCTCTAAAAACTCCCTATGGTCAAGCCTCACTCCTGCTAAATGATTTTTTTTCCCTAGCTTAATATTTAAGCCATCAAAGTACTTAAAGGTTAAGGATAAATAAATGTTAAGTTTTCTTTAATGCAAAAAATAAAATCATTAATTAAAAATTAGAAAAAAAATATGAATAATAAAAGAAAGGTAGCCAACATAGCCATAAGGAGGAGATAGGCCTTCTATATAACTAATGTTCCCAACTTCCGGTACCCAAGACCAATGCTCATTGCAACTTGCAAGTTAACAGCAATGGAAAAATAAACAAGAAAAAGCAAGACAAAAGCAGCATATGAAAAAATCTCACATTTACCAGGCCTTTGGGTAAACAAAAAGATGCAAAACCTCGTCAATGCAAAGCGCTCACTAGGAAATCCCAAATAAAATCAGGTCAAAGCTATCAAAGATATAATTTAACATTGACCTTTTTTTCATCATAAATGTTGAGCTTAAAAGTGAAAACCTAAAAGCTAATGGTAGCATTGTAACAGTACAACAACTGAACAACAACAACACCAAGCCTTTGTCCCACTATGTGGGGTCGGCTACATGAATCCTTTTTCGCCATTGTGTCTGGCTAAAAGTCAAATTCTAATTTAAATCTAATATTTTCTAACCAAGTCTTTTTAGATCTACATCTACCTTTCTTAGCAAAAATTGAATCTAATACTTCAGCTTTCCTAACCGGGTCATCGGAAGGTCTCCGTTTAATGTGACCAAACTATCTAAGGCGACTCTCTCTAATCTTATCTTCCACTGGAGCTACTCCAACCTTTTCACATATATGCTCATTTTGTATCCTATCTCTAAGGGTCAAGCAACTCATCCACGTAAGCATCCTCATCTCTGCAACACTTAACTTAGTATTATGCTTCTCTTTTAATGGCCAACATTCGGCACCATAAAGCATTGTAGCTCTCACTACCATCTTATAGAATTTTCTCTAAAGTTTGAGGGGGACTTTTCTATCGCACAATAAGCCCAATGCATTCCTCCACTTCAACCATCAAACTTGAATTATGCTGATAATATCCTCATCTAATTCACCATCACTCTGAACAATAGAACCAAAATATCTAAAACGTGTACTCTTATTAATGACTTGATCGCCCAAAGTCACAATCCCCTCACTAGGTCTATTGCTACTAAAATTACACTCCATAAAATCAGTTTTAGATCTACTCAGGAAAAAACATTTAGACTCTAAGGTTGACCTCCATAATTCAAGTTTACCTTCAACTCCCTTTCTAGTCTTATCAACAAGAAGAATATCATCAGCAAAAAGCACACACCAAGGTACATCCTCTTGTAAATATCTAGTGAGAACATCCATGAATAAAACAAAAAGATATGGGCTTAAGGCTGATCCTTGATGTAATCCAACCGAAATAGGAAAATACTTGGTCAAACCACCTTGTGTTTGAACACAAGTAATAGCTCCTGCATATATATCTTTAATGATTTGAATATAAGCATTATTAACTCTTTTCTTTTCAAGAACTATCCATAGCACTTCTCTTCGAACTTTATCATATGCTTTCTCTAAATCAAAAAATATCATATGTAGATCCTCCTTATTCTCTCTATATTTCTCCATCAAACCTCTCAATAAATGTATGGCTTCCATGGTAGACCTACCCGACATGAATCCAAATTGATTTTGAGAAAAATTAGTATCACGCCGCAACCTACATTCTATAACTCGCTCCCATAGTTTTAAAGTATGACACATTAACTTAATTCCTCAATAATTCGCACACTCCTGTGCATCAACTTTATTCTTAAAAATAGGAATTAATACACTTATTCTCCACTGATCTAGCATCTTTTTAGTTTTCAAAGCAGCAATAAAAAGTTTAGTAAACCAAGAAATTCCTTCATCTCCAAAGCATTTCCACATCTCTATTAGAATATCATCAAGTCCAATAGCTTTTCCACGCTTCGTTTTTTTCAAAGCCTCTCAAACTTCGGTTTTACTTATACGTCGATAAAAATAAAAATATTTATTTTCATTTAAGGTGATAGAGTCACTAAAGTCGATCGTATTTTCACATTCTATATTAAAAAGTTTAGCAAAATATCTCATCCACCTTTGTTGAATATCATCTTCTATGAAAAGTACTTTTTGATCTGCATCCTTAATACACTTCACTTGAACTAAATGCTTATTATTCCTATCTCTTTGTTTGACTAATTTATATATATATATATATATATATATATATATATATATATATATATATATATATATATATATATATTTATTTATTTATTTATTTATTTATTTATTTATTTATTTATTTATTTCTCCCTCCTTAGTATCTAATCTATTATATAAATCATTAAAAGCTATTTTCTTTGCATCGCAAATAGCTTTCTTAGATTCTTTACGAGCCTCTTTATAGTTATCCCAATTATTAGAATTTTTACATCTAAACCAATTTTTATAACAAATCTTCTTATTTTTTATCTTTTCTTGCAAATTTGGATTCCACCACCAACTATTTTTACAATTATGAGATTTTCCCTTTAAAACTCCAAGCACATCTTTTGTAATATTTTTAATATCACTAACCACTTTTTCCCGCATAATATTAGCATCCTCATGCACAGACAGAATCTTAAGATCTAAAATCTTACACTCAAAAATAATTTTGTTAATATTCTTTACATGCCCCCATCTAATCCTAAAAAATCATTTTACTTTATTTTTTTATTTTTTCCCTTTATCTTAAAGTCCAAAACTGATAATCGATGTTGGGTACATAAATTTTCACTCGAAATAACTTTACAATCTTTGCAACCTAAACGATCTAATTTTCTTATAAGAAAATAATCAATAAGTGTTTTACTACATCCATTTTTATAGCATTGTAACAGTGCCTAACAAAAAATTTTATTACTTCACTGCCCCACCTAACAAAATATTAATGATGTAAAAGCAAAATATGTCTCTCATCATAAAGCAATTATATACATAACAAGAATATACTTTATCTCTACCTTATAACTATCATAAGACTATGAAGCCCGTCTCTTACAATAGCTCATAAAAATTCAATAGAACGAAGAGAAAATACTACAATTAGGCTATTATGGCCTCAATTTAAAGAGGAACTAACAAGATCAATGGTTTCACCAAAGCAACATATACATTCATGTTTGCCATATCAAATGAATATGAAATAATGTGAGAAATGAAGAAAATGGTTTTTTTAGTCTTCAACATAGGAGAATAACTTACAATAGAGGGTAACGGAGGAATAATCAGAGAAACAAAAAATTCAGTGTCAGTAACATCTGTGGTTCCCCACATGAGAGAACCAATTTCTTCTTCACTCTCAAGTTGCTGTCCCTGAAAGTACAGAATGTCTGGACATTCTGCACTCAGAACATCCTGGAACTGATCTATCGTTGGATTCCTAAGCGTCCGGGCCTGGGTTTGAAATGGGCACAGACAGCATCAAAGCTTACTGGTGGATGGAATATGTACAGGCAAAACATCAGAAAACCATAACTAATTTGTCTATGATTTTTATAAAACCTACCTCAAGGAAACCAGAAGAAGCAAGATCAGGAAAGGGGTACCGCATGTCATCACCCCCGACCGGCCTTTCTCTGCCAGAAGCATTTCCGCATAACACAACAACAAGTCGACGTTTTTCGCTTGGGTCAACCCAGGAATGAAACATTGCTTACTACGGGCACAGTAAGAAGAGAGAAACCTCAATTCTCTCTCTTTCAACTAACCCGCGACCTAGAAACTCAACAATTTACAGAAAATCAAAAAGAAAACACAAAGACTCCAAACCAAAATTAAATATGGAAGGCAAGTTCACCTCAACCCACAACACTACATTTTCAGCTTGCAGCCGCTCCCATGTACATTCATCCAAAAAGATCAACGATGGAAATCCATTTCCAAACCCTAATGCAAGCAAGCCCTCAAAATCTTTTCCGGTTAGTGCACAGAATTTGAGGTAGGTGAAGAAATACCAACCTCCGGTACCAAGAAGCGCGCGAGTTTGGATCACCTTGCATACAGTCTCGTAAAAGTAACACTAGCAAACAGGAACAATGCGGCGTTCACTTCAAACTTAATATAAGACAAGAGGACTTAAAAACATTTTTTGCCCTTTATTTAGTCGGATTATGTCATGAAAAATTTTTTTTATGCTTCAATAAATATTATTATTATTTATTTTCTTGAATATTTATCTTTAAAATTTTATTTCAAATAAAAAAATTTATTTTTTATAAGATATTTTTATTTAAAGTTCATTTCAAATGACAAGTTCTATTAAGTTTGAAATAAGATTCAAATCACATTCAAACAATATTTGGATCATACTAAACTTTTATTCGAACAAGATTAAAATCATATTTGAGTAATGTTTGAATCATATTCAAATCATGCTCGTAACCATGTTCAATCAAGTTCTAACATAGTTAAAAATATATTAGAACTTTATTCGAATATGATTTGAGCATGATTCAATCATACTTCGGACATGGTGTAAACCAAGAGGTATAACACAATAGAGTTCAATACAAAAATTATATCATAATCGTGAATAATCCAAAAGCAATATCACTTTAGAGAATAATCAAGATAGCTATGATATGGCATATCTAAATAGATATGAATTAAAACATAATAATATTTACAACATAGTGCTACACTACACAATTGAATTGATAATAATGTTTACATATTGATTCAATCATGTTTGAATAGGCCTGTGAATCTATGTTATTATAAAATTATATATTATCGAGTGCAACTTCTAAAAGATTTTTTTTTTCTTTTCGATTATGTATTATATTCTAAAAATGTAATGGAATACATTCATGAAACTATATGTGACAATAATTTGTATAATTTTTTGCCAAAATATCAAATAGCTTGTCTTGCTATAGACCTAGGCCCTCATCTATGATAGATCTCCTCTACTTTCAGGACATTTGAGTATCAAATGGATAATCTTGAACTGAGTAGTAATTTATTTTTATTTGAATAACAATGATTTGGACATTATTAAAACTTACCATGCAAATTTCTTTTTTTAAGTATTGGAGGAGAAATTTTACTAAGTGTGCTTCAAAAAATATCATTTTGATCTAATATTTTCTTATATTTTTTATTTGTGCAATATATGTCTAAATGTTCTATTGGGACAAAAATACCTTTTTCACAAAAGGATGTATCCTTAGCAAACCATATTTCACAATAAACACAAAAACATCCAAATGTTGTGGTGCAAGAAGCTTAAGGATAAAGAATTTGACCAACCATAAGAGACAATCATAAAAAAGGAACAATCAATAAGTCAGGACCCTTGATAAAGAGTATAAGGAAGAATTTCAATCTAGATGTTTTTTTTTAATGTCTAATTGTAGTTGTATGAGATATTGTAATTGTAGTTTTTAATTTTTTTACACGTATTAATTTTATAAGTTTTGAAAATCGAAATAAAAATTTTGAAATTTTTAAATTTGGATTTTCAAATAATGAAGGAATATTATTTAAATGCAATTGAAAAATTACTATTTAAATTAAAAAAAAATTAAATGATTATGTGCCCCCTTCAGATGGCCGACCAAAACCCACTTGGACGGGGGTAGTTAGTAGGAGGTTAACCAACTCACCCTTATTCAAACATGTGGTTGACACCTTTACTCACTCTCCCTCCATGTGGAATCAAGTGTGAATGTTCATAAAATTCTTCATATACTTATTTCTAAAGCAATGATGGAATTTTAAACTAGCATAAAAATTTTAGATTTTATTTTCCAATCGAAGAGGCTTGGTGGTCAGCTTTATGCTTAGAGGAGTTTGGTGATTCCTTCACACCCTACCACTTTTGGTGGGTGCTCAGTCCAATAATTTTCATAAGCGATACTGATTTCTTTAAATTATACTCTTATACTATCCCTTCCCAACATCACCATACAATTTACCTAACATCTATCCCATAAAATACCCACTCAAATGCTCCACCAAACTCTCAGCCAAAGCTTCACCCTAAATTAAAACAAGTCTTGATTATATTCACAATGGATGATCATAAAACTCTTAGAAATTTATGAAATATTTCTAAAATTAGAGACATATCCCTTTAACAATGAAAGTGTTTCCAATTCTTAGAATCCACTACTTTTATCACATCAAAATCTTAAACTCCAATAACATGCTCTTGATTTTGGGTACATTTGTCACTCTATGACGCCCCAAAATCTAATGTAGAAAATTATCCATTTTAAATAATCTAATTATCTATCAGAGCCTCTAATTATCATCCCATATTAAATAATAAGTGTAGTGGAAGTAATATTTCATTCATTTCTAAAAGAATCATTTACACTAGTTATGAACACGTCTTTTAGATCATTCTATCTTAATATATTTGTATGACTACACAAAATAAACAAAATATATAAGAAATACCTAAATCAACATTGGATATGATATGTCTAACTAAATTAAAACTTTAATTGCATTAGCTCTAGGAGTATTCACCCTACATATGTCCAATGCCAATTTTAAAATCCTCTAGACGTTGGCCTTACTTCCGAAACACTCAGTTAACCTACACATCTTTCATAAAGACTGGACATCATGAATTTTATACGCTTAGGTGGTTAGTTGGCTTTCCTTTCCAGCCAAGATATATGCCTGGATTACATTAGTTAGGACATGTGTATTAGTGTTGGGTAGAACACTAAACCCACCTTAGATTTAGGGTTTAATGCTATTACATTCGGTGTCTAGTAGTACGCCTTATTGGTGGGTAAGCTCCCTATTCTTCATGGATTATAAATCCTACCTATCCGCTTCACACGGATGACGCCACTTCAATCCTTTCCCCCTGCATGCTTCGAGTGCGTTGCTTCCCTTTTCTCCACTTTATTCTCAGTGTCTTAGTCCATCCGGATGCTGAGATGAACCGTGTATGTTGACTAAGCCCATTTGGATCATTTCTTTTCCTTTGAGTAGGATTTCATAGTCTCCTCTCAGTGCCAATCCCTTGTATGAGAAGAATAATATCAGATCCTTAATCAAGAGTTTTCTCAAGCCCTAGGTTCGAGATGTAAATAGCCATATGGGCTTACGCATGTGAGAAATGGAACTCCGACATCAAATAAACCCCACTCGAGCTGATGAATTTAGTGGAGGAAACCCGTTGTTACGACCAGGTCGCATATATTACTACCCATAGGGGTGCGTTGATAGTATCTGCTATCCTCAATGGTTAATCTAATATGCCCTTCCATTGGCCTGCTTGAGAAGAGTGCGGAGGCTTGCGATCATTTCTATCCCTCAGAGTGGTGCGGTCGTATACCGTCTGTACTCTACAGCGGATCCCTTTCGGAGGTCCACAAACTTGTCTTACATTAAAAATATTGACCATTCTATTAAGGTATAATTAAATTGATTTTATCAACTAGTTTGAAAAATATATGCACCACATCTTCATATGCATTCTCAAAACACATTACTTAATATTCTCCTTTTAAAACTCCAAAATAAGAAGAATAAAATGAAACCTTATTCTCACTATGTAAGAGTTGAAAGTACCATCATATTACTCCACTAATTATGTTGAAATTATGTAAGCATCAATCATGATATTCTTAGGTTTTCTTTGGCACAACTTTCACATTTCTTTATAAAGCAATTTTTTGTATAAAAATTATTAGTTTAAAAAATTTTTGTACAAAAAGGCTGCTTTAGAAAGTAATAAGAAGTTATCCCAAATGAAGCCTTAGGCTTTGTTTGGGACGGTTTTCTTAGTGTTTCTTAAAGTAGCTTTCCAAAACTAAAATTAAAATTTTTGTACTAAAAAGTTGTTTTAAGAAGCATTCCCAAACAAAGCCTTAATCTCACTATTAAAATTAAAATGATAGCATGCACTTTTAATGAAACATAAATCTAAAACTCAACTAAATCAATTTGTATACATATATAAATTTATTTTGGAGAAATTGAGGTCATGTTCAACATTCATTTATATATTAAAATGTAACATATGAAATTAGAAATATGGCTTAGAGCATTTACAACTTTAATCTTATATGAAATTAAGAAAGACAAAATAAAACAAATTATAGATGAAAATAAAAATAACATGACTTAAAGTAACTCATATGATATCCATAAAATAAATTGAAGTAGTACTAATTTAATTTATTATTATTTTTGGGAATGGGATATTTATCCACTGCCACCTTCTTAGGAGACACTTAGCGGTGTAACTAATTTCTCGAAGAACCTATCAGCAATCAGTTTCACAGGTGCAGAACGCCAGAACCCACAATTATTTCTCCCCATTTAAGGGTTCGCGCTGCAAGAGAAGAGATTCAAACATGGATTGGGGAGTTCCCAATCATGATCACCTACCAATCCAGCTAAGCCCGATAGGGTGTACTAATTTATTTAGTCAGAAAAATAATAATGATCAGAACATCTATTTAAAAAAAAAATAATATAAGTCATATCCATTTGTACTTTTATAATAGAAAAGCAGCTCCTTTGTAACTGCGACACGAGCCAGACTAACATCAGACTTATAGGGCGCACAGAAGACTCCATCGTTAGAAATCTTATTGCACTCAGTTGAGCAGCAACTCGAGAGAGGAATGCCTAGTTTACCGCAGCGCGGCGAGGTCACAATCTGCGAGATCAATTGCGATTTGAGTATGAATCTCTCTGTTGCTCTGGTCTTGTGTGTGTTATGGCTCCTACGGAGGAATGTTTGATCAGTATATCCTACACTTTTCTCTTGCCAGTTACCGCCAAAAACCTATCCGACGATCGAGCAGAGGAAACCTATGGAGGAGTACTCGTATGGTTCCTTTATTGAATAAGACGCAATGAACCTGTTGTTTGGTTTTATTACGATTTCGGGGTTTGTGATATGGTTTGTTATTCGTGGAAAACCGATTTTATAGTTGCATTCTCAGGGTTTTGTTTTCAGTCCTTTTCCTTTCCGGACGGACACTGTGCTGCCGTCCGAACAAGAAGTGGAGCTGGAAAGGAGTGACACTATCCCAAGAAGTGTTTTCGTTGCTTTCAAAGAGATCCTGAGTGACCCGTTCAAACGTATTTTGTTTCCAAGTGCTGTAAGTGAAACTGTTTGGTTGTGGCTGTCCGACTTGTTGCTACAATATTATATGTGGCCGTACTTGTTGGATGAATTTTTGATTTTGCAGTCCATTGTGCAAGTAAAGTCTTTATACATGCCATTCTAACTGTGATTTTGATTGAATGATTGATTTAAAAAAGATGTTTTGTAGTTCTAATTCGACACGGCCATGTAAACTAGGCTATGTCCTTTTAGTAGCCCTTGTGGTGTGACAGGATATATACAAATCTGGCATAGTGGCATACATGTGTTGCTAGCATTATTATACTTATGTGTCTTTTCATTTACATCTGTAATTTTTAAGCCACATTGCAACATGAGAATGAGTGTAGAGGGAGAAAATGTGTCATGCATAGAACCTTCATTGGACCAAAGCATTCTAATAAAATTTCGCCTAGTAGTGGAATGTTTATCATATTCATTGCTTCCTGTTTGCGGTAGGTCGTGGTGGGGGACTGGTTGGTTACCACCTGCTGGCGCTGCCACCTACCATTTTATCTTCTCCTTCTTTTGGAGGAAGGGTTAGTCTGCTAAGTTGGATTTAAATTTACAAGCTTGTTTAAAAAAATCAATTTTTGTTTACGTCCTTTGAAAATTCAAAATGCTTTGTAGTTTAATCCTGCAATCTTTAGGCTTTTAATTTATTGCAAATTTATAGATTTAATAACAAACTTATTTTCCTAATTCTCCATCATTTTGAATTGTATATAGGTTCTTTTAGAGATTTAAGTTATAGATTTCAACCATTGACACAACTTTTTGTGATAATTATTTGAATACAAATAAAAACTATGTTGCCAACTTAAAATCAATTTGTACTGCTAAGACATGCATCCTAGAAGAAATGGCAAATGCAATTAGCTGAAGATCTTTGCCAGCACTAAAACTAAATTGTCTTATACCTTGCCATGCATGACATCTATCAATGAAGAATTGAGAGCGAGTTTGTTTTCCTCTGTTGCCAGCTTAAAATCTGCTAAATATAGCACTTGATGCCATATCATCGACTAACCCCCTAAAGAGAAATATAAATTCCTACTACCTAAGTACTGTTTACATTTTAGGAAAGTTTTTTGTTTGCAACCGTCTAAAAAGACAAATCAGCTTGAATTTCCATATTTCAGTTGTTGTGATCTGATTTTAACTGCTGTTGCACATTTAAACCTTCAGAAGGACTTGAATAACTTTCTATTATATTGTTGTTTACTTGTTGAAAAAATCAGTGAACTTGTTGCACTCAATGTTTAAATTTATCTAAGATGCGATGGAATTTGTAATTTTTTTTAGAGAGATTGGGGAATGTAAAAGGATGATTTTTCATGGAATATAATTTTCCTGTTCTCGACTGTTCTTTTACAGTTGAATTTATCTGCAGAAGTTAGTTCCGAAAGGGTGAATTGGCATCCACATAAGCACATAGTAGCTTGCATATCCGGATCCAATCAAGTTTTGATTCGTGATTATGATAACTCAGGTTAGTGATAAGCATTAACCTTTCTGCTATATTGATTTTTATGATCAGAACTTGATGCTTAATCAGCATAGATGGTTAAGAAATTTTTTGCAGTCGTTTCATGCTATAGTTATTTAGACTGTTAATCTTATAATGGTCATTCCATCTTCTGATTAGAGAGAAAAGATCCTTGCATCTTGACCAGTGAAGCCCAAAGAGAGATTAAATCACTTGAATGGAGACCCAATAGTGGGAAGACACTGTGTGTTGCATGCAAGTATGTATCAATCCATGTCGTGATCATTTTCTTCTTTTATAATTACAGCAGTGCTTAAAGATATTTGTCTGGTCAAATATTTTTGAATTTCCAATAGTTTATTTCTTAAATGCTTTATTTTTACTTTTTAGGGGTGGAATATGCCTCTGGTCTGAATCTTACCCAGGAAATGTTCCTTCTGTGAGATCTGGGCTAGCCTCATCAGTTGGTACCGTTTCATGTGGCTCTGGTATTCGATGGATCTTGGTCGATTTTCTTGGAAGCCCAACTGGTGAACATATTAGTGCAATTTCTTGCAGTCCCGATGGAAGATATCCAATTCATTCATTCTGAGGCTTGCTTCAATAGTTTTTGTAATCTATACATAATCTGTTGTTCATATTAATGTTCCTTATTTTAAAGTTGCTTTATATGACGTCTGTGGCCTTGCAATGCATATAGATGCCTCATGATATCCATTTTTTTTTTTTTTGAACATTTCTATGTTATTTCACTTTCTAACCTCTTTTTTGGAAGTTTATTCCTTGATACTTGCGCACATACTTGGCATCTGCATCCCATGGGAGCTCATCGTTCACCATATGGGATATTGCCCAAGGTATCCTTGATAAGTTCTTTAGTTATTAGTTGTGGCATATTCATCTACTGTCAATTGTACAATTACAAAAAGGAATTTTCTGTAGACAAAGATTGTTCTGCTATACCCACTTCACCATAATCTCATCATAATCATGTATCTTACCCTAACAATTTGAGTTTCTACTCCATCCCGCTTGACAAAATTGTTAGTTTCTGTGTTTTAGTTATTGATTTCAGCCCAAAATGACTTGTACCGCTTACTTTATCAACGTCTTGCACGTTTAAATTAGGTAAATGTGAATTGTAAATGGGAGAATCTTTTATTGGGAAACTATCTTATTTCTGTTGTTTTGCCATGGCCTTTTCAACGACTATATGAGTCTATGGAAATGTACTAGTAGTTTCATAGTTTTATAGTTCTTGAACCATGATGCTTCATAGTCTTTTCCATCACCTTTACTTATGAATCAACACTATGAATTATTGAAGTCAGAGATTATCTTATGTGGTAGCTGACATAGTTCTGCTTATACTGATATGGTAATCTTTATGTGATGTGAAACAATCAATGAGAAAGTGATTTGCTTAAAGAAGTTTGCACGTTTCGATTTAGAGGCAATAATAAGCAAGATCTTATGCGGAATTGAACGATAAGATAAACATTAAAGTAGTGCCTAGTTTAGGTTACTCACATGCATAGAAGTTAAGTTCAAAAGATAGACAGCTTAATCCAACATTGCATACATGGATGGTTTTCAACAAGATATCCCTAGATTAACAATAAGATAAGTTACTATGCAAGGATCCCTCACTAAACTCTCTAATTTACTAGGCTTTAGCGGATGAACATTAACACCATCCTCATGAATTTACTAATACCACAATCGAGAAGTAACTATGAAGATAAAGAGAATCGGAGAAAGAGTTTACCCAAAGGACAGAGGCTACGAAGCTCCGGCGTGATCGTCTAGGTGCTTGAGAGGAAGTGGATGGCAATCCGAACTCCCTGACTGTCTTGAACAATATTCAGAGACTCCCCAATCGGTGAGGCAGCAAGGGGATGGCACAAGATTTTCCGGACAGCTACTTAAGATAGCAAGAGGAAGAGCTGGGACAATAATATCCCAGGTCTTGGGAAGGAGGTCAGCCACTGTAAATGTCCAGATATTTTCGGACAACAAGGGAAGCTTGCTGGAAATCCCTGGGCAGCAATGGAAACCACTTGTTCATTAATTCAGCTGGATGAACTTGCTGAATTTTCAGATTTGGAGGAGCAGGCGGATGGCGGAATGCTTCTGGCCAGCAAAACAAGGAATGCTGAGTTGTGGGGCAGCAAGGAAATCTGCTGTAGCTTCTTGGACAGCACTTCGGGGATGCACAGAGGCTGGACAGCAGTCTTGTTATGGCAAAAACCCTCTCTAGGTCACGGTCTAGGGAAGGGTAGTGTTAGGGAGAAGCCTTCCAAAACAAGAATCTGATTTTGTTTCAGATTAAGTAATTTGGGGAAGGGAAGGATTCGAAATTTCCCAAGGCTTTAGCGGGAAATAATTAGGAAGAAATTAGAGGGGGAGGCTGACGGCTTACTTGGGATTATTGGGTTTAATTGATTGTGAGGGGCTTAATTGAAGGAGAAGAAAAGGAAGGGGAGGGGGCGGTCCAAAGGAGTTAGCGAAAACCTGTCCACATTCATTGTATGTGGTCCCCATGCCATCAATTTAATTAGATGATTAAATCTGAATTAATTTCAGATTTGAGAGGTTGAATGGGTTTCCTAAAATAAGATTCATTAATATGAGATTAATTTGAATTTCAAATAATTTTGAATTCAAATCAAAAGTTTCCAAATTAATAGAAGTTATTTTAGGAAAGTATGGAGGGGGGGATTTGAATTTTGAAATTCAAAATCAAAATAAGCTATGTAAATTAGGAAAGGAATTATCATATCCAATCTAATTGAAATTCAAATTAGATTGAGACTTATTCACTTTCCTAATTTGGAATTCCAAATAAGGAAAGTATTTGAATTCAAAATTTGAATTCCAAATAATTTGAATGCTTTCCCTCTTGGCTTGGCTTAACTTAGGAAGGCAATTATGACGAGGAAGGTCATCATAATGGTGGGGATTGTAGAGGTGGCCGGCGGCATGAGGGGAAGGGGAAAGTGGTGGCCATCGGGTAGGAAGTTTGGGGAGGGAATTCGTTGCGAGGAAAATTAAAAGAAAGAGAAAGATAAGAAAACCGCGAACCTTGGAATCCACCAAGATTGACGGGTATTGCTTTTGCCCTCACCTTGGGCTTTCCATAGAACTCACACAGAGATCTAGGAGAAATGAACTCATTAAGAGATCTTCAAGAAGGAACTCACAAAGAGAACACAAGAACAAAATTTTTCATTCAATAATCATCATCCCTTTCTAAGAGGAAGGGGAGGGCTTAAATAGCCAAATACATGAGGGAAAATAAAAAGACACAATTGCCCCTAGGGCAAACATAAAACAAAGCCCTCAAGTGAGGGTAGAAATGGAAAAGTATAAATAACAAATAAAATACATGAAAATAAATAGACACGATCGTAGCCGTTGATCTTCGATGTCCTCATCATTATGGTTGTAGTCTTCTTCATTTATCTTCATTTATGAATTAAAATATATTATCTCTAATTACTCTCTAATTCCTCGTTAAAATTTGAGAAATAATTCCATTTATCATTTGCCAATATTTTTAAAGATAGCGTTAGTTCTCTTCTATCGTGGGAAAGGCCTGCTCATTTAGGTATTTAAGCTCAATTTGTTTGATTCAACCACATAGCTGAAGAAATTTTGTTCAAAGTCATCTGTTTTAGCTCTTTATAAATACACAACCATTTTCTTGTACCCGTTACAATTTAAAGCCTTATAATGTTTTAAATTGGCTTTAATAATCAGAGGAGCAAATACATCCCATACTAATGAACATATTCATTTGTAAAGCAAGTGAAAATAAAGGGTATGAATGACAAAATTGCTACCTAAATCTGGCAATATTTACACGAAGAGTTTAAGAAATCATTTCTATTTTTAATGCGTTTACCCCAAAAAGATTAGATTTTCATAGGCTAGTTTTTAACCCTTTATAGAAGATATTTAATTATTGGCAATTTTTATATTATTTTTAATTTGATGGCTTAGTACCGTAGAATGTCGTGTTTGCTCAATAGGATCTAAGGCAGGATGCAAAATATTGTAAATCTTATATCTAATATGGTCTACGGTGCTATCCAGGGGATTGTATTCCCCTCATTTCAGTTTGATGGCAGTGAAATAAGTGGATCACTCAATGGGATCCTGAAAGGCAAGGGAGGCTGGATAGGAAAAAGCTTTGTTATATATTACACCCTCTGAACATGCCCTTGTGTTGCTTGAGCCTACGTTAATCTCAGCATCCTTTGGAGGATCATATCTATCAATGGAATCTCATATGATATCCTTGCCAGGCTCGGTAGTATTGACTAATTTAAAAAAAAAAAAAAATGGAGGAAAGCTAAAATCAACCGAACCGAAGCGTTGTTTTGAAATGACGCACCTATTCGACGGTTTAGTTGATAAAATGGCAGGATAACCAAACAAAAGAAAAGAACTTACGCTATGTTTTCTTGGCTTCGTTTAGTCGATTTCCCTCGTAGTCCGTATTGCTCCTCACCCTGTCCTGCACAGTCCTTCTCCCACACAATCGCACACTTCGACCCACACGCCTTTTGCGTGGCTACCTCGACCGAACACCTGCAACCCTTTCCTATTCCATGTGAGCACAACACTCTCATGTGCCTTCTCTCGTCCGACAACATGTGATTTTGCATGCACTATTTCTACTCCAACCGAATGCCTCAATTGTGTATAACTTCTCATGAACTCAAATCACTCGTTTGTGCTCCATTGCATGTAGTCTGCATAGGTTTAATTACTGTTATTTATCCCTTTCTCAAGGCCACAACAGTTCTCTTTGAAATCCCGTCGGACTATAGTTAATAATTTAAGTTTTATTATTTATTTTTCTCATATAAAATCAAAACTTAAGCAACCAGGAATGGTTAAATTGAAGTCCTTGTACTGTCGATCGATCCTACTAGGAAGAAATTAAATTGAAGACCTTGTGCCGTCGTATCTTAGATTTGGCCAGGAAGACTCAACGACAAGTGCTGTCTCAACCTCGCTTCACAGGGAAGCGGCGCCGGAAGGCTACCAAAATTTTGAAAATAATTTAATTAAATAAATTAAATTGAAGAACATCTGACTCGAAGACCTGCGCCGTCGATCAGATCATTCCAAAAATGTACAAATTGAACCCCTCGCCCCGTCGATCTAAGTGCCGTCCTGACCTCCCCACTCCACTTGCGGGAGGGGACGCTGGGAGGTTCCCAAATTTTATAAACTTGTTAGAAAAATCAATTTGGAAGCATTTACAAATTTTAATTAATTAATTAAGAGTCTGAAATATTTTTTGATTTAAAATTAAAATGTTGATTTTAAAATAAAATTGGAATAATTAATTAATTAATTAATATGAAAAGTGACAAATTGAAAAAATTTAATTAATTAATTGATTAATGAATTAATTGAAAATACAATAAATTTAATTTTCTTTAATTAATTAATCCAGAGCAAAAATAAAAAAATCAAACTAAGAGGGGAGAGCCACAATGGAGAAATTGTATATTTTAAAGACTGAGCAAATTAATTAATTAGTTAATTTAAAAATAAATAATATATTTTTAAATTAATTAACTAGTTAATTAATTAATTGCAACCAATTAAAATTTCTTAAATTAATTAATTAATTAATTAAATTAACAATGCAAAGCAGAAAATACATAAAGCAATGTTTACACTATAAAAACCTCTTGTACAACCAAACTATACACAAACAATAAACTACAAGCATACTCTAACAAACTCTCCAAATAAAGTACAAACTCATGTGCAAGCTCCAAAGCAACGCGAGCTCTGAATACCTGTAAACAAATAAACAAAGGTCAACTTAATACTGTAAACTAAACTATAGTGCAAGAAAGAAAAAATAAGTGCTATAACGAAGATTGCAGTGCTAAAAAGAAATACTGAAGAAAAATCGCTAGTGTTGAGTTAGTAGAGAAGTGCAAAGCTAATTATCTACTGCTAAAATCATCCTAAGACAAACCTAATAGGTAACTTCTAAATGAAGTAGTAAATCCTATTCAAACTAATTCATTGGGAGAGCTTTCAAGGGAAGTAAACTGTAAAAGAACCCTAATTCAACTGCCAGACAACTTTCAATAGAAACAATAAGACCTGTTCCTAATCAATTCGTTGGGTAACTTCTAAGTGAGGTAGCTATCCAAAACCTACAAATCTACATGCAACTTCTAAGAGAAGTCGTCAGACCTATCCAAGTAAACAAATAGGCCACTTCAAAAGGAAGCTGTAAGACCTATTCCAAAACTACTTCATTGGGTAAAACTCCTAAGTGGAGTAATGAACACCTAAACTCAAAAAATAGTAGACAACTTTTAATGAAAGTAGTAAGTTCTACTTCAAAATCAAATCTCTGGGCAATTTTCAATGAAAGCAGTAAGTGCTATGCTAAATCAAACATACGGACAATTTTTGAATGAAGCCGTAAGGCCAGTCCTAAACCAAACATACGGGCAACTCCTTAGTGGAGCTATAAGCTCCGACCTAAATCAAACCTATGAGCAACTTCTAAACGAAGGCGTAAGCCCCGACCTAAATTTAAACATACGGGCAACTTCTAAACGAAGCCGTAAGCCTCGTCCTAAATTTAACATACGGGCAACTCCTAAGTGGAGCCATAAGCCCCAACCTAAACCAAACATACAGGCAACTTTTAAATGAAGCCGTCAGCCCCGAACCAAATCAAAATCTCGAGCAACTTCCAATGGAAGTTGTAAGCCTCAACCTAAAACAAATTATTGGACAACTTCTAAATGAAGCTATAAGCCCCAAACCACAATAAAACTATAATCCACACCTAAGAACTTCAGTTTACTCGGGATCTCTAAAAGGTGACAACTCATGTCTACTAATCAGATTTTCTGTACACTACGATCAATGATTGTTAGTGTTGGTATATTGAAACCTACGATATTCTTGGGACGACGAAACCATGTGATCTTAATCAGGTCTATCTCCTTGCCCCACAAACGAGATTAAAACATTTTGAAGCTAATTCATCCTTAATCGAGAGGGATAATTAACTATGAGAGTTTGCGCTCATAGGAAGTATGGATCCAAATCTAAATAAACCCCGATACAATTCTTGAGAGAAATCTGGTTAACTAAAACTCAATATTCCTTAAGGAGAATGCAATTTTAAGTTTGAAAAGCGAGATTCCTGCCAAAGCGTCATTTTTCTTGAGCAAACAGTTAAGTGGCATTTGATCGTGTTGGTTTGAAATTGATGCTAAAGATGGTGATTGAGCATAAAATCATTTGAAACAGTCTTGAAACACCTTAGATGCGATCAAAGCTACTTGAATGCCACCTGTTCACAATATAAATTATGCCAACAGGTTCAAAATGTTGAAAATATCAAAGAAAGAACTGTCTGTAATCAATACGATCTATTACAATAAAAAATGATGAGCTGTAGGCATGACACTACACAAAAATAGCCTAAACGTTGCTTGTTTGTAAAACAGATCGTGTCGACGTGTTAGGAATATCGAATTTACTTGAAAAGGATATCTCACATGCACTTCAATCAAATGTGATGAAAATGTTGAATTATGCACGCAATATCATGAAAAGTCATCTCTTTGCAAAAGTGGGATGCGTTATTGATCGTAGACTCTTTGGTGGACTTGGTAGTGGCATGTCTGATATTCAGTTTCTTGGAAGTCTTTTCTAGTTGTCATTAGACCAAAATGCATCCAATTGATGAAAAGAAAACTAGCTTCATCACAAATGATGGGACTTGTAAAAATTGGGTTTGATGAAAACCTATAACATAACCTTATTATTTAGCAATTTGTGTGTGCAATGAGTATACCTTAACATTAAGAGTGAAAATATTTATCTCGCTATTAAGTAGTTTGAGCAATACGGAGCACTCTAAGTGAGCATTGAAGTAAAGGATGCTATAGTACAAGACTATCTTTAACTGGTGATATAACCCAAAAGCAGCCCTTCATGATGCATTGAGATCGATTCTAGATTGGTTATTCAGTGTCAAGATTCATTCAAGTTCATAATTTTTACATATTTCATTCATGTTAGATTGGTCATTCAATGCCAAGATTTCTGCAAAGTTCATATAATTAACAAATCTCATAATATCATTTGATCACCTCAATATTTTTGCAAGGCAAGATCAAAGGAATGGAGATTCAAACATCTAGCCTTATGCATCAAGATAAGTGCTAGATTTGATCAACTGATAGCATTTCAGCCATCTAATCGTTTGCATCAAGATTTCACATTAAATCCTGCCTACCACGCAATTGTCCAATTTTCATCCTCCATGATTTATGTTAATTTATTCGTCAATGTGATAGGAAATACTTGAGTTCGCAAGTAACCCTAAGGTAATACTTGAGTTCGCAAGCAAACCTAATCAAGATTAGCACAAAAACAGAGGAAAAACTGCTGTCCCAGCAGTTTGACAGCACCCTCGCAGCAGATTTTTTTGCACCAAACAGTGGAAATAAGAGAAACGAAGCAAGATCTTCACTAGTAGATGCAAGAAAACAAAGAAAGATACAACGTTCTTCGATTCGAGAGGAAGAACAACTCTCCACAAGTCTCTAGCAAACCCTAGAGCCCAAGCACACAATGAGATCTCAAACTTTTCATTCAAATTCAAGATGAGGACCTAATTCCCCCCTTTCCCCCTCTTTAACTCTCATCCCCATACAAAATCCCTAAACAACCCTTCTATTCAAATTTCCCCCCCTTTCCATTCAAATTTTCCCTCCAACCCTTGAATTAACTCCATGTGGGGCCCGCCTAGAGTAAGTAAGGACCGGAGGGGCCCGCCTAACATTACTCCCCTCCCAAAGACTCACCTTGTCCTCAAGGTGAAATGAAGGAAATTGATCTTTCATTCTTTCAAATGGCTCCCATGTAGCATCAAATTCGGGGAGCCATTTCCATGCGATCAACACCTCTTTGTTTCCTTCCTGGTCAAGTCTCACATCTTTCAGCTCCAGAGGTTCTAGGATCACTTCCATCTCCTCAGTTAATGTTGTTGGCAGTTCAACACTGGTTGCATACTCCCCAATGGCTTTTCTCAGCTGTGATACATGAAATACTGGATGTATAGTGGCCGAAGGGGGTAATTTCAAACGGTATGCCACTGCCCCAATTTTATCTAATATCTCATAGGGGCCAAAATACCTTGGGGATAACTTCTCATTTCTTCTGTTGGCCAAGGTCCTCTGTCTGTAGGGCCGTAGTTTTAGAAATACATTCTCACCTACTTCAAATTGGACCTCCCTTCTGTGTGCATCCGCCTGTTTCTTCATGATCTGTTGTGCCCTCATCAGATGTTTCTTCAACTCCTCCAGCATCCTATCCCTTTCTTCCAAATGCTGCTCTACTGAAGATACGGGTGTGCTTCCCCTTCCATAATGCACCAAATGTGGTGAATCTCTTCCATATAGCACTCTAAAAGGGGTCATCTTGGAAGCTGAGTGGTACGAGGTATTGTACCAATACTCTGCCCAGGCCAACCATTTGGCCCATACCCTTAGTGTTTCAGAAGCAAAACACCTTAAGTAAGTTTCCAAGCTCCGATTTACAACCTCTGTTTGCCCGTCTGTTTGCGGATGGTAGGCTGTGCTCCTTTTGAGAATAGTCCCCTGTAACCTGAACAGCTCCTTCCAAAATTGGCTGAGGAACACCTTGTCGCGATCAGACACTATCGACTCTGAAATTCCATGTAATCTAACCACTTCCCTGATGAAAGAAGCCGCCACTGTCACTGCAGTGTAGGGGTGTCGAAGGGGTGTGAAATGTGCATACTTGCTCAGTCTATCAACCACCACCATAATAACAGTGAATCCCTCCGATCGTGGTAGGCCATCCACGAAATCCATGACA